>OX336389.2:524529936-525129936 GCA_946902985.2 Meconema thalassinum | reverse complement strand
TAAACTCGGTATCGGGTACAGTACATAAGAAGATCATATTATTTGAAACAGTTGGGTCTCACAATTTGTTAGAGGTATGTCTAGTCTTCCAAGTGTCAATACACACACTAGTATTGCCATCACAATAACACAGGTTATCACACAAATTACACACACCCGATTACACGGAGCTATATGACCTCAATGTCGCAATCCCTATAATAAGCAACAACCTGTCAAGTGACAGAATCAGAGATTCTAAACACATGGGCGAATCCGGCGGCTGTCATATCCCCACTTTGCTTTATATCTGAAGTGAATAAGAAACATTTGCAAGAATGTGCTGGAGGGGACCAGGATTTTAAAGATCTCAATATACTGTACAAAATGTATACAGATATAAGAAAAATAAGAATGTTGAATCAGCATTTCCCAATATTGAAATTGACATGCAAATTTCTCTGATATTGTTTGTGACAAATGCATCTTGAGAACACTAATTTTCCTCGTTAAATCTGATAAAAATGAATCAAGAAATTTAATGATACAACTGCATCATATGATTAATATGGAATGTGAAATTTCAGTGGAGAAGGATTTTGAACATACAGTTCACAATTGCCAAATGGTGCAGTATTATTCCAGGTTTTCCATCATAAATTAAGGGAGGGGGCCTTTTTTAATTTTGCCATGCAGCCTCTAGCACTCTTGATTTGTCACTGGACTTAACTCCACACAGCAGCTGCAACATGTACTGCTCAAATATGGTTTTATCACCAAAATGAACTGTTCCTAATACTGTTCAGGCTTTTACCAATTCTTTTGTAATTGAAATTGATTACCATGCCATTAAGTTGGAAATGTAGCATGCAAATAGCATTGGATGGTGACAGGTGGTGATTGCTATCTTAAGGGATATGACATCTAGGTCATCTGCTAGAAAGATTTGGTGGAAAAAAAGATAAAATTCAATAAATTTCGGCTACTGGTCACACAATAGAGTTTTGTTTTCACTGCCATATGGCAGGACAAAACAGAATGTAGAAATTGCAGAACAGATCCCTAGTTGGCTCCAACACCAAGTACCTACAATTATTATCAGTACAAGCTAGGGTACATAGTTCAAATGTGATGCTGCCTCCAGGAATCAAATCCATAGCCTTTGGCTTTGGCTGCCAATGCTCTGCCATTGATCAGAATGTTATGGAATCTTTCAAGTCTACAAACCAACCATTTATCAAATGTCTTTTGCAATATGCTCTTCCTTGCTTACTCAGAAGTAGGAAAACCTGGCAGTAGCCATCCAACTTGGAACACTGATTCAAGATGATTCCATGAAAGAGCAAATTAACTAAAACCTACTGGTGCCAATATTTATAACTAATTCAATTCGCTTTGAACACCTGTTAATACTTAATATGCCAATATTTATTTTTCATTCATTCATCCATTCATTCAAATTATTAGGAAACTTGGAGGTGTACTGTATATCCATTTCCTGTACAGCTAAGAATGAATTAAATAAATGCCGACTATAGGTAAAGCCCTGCGCGGATGCGGATATGTTCGCTACGCGGATATAGTTTGCATTGCTGTGCGGATACGCTACGGATAATGTTTCGAGTAAATTTGCGGATAGTCTTTAGAATACAAACTTACGTTATGCCAATCTACAGCTTCATGCTTAAAAGAGGAATACTCCTATAGCCTATTGCGTACGAAATATTCAGGCACGTATTGCACTTATACACGAAAAGATCATTTCACTCATAATTATGCTTTCAACTACATTTTATTAATTACCGTATGTTTGTAGTAGATGGTCTTGACATCCCATCATCATCGCTTCTCACTGCTATTATTACTATACGTACGAGATATAATGCTGTCAATAAGCTTGTTAGTTGATCGTGGTGACATCATTAACATCCTTCATGTCAGCTAGTTCGCCATCTAAGCTATCCTGGAAGATCGGGATCCAGGTTTATCTGTAGATTTATTTCCAACATGCCACTGAAGCACGTTGGCTGTGATATTGCAACATCAACTATGACATCATCTATGCGAACATGGATGTGTCCGGAAACAGAAGGATGATGACTGACTTGGAATTTCCTGCCAAATGTCAATCCCTTTCCCCAAGTGTAAAGAGAAGTTCACTTATTAATGAATGTTACCGCGACCGTGAGTATGAAAATCATCACCAACATGGATAAACTATACATTAAAATAAAACAAGGTGAATATTCAATAGCGCGTGAAACAAAGCTCAAGTCAAAGATATGGCAGACATTTGGTTACGTTTTCAATGAAAACGAATGGTTGAACGATATAGTGATGTTTTACCTGTAAAACAATGTATTCATACTCAGGACACAAATCGGGCACATCCAACTTCCTGAGGCACAAGTGCGAAAGTAGCCAAAAAAGTATAGCCAATTTTTTGTCTAAAGCGGAGGTCAAGGAACCAGAAGTGTCATCCACGTTGAAGTCCCTTGGAATGCCAACTTTAAGTTCCTTGCAATGAAGGAAATTGTCAGGAACGACTTTCTCCTCAAATGTCTAAATGTGTTGGTTTAACACGTTATGCTTGATCTAATAAATCAAACATAATATTGAAATATCAGCGGATGCGAATAAAAGCCATGCGGGGCGGATACGGATGCGGATAACAGGCGTGCGGCTGCGGATACCAGGCAGGCGGATGCGGATAACAGTCATGCGGATGCGGATAACGTTTTGTTTATCCGCGCAGGGCTCTAACTATAGGAGCAGGTGGGGTGTGGGTGTACCAGCTTAAATCTCTTTCAAACATGTATCTTTATCTCAGATTCAGGTACCTTATTTCAATCCTATGTAGGAGTGTTACTGCTTTGTGAAAATTAGTTTCTTCAATTGTCTTGTGAAGGTTGTAAATTTTATGTACAGCGGTTGTCTAAATAACATGGTCTGAGTGTCCCTTATAACTGTAGGTTTTGATCTCGTTAAAACGTGCAGTTTCACATTATCTGTGTTTAAAACAGTCATAAACCATTAAGGAACCTTGCCATGGGGTGGTATCTTGGCCGATGTGCTGAAGATGTTGATAAGAGCAGCTGAGTAATCTGAACAAGTGTTTAGTGCTTTTCAGTCGGTCAACACGAATGTACCCAAAAGAGATGGGTTATGCCCTAATCCTGAAATAAATTACATGAGATTAATAATACACTAGGATGACCAGTTTCGATCGTCAAGCGATCATCATCAGATCCATTACACTTAGGCTATAAAATCTATGTTTGAAATACAGGTGAAAATATTTACAATATGTACAATTATTTAGTTGCAGTATTGGTACTGCAACTGTCAGTGTATGCTAAATCCAGTATATATGTTAGGTGAAATGCTAAATGGTGATAGCTATCCGGAGATTGTACTTTAAGAGAGATTATATGGTTGTAAACTATGGTTAAACTATAAAATTTTAGGCTAACTACTTATCTGATTGTCTTCCGTACTACAGCTACTCGCAGTTTTCGTGTTTACTAGAACTCACTGTGCGGTCGACTGCGGTGGTTATCTTAACGACTGGTTTTTCCCTCCCTTCTCCCCCCTACCCCTACGTGCTGTGGGGAGTGATCGCGATGTGTTTATGTGAGGTGTTGCCAACCTAGATAAGATGTATGTTATTGAATGAGGTGGGTCTGCAACTATTAAAGACCGTGGATTAGCCCTCGCCACGCGTGGAGCATAACCCATTCGAACTAAGCGTTGACGGTCTTATGAGGACGTCCCGGCACCTTTAATACTGCCGCGAATATGGGCCTTGGTTTATTGCAGAAGAAAAGTACATCGTACACCTGATCCAGATAACATTTACCTATTAAAAACCCCCTAATTTCCCCCCTTTTTTATCTAGCTTGGCTGTGTCGCTAAATTGTGTTTTGTTTCCGACAGGGTGTGTTTTTTAGTAGCGTGAAGAGGGGTGAGCTCTCCATGAACGTGTGTTCATTTAGATTGTTGGGATTGTTTCGTTTGGCTAGGTGTATCTCGATTGCTTCCTTTATGTCAAGAGCTCTGCCTTTCGATTCGTGATGGATTATTTTAAGGTCCGACTCTATGTTGGTAAAGCTGTGCCCTGCGTCACACATATGTTCGCACACGGCTGAATGTGTTCCGTATTTTATCGCATTCCTATGTTCATTATAACGTGTGTCTACTCGCCTTCCACTCTGCCCGATGTAATTAGCTTGACAATCGGTGTCTTGGCACGTTATAGAATATACCCCTGACCTTGAATACGGGTCACGTTTATTTAGATTACTATTTAGGAGGTGCCTAGCGGTTGTGTTTTTCGTCGTGAAAGCTATCTGTATGCCTTGCTTTTTGAATAGGTTAGTGATTTTATATGTATTCGCATTCACATAGTTGAAACGCGCAAATTTTTTCTCATTACTGTCCGGTTTGGGAATCGTTTTATCTTTATTTTTATGTTTGGCTATAATTTGGTTTATTTTGCTTGGCGAGAAGTTGTTTTCCTTAGCTATTTGCATAATTGTTCTTATTTCCTTATTATAGTTGTCTTTTGACATGGGTATGTTTAAAGCCCTGTGCACCATTGAGTTGAAACCCGCTAGTTTGTGCGTACTGGGGTGATTAGACTGATTGTCGATGGCATGCGAGGTTTGTGTTGCTTTCCGGAATATGGAATATGAAAGGTCGTTGTCTTTACGTTCAATAGTTATATCGAGGTAATTTATTTTCCGGTCTATTTCGGATTCCTTAGTGAATTTGATAGAGTGGTGAAGGCTATTAATGGATTGGAGAATTGTTTCTTCGCTTGTTAGTTCAGTATCGTAGATGCAAATTACATCATCTACGTATCTTTTCCATATTACTATTCCCTTTGTTGAAGTATTTTCTAAGAACGCATTTTCTAGTGCATTGATGAAGATGTCAGCGATTAACCCACTTAGTGGCGATCCCATTGCTAGGCCTTCTCTCTGTGTGTATATTTTATTGTCGAATTGAAACACGTTTTGGTTGAGAACGACCCTCAGTAATCTCACAATCTCTTCAATTTCTTTTACCGAATTGTTGGATTTTAAGTTGTTTTCGATAGTGTTGATTGCTTCAATAATCGGAATATTGGTGTACATGTTAGTTACGTCGAAGGATACTAGCCTGAAGCTAGGTTTCATTTGTAGGGTGTTCAATGCTGTTACTAGTTCTGTTGTGTTCTTTACAGAGTTGTTTTTGTCGTTGGAAAGACGGCATTTTAAGATTTTTAGTAACTCTTTGCTGATTTTGTAATTAGGGGCATTCCTACAATTGACTATTGGTCTCATTGGGCATTCCTTTTTGTGTATTTTTGGTTGTCCCCTCAATGACGGTATTTTCGGGTTCATGTTTATTAGTTTTGATTTTTCGGCTTTGGTCAGTATGTATTCTGTTTCTTTTAGCGCACTTTTTATTTGTTTTTGGAATTTGTTGGTGGGGTCTTTTGTTAATTCCTTGATTTCGTTGTTGTTTAGGAATTCGACTGTTTTTTCAATGTATTCTGTTTTGTTCAAAATTACTGTAGTGTTTCCCTTATCTGCTTTTGTGATGATTAAGTCATGTTCTTTTATTTTTTGTTTCAACGACTTTATTTCTTTGAGTTGTTTGTTGTTTTGAATGTTATTGCTATCGCCCTCTCGTTTGAGGATTTTCTTGGCTTCGTTGGTGGCGAGATTTTTGGTTAATTCCCTGTCTTCTGCTGGGAGCTTGTGACTGGCTATCTCAATATCTGTGATCAACTGTTTTATATTGTGGTTCGTGTGTGCGTCTGTGCAGTTGTATTTCAAACCTTTGTCTAACATATTCATTTCACCTTGAGAAAAGGTTACGTTCGTTCTGTTGTTTACTCTGCTGTGGAAATTGAATTCATTGTTATTCGTGTGTTGTTCGTTAGATTGATGGTTCTGTGTTTCTCCTAGTTTTCTTAATTTATTTTCTAGCGTTTCATGCTTCCTCGTTGCTCTGATTTTGATGGTGTCATGTAGGTGCTCGGTGAAGCTGTCCCATTGGGCTGCGTGCCAGAAATTACTTAGTTGCAATTGAATGTCGTATAATTGTTGGTTAATTTTTTGCTTTCTTATGTATGCAAATCTTAATTCGTTTTTTATCCAAAGCGCTTTGGCTTGTTTAGTTGAAATGATCGAGGCTGGTGTGTTCGGTACGGTTTTAATTGGTACGTATTTAGGTGTAAGGTTTAGTTCTATACATTTTTTGTTGAACCAAATTGACTTGTCTAAATTCATGAGTTTAAGCCTGAGTGATTTGAATTTCTTGGCTTCACGATTTGCCTGACTAGCCGTGAACATTGTGGTGTTTGAAGCCATATTTTCAGTGTTGCCTTAGTAAACAAGTGTTTAGTGCTTTTCAGTCGGTCAACACGAATGTACCCAAAAGAGATGGGTTATGCCCTAATCCTGAAATAAATTACATGAGATTAATAATACACTAGGATGACCAGTTTCGATCGTCAAGCGATCATCATCAGATCCATTACACTTAGGCTATAAAATCTATGTTTGAAATACAGGTGAAAATATTTACAATATGTACAATTATTTAGTTGCAGTATTGGTACTGCAACTGTCAGTGTATGCTAAATCCAGTATATATGTTAGGTGAAATGCTAAATGGTGATAGCTATCCGGAGATTGTACTTTAAGAGAGATTATATGGTTGTAAACTATGGTTAAACTATAAAATTTTAGGCTAACTACTTATCTGATTGTCTTCCGTACTACAGCTACTCGCAGTTTTCGTGTTTACTAGAACTCACTGTGCGGTCGACTGCGGTGGTTATCTTAACGACTGGTTTTTCCCTCCCTTCTCCCCCCTACCCCTACGTGCTGTGGGGAGTGATCGCGATGTGTTTATGTGAGGTGTTGCCAACCTAGATAAGATGTATGTTATTGAATGAGGTGGGTCTGCAACTATTAAAGACCGTGGATTAGCCCTCGCCACGCGTGGAGCATAACCCATTCGAACTAAGCGTTGACGGTCTTATGAGGACGTCCCGGCACCTTTAATACTTAATAGGTAAATGTTATCTGGATCAGGTGTACGATGTACTTTTCTTCTGCAATAAACCAAGGCCCATATTCGCGGCAGTATTAAAGGTGCCGGGACGTCCTCATAAGACCGTCAACGCTTAGTTCGAATGGGTTATGCTCCACGCGTGGCGAGGGCTAATCCACGGTCTTTAATAGTTGCAGACCCACCTCATTCAATAACATACATCTTATCTAGGTTGGCAACACCTCACATAAACACATCGCGATCACTCCCCACAGCACGTAGGGGTAGGGGGGAGAAGGGAGGGAAAAACCAGTCGTTAAGATAACCACCGCAGTCGACCGCACAGTGAGTTCTAGTAAACACGAAAACTGCGAGTAGCTGTAGTACGGAAGACAATCAGATAAGTAGTTAGCCTAAAATTTTATAGTTTAACCATAGTTTACAACCATATAATCTCTCTTAAAGTACAATCTCCGGATAGCTATCACCATTTAGCATTTCACCTAACATATATACTGGATTTAGCATACACTGACAGTTGCAGTACCAATACTGCAACTAAATAATTGTACATATTGTAAATATTTTCACCTGTATTTCAAACATAGATTTTATAGCCTAAGTGTAATGGATCTGATGATGATCGCTTGACGATCGAAACTGGTCATCCTAGTGTATTATTAATCTCATGTAATTTATTTCAGGATTAGGGCATAACCCATCTCTTTTGGGTACATTCGTGTTGACCGACTGAAAAGCACTAAACACTTGTTTACTAAGGCAACACTGAAAATATGGCTTCAAACACCACAATGTTCACGGCTAGTCAGGCAAATCGTGAAGCCAAGAAATTCAAATCACTCAGGCTTAAACTCATGAATTTAGACAAGTCAATTTGGTTCAACAAAAAATGTATAGAACTAAACCTTACACCTAAATACGTACCAATTAAAACCGTACCGAACACACCAGCCTCGATCATTTCAACTAAACAAGCCAAAGCGCTTTGGATAAAAAACGAATTAAGATTTGCATACATAAGAAAGCAAAAAATTAACCAACAATTATACGACATTCAATTGCAACTAAGTAATTTCTGGCACGCAGCCCAATGGGACAGCTTCACCGAGCACCTACATGACACCATCAAAATCAGAGCAACGAGGAAGCATGAAACGCTAGAAAATAAATTAAGAAAACTAGGAGAAACACAGAACCATCAATCTAACGAACAACACACGAATAACAATGAATTCAATTTCCACAGCAGAGTAAACAACAGAACGAACGTAACCTTTTCTCAAGGTGAAATGAATATGTTAGACAAAGGTTTGAAATACAACTGCACAGACGCACACACGAACCACAATATAAAACAGTTGATCACAGATATTGAGATAGCCAGTCACAAGCTCCCAGCAGAAGACAGGGAATTAACCAAAAATCTCGCCACCAACGAAGCCAAGAAAATCCTCAAACGAGAGGGCGATAGCAATAACATTCAAAACAACAAACAACTCAAAGAAATAAAGTCGTTGAAACAAAAAATAAAAGAACATGACTTAATCATCACAAAAGCAGATAAGGGAAACACTACAGTAATTTTGAACAAAACAGAATACATTGAAAAAACAGTCGAATTCCTAAACAACAACGAAATCAAGGAATTAACAAAAGACCCCACCAACAAATTCCAAAAACAAATAAAAAGTGCGCTAAAAGAAACAGAATACATACTGACCAAAGCCGAAAAATCAAAACTAATAAACATGAACCCGAAAATACCGTCATTGAGGGGACAACCAAAAATACACAAAAAGGAATGCCCAATGAGACCAATAGTCAATTGTAGGAATGCCCCTAATTACAAAATCAGCAAAGAGTTACTAAAAATCTTAAAATGCCGTCTTTCCAACGACAAAAACAACTCTGTAAAGAACACAACAGAACTAGTAACAGCATTGAACACCCTACAAATGAAACCTAGCTTCAGGCTAGTATCCTTCGACGTAACTAACATGTACACCAATATTCCGATTATTGAAGCAATCAACACTATCGAAAACAACTTAAAATCCAACAATTCGGTAAAAGAAATTGAAGAGATTGTGAGATTACTGAGGGTCGTTCTCAACCAAAACGTGTTTCAATTCGACAATAAAATATACACACAGAGAGAAGGCCTAGCAATGGGATCGCCACTAAGTGGGTTAATCGCTGACATCTTCATCAATGCACTAGAAAATGCGTTCTTAGAAAATACTTCAACAAAGGGAATAGTAATATGGAAAAGATACGTAGATGATGTAATTTGCATCTACGATACTGAACTAACAAGCGAAGAAACAATTCTCCAATCCATTAATAGCCTTCACCACTCTATCAAATTCACTAAGGAATCCGAAATAGACCGGAAAATAAATTACCTCGATATAACTATTGAACGTAAAGACAACGACCTTTCATATTCCATATTCCGGAAAGCAACACAAACCTCGCATGCCATCGACAATCAGTCTAATCACCCCAGTACGCACAAACTAGCGGGTTTCAACTCAATGGTGCACAGGGCTTTAAACATACCCATGTCAAAAGACAACTATAATAAGGAAATAAGAACAATTATGCAAATAGCTAAGGAAAACAACTTCTCGCCAAGCAAAATAAACCAAATTATAGCCAAACATAAAAATAAAGATAAAACGATTCCCAAACCGGACAGTAATGAGAAAAAATTTGCGCGTTTCAACTATGTGAATGCGAATACATATAAAATCACTAACCTATTCAAAAAGCAAGGCATACAGATAGCTTTCACGACGAAAAACACAACCGCTAGGCACCTCCTAAATAGTAATCTAAATAAACGTGACCCGTATTCAAGGTCAGGGGTATATTCTATAACGTGCCAAGACACCGATTGTCAAGCTAATTACATCGGGCAGAGTGGAAGGCGAGTAGACACACGTTATAATGAACATAGGAATGCGATAAAATACGGAACACATTCAGCCGTGTGCGAACATATGTGTGACGCAGGGCACAGCTTTACCAACATAGAGTCGGACCTTAAAATAATCCATCACGAATCGAAAGGCAGAGCTCTTGACATAAAGGAAGCAATCGAGATACACCTAGCCAAACGAAACAATCCCAACAATCTAAATGAACACACGTTCATGGAGAGCTCACCCCTCTTCACGCTACTAAAAAACACACCCTGTCGGAAACAAAACACAATTTAGCGACACAGCCAAGCTAGATAAAAAAGGGGGGAAATTAGGGGGTTTTTAATAGGTAAATGTTATCTGGATCAGGTGTACGATGTACTTTTCTTCTGCAATAAACCAAGGCCCATATTCGCGGCAGTATTAAAGGTGCCGGGACGTCCTCATAAGACCGTCAACGCTTAGTTCGAATGGGTTATGCTCCACGCGTGGCGAGGGCTAATCCACGGTCTTTAATAGTTGCAGACCCACCTCATTCAATAACATACATCTTATCTAGGTTGGCAACACCTCACATAAACACATCGCGATCACTCCCCACAGCACGTAGGGGTAGGGGGGAGAAGGGAGGGAAAAACCAGTCGTTAAGATAACCACCGCAGTCGACCGCACAGTGAGTTCTAGTAAACACGAAAACTGCGAGTAGCTGTAGTACGGAAGACAATCAGATAAGTAGTTAGCCTAAAATTTTATAGTTTAACCATAGTTTACAACCATATAATCTCTCTTAAAGTACAATCTCCGGATAGCTATCACCATTTAGCATTTCACCTAACATATATACTGGATTTAGCATACACTGACAGTTGCAGTACCAATACTGCAACTAAATAATTGTACATATTGTAAATATTTTCACCTGTATTTCAAACATAGATTTTATAGCCTAAGTGTAATGGATCTGATGATGATCGCTTGACGATCGAAACTGGTCATCCTAGTGTATTATTAATCTCATGTAATTTATTTCAGGATTAGGGCATAACCCATCTCTTTTGGGTACATTCGTGTTGACCGACTGAAAAGCACTAAACACTTGTTTACTAAGGCAACACTGAAAATATGGCTTCAAACACCACAATGAGTAATCTGATTTATCGTTGAAGCAAGTTGCAGCTTGGATCACCAGTAACATATGTTGCAGGTAATAAAAGGGGGGGATAAGTTAAGTGCAAGTGGATGATTGTAAATCTATATAGCAGGTTGAGAAATGAAAGTATTTTGAGGTACAATTGTTTACTCAGGCTGTGCTGAATTTGAGAGAGTTCGTTTTTAATCGCTCCACCTCATGATTTGACATTTGTAATTCTTCAGGACTGATGAACCTGGATCCTACACTGGCACTTACCTATTATATGTTATTTCCATAATTTTCATTTGATATTCTGGGAGTCGTTACTAATTGAAATTACTGTTCATTATCACTATTGCATAGGAAATATGTGCTAAATTATGTAAATATGTGACTTAAGTCGTTATTTGTTGTTCATTCATTCAACGACGGCAATTTACATTGTTTGTCATTTCTTGTCGTTGCTCAACTGCTACTGAAATAGGCGCATTAGGTGTCCCAACTGTACCGAGACACACAGGAGTATACATTGACGTGATTTCACCTCTGTTGACATCGGACATAGATTTAGGTATTCGGAAGTCATTTTTAAAAGCCTTCGTCTGGAGCGTGGCGATCTATGGGAGTGAAACTTGGACTATTGGTACAGTAGAAAAGATGAGAATTGAAGCGTGTGAAAGGTGGTGTTACAGGAGAATGATGAAGATCAGATGGGTAGATAGGGTTACAAATGAAGAGGTATTAAGACGATTGGGAGAGGAGAGATGTTTGTGGCGACTGCTAATGAAGAGAAAAGATAGGTTGGTACGACACATACTATGAACCCCAGGAATAGCAACCTTAGTTACGGAAGGAAGGGTCGAGGATAAGAACTGTCGAGGTAGACCAAGGTTAGAATATTTTAAACAAATTGCCTCGGATGTAGGGTGTGGTAGCTATGTAGAGATGAAACAATAAGCTCAGGTTAGGGAAACATGGAGTGCTGCATCAAACCAGTCAAAAGACTGAAGACTCAAACAACATTTCACTGTTTCCAATGTATAGTATACAAAATACACGACACAGGTCATGCGTAGCGAGCTAAGCGAGATACAATTGGCTTCTGTCTGGACTGCTTGTAGTCTTCTACAAGCGAGTCTCGAGCGTTAGCCCCAGGTTAGGTTTTTGTATGTAAAGCCTTAACGTAGAAAGACAACAAATCAAGCGGATCCATCACAGCATAAAACAAACACCACGCGGCCATGCTTACCGTATGCGCGAGGTTGGCAATATTTTATTTGTCCTTTAAACCATGTCTTCAATTGCCGACACAACACAACTGAAATTTCACTAATGTAGGAGAAAACCTCTAATACCGTACAACATAATTTGCACAATTATTATTCGTCATTTATAACCGCACCCGGCTTGCTGGAGCGAAGAAACGATGATGATATTTCAGCTAATTTAAGTAGTTTTGTACTAGGTTCATCACTCCCGAAGCGTTACCAAATATATATTACCAAGTCTCTTGTCTTGGCCCGTTGGATGCCTTTTCAGGTACACAAGGAGGAACAGGAAGATGAGATGTGTGGAGGGATACAGTATCTCCAATCTGACGATTGGCATAGTATGCACTTGCATAAATGACTCCTACAATATAGCCCTTTTCTCTGCACTGCATCTCATTCACTGCTCGGAGAGACAGGCCTACAAGTGGGACAACGACTATATTCATACTGAATTGTCTTATGAAATTTGTAAATTGTATGTATTCATATATCTTCTTTGATATGTACAATTAATTGCCATATACTGTATGTGTAAATTATATGTACTTACCTAAAATATAAATGTATTCATATATCTTCATTTTATTTGTTTATTTCCTTCAAAACTACCTCATTCATCCTATTTTATTATGCATTAAAGATGTGCATAAGTGAATTATTATACAGGTGCTATTATTTGCATAACCTAATGTGTGACAACAGTTGGGTTGGATCGCTGATTATTGTCCCAGATTATGAGTAGCCAATGCTGGTCCTTAGTGGAGGAAAATAAGTTGATCTATTGTAGCTTTGTATATTGGGACTTCGAAAACACTCGCGGGAAAAGAAATTAATTACAGAATGATTTTACGCCGTAACGTAGGCAATTTTAAAAATAATGGAAACTGTAATCTCAAATACTTGCAATAGCAACTACCTAACCTCGAAATGTAGCATACATTTAAATGCCGCGCCATTTTGTGGTGCGGTTCACTTCTCATCAGAGTGCAGTAAGGTGTAACAGCTGAGGATCGAAATTAGAAAGTGATAACCATTGGCCTTATGGGAGCTTCGCTTCCTAGTGTTCTTCTTCCATGACCTTGCTCTGGACTCGACGCCCTACTTCTTCGTTATTCCCTCGACAGATTCCTACTATTGAGTATGGATGACTTCAGTTAAATATCATCAGCAGTACCTCGCTTACAAGTTGAAAGTATGCAAGGACATATTCTGTTCAGGCTTACATATAATGTTAGTCGTGTATTGGGATAATCATTATTAGTGATTTTAGAAGACAGATCTTCATCACTACATCAACAATAATCAGTCATATATCACATAATCTACAACTACGTGATGGCAACTTTATCCAGCATCAGACAGCAGCATTGCTTTGTATCACGCAAAGCAGACCAGAAGAAACCAGCATTGGTGAGCGTAAACGACAAAATTACGTATTTCTCTGTTCACTATTTTAATTTTTGATTTGGGCACCTTAAATGTAAATTCTCAGCTTTTGGAATAATCTTAACGTAATGTCTCCGTCGTCACTTGCTTCTTGCCACCTCGTCAAACGTAACTTTCGTTAAATCTTCCTTTCTTATGTTTAATATATCTTGTTCTATTAGTAATGTCATTAAAGTAAATTCCTTAAACTCATTCTGCGTATTTCCTCCTAGTATTTAGAATTAACTGTAAGACGACCCTCTCCTCTCTTGGTCATTCTGGTTGGAAGCATAAGTTTCCCTGCGGGCTGAGCTACAAGAATCTGTATAGCCGAGGTATATTATGGTAAGATTGGTCACATGTATATTTCGATGTCCATATGGTAATTGGACACGATGGCGCCCATCCGCTAAAAAGGTTTATAGTGGTTCCACCACGGTACTTCAGGAAAACGTTAAACATTAGATGTGGTTGCCAAGTGGCACCAAGCAAGTGAAAAACATCACAGGGTCAAAGTTCAAAAATCTAGTGATTAATTGGGGTTAATTATTATGTAGGTACAACTATTAATGGAATGATCCTATGATTTGTTTATAGCGTATTTATGCAGGTAAATGGTTGTAAGGTAGCTACGTATTCATCTTTCATGTACGCTTACAGCAAAGAAAGCACTCAAGTATGCATCTTCCTAAAGGCTTAAAGAGCAAAACAGCATGGAGATTAATATCCAACAAGCATAGGCGATATTTCATACAATACCGACATTTACTATGCTCTCTTGACACTAGGACGTATGTAAATAAATATTAATCCCGATTTGTATCAAGCTTCCTTTTCTGTAGATAGGCCTCTTACCGTATATTTTAAATAAAGAAATGTAGTAGAATGCAGTGGCGGTTGGTGATTTTTCACTTGGTGGTCCCAGCAAATACAAAATTTGCAATAAAATCATTCAAAGTTGCAGGTACCGGTAGTGCATATTTTATGCAATAAGTTATATGTTTAACATTATTTAACTGTGCTATTGTAGAAGACGTTTTTAATTGAATTGTCAGCTGAAGTGAATTGAGAAATTGCGTAACTACTACAAATATTTTAATCTCGGGATTTTTAGCCAAAACAAAAGTTCCTCCTTTCTCTACTAGAAAGTGCTATAGTGTCAAGGAGCTTAGATATCTAACTTTCTTGACTTTCATAGTCCTCCAAGGAACAACAAAAATTCGACATGCAAGCTGCCCTTTGGGTGTCAAACAACAAAGCTTGCACCTGGCACCGAGGCCATACAATATTATATCATACACATATTTTGATCGATATGCATTTTAAATAAAAACCCTTTTTAAGAATGATAATTGAACAAACCTCTCAGAAAAATAATTTGAAGAAAACAACATATGCTAGGCCTACTCACCAAAAATATTTGTTCCAAAACCTCGATCGACACCTTCATTTGAATTAATAAGAGCGGTGCTGAAAGTCCATTCTTCGTTCTTTCTTTTAGGCAAATACGTCTATCACCTTTGAATTGAAGTTCTCAATCTTGTTCACAAATGATTTCTCACACGACAACATTCCTAAGGCACTTAATCTCTCTTCCTTCATTGTGTTCCGAAGAAAGGTCTTTATCCGTTTGAGCATTGAGAAACACCGCTCCGCTTCCGATGTTGAGAGAGGCAGTGTGATCAGCAACTTCAAGATTTTGATTGTCTCTTCAAAAGTATCACATAGCTCATCTTCCAGAATCAACGACAGAAATGGAACGGCACCAGAGACCGCTTTCAATTCAGGCCTAGCATAGAATACTTGCAGCTCACCCTTCAACTTTCTTTTATCAAGAAATGTATATACGCTCGTCATTTCGTCAAGGTACAGGCCTGGGAAGCTTTTGATATAATTGTCAAAATATTGAACTGCGAATAGGTTGGTAGCTGTGAGGAGTCCAGTGAACTGAAAGCGAATTTTTATATCTGAAAGGATAGCATCACATACTTCCAGAGCGTCCCTTTTTCTACAGTCCTCATCAATCCGGGGTCTTTTAGAAGGTAAGGATTCGCCTCTTTCGATAAAATTCTCATTCATTATTTCATCAATATTGCCCCTGATTGCCTGTATGATGCCTTCAAAATGCTGAATGTCTTGTTTCACTTTAATTGGGTCAGTAATTCTCTTTTGCAGCTGATTAAAAATTATGTCAACATGAGGCATTATCTTATTGAAAAATGTTAGCCAGAAAATGAATTTCTTGTCATTAAGCCTTTGCTTGTATGCTCCAGCTTTTTCAATGGTGGAAGGTAACTTAATGGACCCATTGCTTTCGATGGATTCCATAACTTTGACGAGGTGTTCCCTATTTTCATAAATATCTTTCACAGCACGCGAATGGTAATTCCATCGTGTGAGTGATACTCGAGGCAAACTTTTCTCTATGATCTCGCGCAACACTTTCGATCTTTGTGGCGAATGCGAAAAAATGAACAAATTCCTGTGAGATGAGCGAAAAAGATGCGAGCCTGTCGATTAACGGAGGCTGCTGTGGACATTATGAGATTAAGTTGTTGCGCATAGCAATGAATAACATTTGCATTAGGGTACTTATTCTTGATTAACTTTTGCACACCATTTAATCCATCACTCATAACGGATGCTCCGTCATAACTTTGGGCAATCAATTTAGTGGTTGATCACCCACTAAGGGGTCGATTTCACTTAAAATGCTGTCTGCGATGACATGAGCATTTTGGCCTTCGGGATTAATAAAGTTCCAAAATATTTCTACTGTTCTTCCTTCAACAACGTAGCGCAACACAATAACCAATTGATAATTGCAAGACACATCAGTTGTTTCATCAGCGATTATTGCTATACTGTCAGCCTTTTTTATTTCTTTGGACACTTCGTCGTGATACACCTGGAGCATGCATTAGAGCAGTTCGTTTTGAATAGTCTTGGAGATGCCTTTAAACACAGGCGACTGGCTGAGATGAACTTTAAAGTCCTTATCCAATTCAGCACTAAACTGAATCAATTCGCGAAATACGCCTTTGTTTTCGAATGTTTCTGTTTCATCATGTCCCCTAAGGGCTAATTCCAAGGCACCACAAAACCGGATACAGTTTATAATTAAATTTAAGACATACCTATTCTTATCTACTTGTTTGTTGTGAGTGATAATAGTTTGTCTGTACTGACTATCCAACCTGCTTTGAATGTTCGGTTTGCCCAGAAATGAGAGGCTTAAAACATTATCCATATGTCGCTTTGATGATTCATGGACTTTAATTTTAGACCATATGTGTCCTATATCCCTAATACCTGTCTTACTCCAACTCCCATCACCGTCGAACAACACACAAGGAAGACAGAAGAATGCATTGTCTTCTTCGGAACCACAAATCCATTTGTTTTTGCTATACATTTCCGGATTGAATTTGTGGCATCGATTTTTTGACCGTTGCTGGAGATTTAAATTAGGAAGTGGCCTACCCAGTTTCTTACGTATATTTTTTCAGCGAGGGTCCTATTGCTAAATGGAGATTGTAACAACTCGCTTATTTTATTCACTGTTACACTTCCGAAAGGTGACACAGAGCCCATTGAGATTTCTACGGCTTCATACGTCGCGCTCGAGCTATGCGATCTTCAAACATGAAACAAATCAAATTTTATTAAGGGACCCAGCTTGCATATATCGATTCAAAAAGCACACTTAGATTAAAACGGTGTTTATATGGTCAATGCCGCATGATACACAATGCTATGCAAGTTTAAGTAACATGTCTATATAGGAATAAATAAGCATGGCTATTGCTAACACACACGCGCGCACAGCCTCTTTGTCGCAATTTCAGTTGCTGCCTCTAAATAAATAGGTGAGATGAAATGAACACGATGACCTACCTCTAAGACAACCTTACTTATCGTACATACGGATTGATTGGAAAGGATAACCTCTGCATCTAATATAAATGAACACAAAAGCTATTTAACGACGGACACTATTCATACACATTTGCAGTCAAACTTGAGAATTTGTGTTTACGCTTGGGACGTGAAACTGTGCCGCCAAATTAAATTAACGAAACACAGTAAAACTCGTTGAAAAATTCCGAATTTTTACATTACAAAGAGAAAACAAATAATCCCCGTCATCAATATGAGCCTGAAAAAGGTGCTAAATGTCAAACAATAAAGAACTAAAACTATTTTGTGGTTTGAATTTATTTAATAGTCTAGACACAGTGATATATCGTCAAGCTGGTATCACTGGAGGTGTGTTGCCATATGCTGTACTCTAGTGGTTGAAAGATAAAGCAGTTCAGCAGTTCTAACGTGTATGTAATGTGCGCTTGAACCTGTGACGTGCTGCTATCTCGTGGATAGAATTGAAGCTCCGCGTCACGGGGCCGTTGGCTCTACCTCAGGGTATATGCGTCTCAACACAACACAAACAAACTCAAGCCAAACTAGTCCTTATTGCAGTACAGTGTCTGATGCGGTCTGATAATCGTAGGTAGTTCCGGTTGGCTCTGGCTCAGTAATTCAATAAAGCGCCACCAGAACGCATGTCAGTTTGACGCTCGTTCAAATAAATGCAGAATATGCATACAATTTCCTCAAAATGTAAATGTAATATAAACTGTTCTTGAGAGGGAAAAGTCACATATTCTCTCTTCATTACATTGGTGGTGCCATGGCACACGGGCACCACCTCAGGAACCGCCCCTGGTAGAATGACTTAGCATACACCCAGTGTCTGCTTTAATTTAAAATACAGTAAGTTGTGGTGTCAATTTCCTTTCAGAATTAGCGTGATATTAAGCTTAAATACACTTGTGTAAGCACCCTTTCTCTCAATGAGTGCCCATGCAGCTTGAATGAAGTAGCATCACCAGGCATATGCAATCGAAAAGTCAGGCCTCACTTCAGCAGTGGGAGCGAGACATCCAGTAGTATAATACAGAAATGAATGGGTGAAACCCACCCATTTTGTAAATGGCCTATTTCAGGTCCATATTGTTGTTAGTAGCGGCCGGTAATAAAATTGCAGTGTTGCGCAACGACCAGTTTATCTTTTTCAATGGAAATAATACTGTAAGACCACAATAATCATCTTTTAGGAATAAAAAGCTATGCGTTTCCTCCTGCGCGCATAAGAGATCTTGTTCTTTAATAATTCAGGAAATCTTTTAGTACTGTGAACTGTTTGAGAATGCGAAGCGCGCCACTAGTGTGGGAATGCTCGCCGAGTGGTCGTTGCCAGACTCAAGCACCAACCAGATCTAAATAGTGGAGAGTATGGCAGAGATGCTAGACCGAGTAAGTCCTATCCCAACAGTTACCTCGGCTGGGCTTTGCCCGATGATTGCAACTAAGGAGGGGAGGGGCGGACGAAGACATCCAAGATGCTCCGTCTACTGTCGACAATCCTGCCTCATAATATACATTTGCTCGCGAGTGCAACACTAGCGGTTCTTTCACGCTCGCATGTATGTGCATACTGTCTTCTCTGATATTTAGCAGTCATTTACCTTATTGAAAATAGTGCAACACCCAGAACAATCGCCAGCCACCACAGGTGGTGGTTGCTTCATTTGAGGGGCTTGGACATAGTGGTCATTTAGTCCCATGTACTTGGATGAATAGCTATATATACCCCTAATATTAAAAAAGAGTCTGATAACCTGTGTTGTTGTAGTGTCTGTAGTAGTGTATGTATTTGTAATTCAGGTGAGGATTGGGAATGAGGTGACGATGGCCTTAAGCCAGGAACCATCCCAGCATTTGCCTCGAGTAGAAATGGGAAACCACGAAAAACCATTTAATGGATGGCTGAGGTGGAAATGGAATGCACCTCTTCCGAGTTTTGCCTTACAAGGCTGAGTGTACCACGTCCCAGCCCTAAGACCAGAATTACATTTCTTGGCAGAGCAGGTGGTTCGAATCCGGACCTCTGGATTAACAGCCAAGAAAGCTAGCTGCTGCACCAGGAGGCGGACAGGTCCAGGGGGCTGCAGGGGAGAAACTAGCCGGTCCGGCAACAAACTGCTGAAAGAAGAAAGTCCCTGCTTTGCAGACTTGACCGGGGACGTGGAGAGCGACCAAAGGTTCAATGACTAGGATTTGTGGGCTCCTACATCTTTGTTCGTCCCTTTACATTTCGGAAGTATGAAGCTTCCATTTATATTTTTAAAGCGCACACTAAAAAATTAACGTTATGATGTTTGAAGCCATTATCAGTGTTGCCTTAGTAATCGAAATTTGAAGCTTTTCATTCGGTCAACGTGATTGAACCCAATTGTGATGGGTTATTCCCTAATCCTAAAAAAATTACATGAGATTAATAAATACACTTGGATGACCAGTTTCCATTGTCAAGCGATCATTACCAGATCCATTACACTTAAGCTATTAAATCTATGTCTAAAAGTATGGGTGAAAGTATTTACAATATGTACACTTATTTAGTTCAAGTAGTAGTTGAAATAATGCAACTGGTCAATATTTGTTAGTTATAGTCTATGTGATGTTTTATTAAGATGCTGAAAGTGGTGATTGACCGCCAAATTTGCTTGCTTAGTGTGAATATGATGTTGTTAAATGGTCAGTTCAGATTGTATTGCACATGCTACTGATCTGGTTGAGTCATACACGGTCCGGTTGAGAGCAGTTAAAGCCCGACCCAGGAATGTCTACCGCGACGCAGTTACGTACTTTAATTCGTTCACACCTCCTCTGGCACACGTGACATGTCCTGCCTCCCCGAGTCCCGATGTAGCAACATCGTTCATTCTCTGCTTGGACTTGGCCGTGATAACATAATGCTACGCAATGTAGACGAGAGCTTAGCTCACCCGCTCGTCATTGTGCAACGACTTGGCAACAATACATTGGCTCTCCAACTCACCAGCGGCTAGTATCGTAGCAGTTTGCTCTTTATTTTTAAAATAACATAAAAGGTAAACTACTGGGCGTAGAATTGTGATTCATGTTTCTATATACTCAGTAAAATGCTGTCTTTCATCCTACTTTTATGTACAAACCGTATCCTGTCAAACTTGACCCCTCGGTGCGCGTGATATTTCGTTTCGGTGACGCGTGACAGTCCCACACCCCTCCCACTGTTCTGAAGCCACGTCTGTCCGGTCATGTCGCGGCAGAAACCCCTGGGTCGGGCTATAACTTCGTCACTGTCTGCTCTCGACTGGGGGGAGTTTACTGTGCGCGAAGATCTCTTATCTTCGCGGGCTTTCCACCTCTTGCATTCGTAAGTGTCTGTGTTAATCGAACAAATGTGACTGTGTTGACAAGTCTAGTCTCCTAATGTGGTGTATGTTACTGTATACTGGACTATCTTCAACTATTAAAGACCGGTTGTCATTGTCGCCACGCACAAGCTAAATAGCCACCAGCATATCTCAGCGCAAACGGTCAAATGAGAATGTCCCGGAACGTTTAATACTGCCTTTAACGCCGGGCTAGGTAAGAAAAAATACATCGTACATCCTGATCCAATAACATGTCTCCCTTATTAATCCCTTATCTAGCTTGGCTACCTCATTATGTTGTGTCTTGTTTCCAACGGGGGGTGTTTTCTAGTACCGGTAGTGTAAAGAGGGGTGACTTCTTCATGAATGTGTGTTCCTTTAAATTATTGGGGTTGTTTATTTTAGCTAAGTGTATCTCGATTGCTTCCTTTATGTCAAGAGCTCTACCTTTCGGTTCGTAATGAATTACTTTTAAGTCGGTTTGAACATGAGTGAAACTGTGTCCCGCGTTGAACAATATGTTCGCACATATGTTTGAGTGCGTCCCGTATTTTATCGCATGTCCTATGGGGTGGCCAGGCGTAATACCGTCAAACGATCACATGGCGACCGTTATTTGGTGTTTGGGTACAAAGCGACAGCCAATGACCATCAGCAAAACATTTGAAAGGCGCCTATACTCTAATTTACTAAAGGTGAACGGTGAAGGCTGTCATCCGCTTGAAGGGTGAGGTGAGGAGTGGAGACGAGAGGGGCAACAGCGAGCAGTGTTGCAATGTATGCCGACACAGCAGTGAGCACATGGGTTGACGCAGTGTTCTTCTGTGCCTTGACTCGTCACTGTCATTATTATCCTGTGTATCTATTGAAGTGCATTTGCTTATTCTTTCATAGACTACAGTAAGCGTTATCGTTCCGTGTTTGTTGGAGGCGTGTGTATAAACAGATTTTGAGGTTATTGCTTTTATTCACATCACCGTGTCTATTTCTGTTGCAGGGGGTGTGGTGGCACAGCGGTCAAGCTATTCGCCTCTCAATAAGGTGGACCGGGTTCGATTCCCGGTCAATGCATGTGAGATGTTCGAAGTGAAATGCCATGTTTTGTGGTTTGGATTCCACGTAAAAAGGAGGTCCTGTGGCTCATGATTGCACGATTAACGGTCACGTAAAACTGCAAGCTTCCTACTGATTTTCGATGCGTAAAAATGGCATCGGTACGTCCTCGCGACGAACAACTTCAGGCCGTAGTGTGACTCTCCATAGGGAGATGGTATGTGCTGTGAGGAATTTTATGGAGGAAAAAGAGGAAAGTATGTGCTTACGGGAGGAACCTCCGATTCCATTTGTTCAGGTGAGGAAAAGAACTGCAAAGGCTCTTGGTGTGAGTGAAACCACTGGGTACCGAGGGACGAAAGAGAAGTTCCCGTCTGATGATGCTGGCTCGTCTTAACTTGTAACTTCAGGGAAGAAGAGGCAGAGGGAAGGGTTGGTCACTAATTTAGATAGCTTTCAACAAGATGCTCTTAAGATGGCGTGTTTATGGGTATTATTTTAGGAAAGAAATTCCAACATGTCGTAAACTTCTTGTTTCGCTCAGAGAGCAATTCCAGATCCGATTCAGACACAAGTGACGAAGAGAAAGCTATGGAAGGAATAGAACCAATAATTAGTAGCAGCGAGAGCGAGTAGATAAGTTTCATTATTAATTATTATTTGTATTATGATTATTATTAATATCATCATTGTGTTGTAATTTGTTGCATCGATTGTGCCCTTCCACAGGAATACGGCTGACACACCACAGACCCCAGCATTTGAGTCTTCCTGCAAGCCTCTTGGAATGTTATGAATCATAACCTGTCTCAGTGGCAACGCGGCAAACGTAAGCGTTCATTATTGGTAATACAGAGTATAGTAAGCACATGGAATGTCATGGAGGAAAGAATCTAGAGTTGCCCGGAGCTCGTTTCAGTGAAGCCAAGCACCAAGTCGAAAGTGGATGTAACCTGTATTTGGTGTACTGTGACTTAAATGCAGCCATTGATTGCTCTCTATAATACTACTGGATGTCGCACTCCTTGCATTGGCCATACGAAAGAGTGAGTCCAGGTAATCGGTTACATTCGTCCGGAGGTAGGGGAAGATCCATCAGCTGTTTGACTGTAATGTGTGAAAGGCGGGCAACATTTTATCTAAAATGGTCATTTCTTGTAAATATATTTATTTCATAATAGTCTCAGACTAAACATTGCTGTTAATTAGAACAAACTAACTTATGAGGATCAGAGAAGAAAATAAATAAATTTATTTTCAGGGCCTGGTTATATGGTTGTTAAGTCAGGTTTCTCATATGAATAGGGCGTAGTGAAAAGGGTTCTAAATATACGAGGACTGAGAAAAACTGCATTCTTGGCTGTCACCGCGGAGGCCCGGGTTCGATTCCCGCTTCTGCCAAGAAAATTTTAATTCCGGTCTGAGGGCTGGAGCAGGGTACACTCAACCTCGTGAGACAAAAATGAATAGAGGTGGGTTTGATTCCTACCTCAGCCATCCTGGAAGTGGTTTTCGGTGGTTTCCAGGCAAATGCCGGGGTGGTACCTAACTTCAGGCCATCGCCGTTTCCTCCACAAATCCTACCTCAATTGCAAATACACACACCAGTACAGACATGACATCACAGTGACACAGGTTATCAGACAAATTCACACACACCCAAGTACACGGGGCTACACGATTGCGATACCGCAAAGACCCAAAAACATTCAACATAAAACTGCAGCCCAGACTACTTTGGCAGTGCACAGTAGCCTCTGTAAAAAAATGTATCTTTCTCTCCCAGTCATATACATAATGCATTACTGCAATCGATGCTAGCATTTTCTGGGTTGCAGGAAGGATATACCATATTTTCATAGAAAATTGCATTCACACGTTTCAGGCTAACATATTTAATGCCGGAACTCCCTTGGTTAACACATGTTATTTGGGTACCGTAATGTTTCTGGGGGCTGGAGTATCCTTCCTTTTCCTACCTCTCATGCCCCCTTCTAGTTCTTATATCCTCACTAGCAGAAGTACCCGTTCTTCGGTATTAATAACCAGACGTTATCAATTGTGCTACTGTTGCAATGGTTAGGGGCTTGTCATTCCTTCATAAGTATATCAGAGCGAAGTTAGTTTTCTGGGTATATCACGAATACTTAATTTAAGGGCCTCAAAATGCGGATTTCGGAGACCCGAATTTTGTGTATCACATTGAGAAGGGCAACATATGCTTTAGTCGTCCTTCTAGGATAATTTTTATATTTCGCCTATTTTAGCATGTATTTTGAAAAGATTTTGCCAATACCCACCCTTCTACGAGAAGTACGAGAAGAGTTTTATAAATGATTGGTGTATTGACTCATGGATACCATACCTAATTTTGAGATGCTCCAAACATCCGAACACGAGTTATAGGCGAACATAAAGATACACAGAAAGACAAATCCACTTTTTGCTTGCATCCATCAAAAAACATTACGAAACGCGTAAAAGAAACAAAATTGAAAATTGAATAAATAAACAATTATATATTTTATAGATAGGTGTATTTAGTATATATATATATATATATATATGTGAGAGCAAAGGCAAATAGTGGTTTTGTAGGGGTTCTAAAGCCTCCTCCTCCTCACCCTCCTCACGAAATGGTGAAACGTGATATCTTGTGAACCAATAAGGCTCGAGACTTGTACTAGGCGTCAAATTACTCGGGCGAACACCCACTTTCCTGTGGACAGCCTATTCCCCCCCCCCCCCCCCAAAAAAAAAACTACCCCTACTAGGGGATGAAAGAGTAATTGTTTAGGTAAAGATTGCTTTCCATGTGCTACATGTATACATTTCAATGCTAATGTGAAATAAGCAAAAGCAAGCAAGCTTGTAGTTTAACGTGACCTTTTTACGTGGAATCCGAACCACAGGACATGGCATTTCACTTCGAAAATTTCACATGCATTGACCGGGAATCGAACCAGGTCCACCTTGGTGAGAGGCATACAGCTTAACCGCTGCGCAACCAATCCCCACTAATATGAAATTAAACGTTGTTCTACACAAGAGACATGTGTACGGTGGAAAGCCAATATGAATTAGCATGCTAGTTTTTTTTTGTTTTTACGCATGCGCACTTGGTTTTTTTAAGAGGGCGGGCTTTTTGAAAAATGATTTATAAGAAGGGGTTTTGGTGGTGAGGAGAGAGCTAGATAGTCGCCTACTTTCCTACGAAGTTTGCCGATATCTCTCGAACGCAAGGTCGGATATCAACATGTGAGGTGTCATAGGACTTAGAATGGTCAACCCTTTCCCACGGCCAATTAATTTACCCAAAATACCCAATACATCAAGGTCATCGACCTGAGATTTTATAAACTAATAGTCGGATACGAACATGTGAGATGTTTACCATGAGTGATGTAACATAGCTAGGTAGAGAAAGAATTAGTGTAGGCTACATGTATGGTGGCTGACAACTTTTTCACCATTGGAACTTGTTTTCAGATCAAACTGAAGTACAGAGAGAGTATAGGTTGCAGGTATGGGTTAATAAATGACAAACGGTGTACACAAAATCTGATTTATCGATTCAAGAATTAAGAGTAGACTATCTTTAATTGATTGGTTAAAGAGGATAGCTAAAACACAAAATGGTGACTACATTGAACTAAACTGAACCAAGCTGAATAAAATCCAACTAAACCGAACCAAACCTAATCGAAAACAAGCCAAGGGTTTAAGTGTAAAACTTGTGAGTGGATGTGGTCATTGGTGGTGTCAGAAAGGAAAGGGATAACGCTCTACCTAAAGAGGGTAAGGTAAAGCTAGTGCATGGTGCTAATGCACACACCCAAGTACATGAACCACACACAACTATCCTATGCTGTTTTTATGGGTTGACTGTTAAAACTTGCTCAGTGGTTACTGGGACAAGATGGTCGCTACACACAACAAGCTACTTGAGGTTAATAATCTATACACACACTCGCTTGTTCTAAACTAAACTGTGTTGCTGTCAGTGCTCAGACAGTAGGATGATGACAAAATGCTTCGCTAACAGAAATATAATCATTTAAAATACAAAATAAAGTAAATTATAATGCAATAATACATAAATCAAAGAAAGTACTTAATAACCTAAACTATAGTGATGGGGTCGCCACATCCCTACGCCAACGCCAAAAAAAGCACACAAAAAATAGGTAAACGAGGTTTTTACTATGATGTACTGTAAAAATGGAAACTTACTATAATGTCCAGTGAGTTAATAGCTAGAACATGCATAAATAAAAAGTATCAGAAAGATGGACAGTGGCGGATAGTACCAAATGAAGTGGTATATGGAGAAATGGAGCCCATCACTGATACTATTCGGAAAAAACAGATTTTTTTTTTGGTCACATCATGAGGACACCAGAAACCAGGTTATCTAGAAAAATTGTAGTGAAACTTTGGAATATGAAACAACAAGTAGGATGGATTAAGGAAATTAGAGAAGATATGAAAGAATTAGAAATAACCTTGGATGACTTGCAAAACAAAACAAAAAAAATAAAAGACTGAAAGATATAAAAATAAGATTTCAGGCTAAAATACACAAACATACAGTAAAAAGGGTATTTACAGATTAGGAACGCCTGAGAAGATCAGAGCGAATGAAAAGCTACTGGGCGACTCGGAAAGGAAACTTACTGAAGAAGAGGACCAAGAAATGATTGACTGAAGTGGTCCAATGATGATGATAATTGTTGTTTTAAGGGGCCTAACATCTAGGTTATCGGCTCCGTGAAGTGGTCCAATGAGGCCGTAAAAGCAGAATAAGAATAAGTCCAGTGAGTTATTGCTTTTTATCTTCAGAGATTAGTTCAACTAGTAACATCAAAATATGGCTGTAAACACAAAATACTGTATGGTTAATATAAAATTCCTGACTTTCTAATACTTTTCGCCATTTTTTCCTGACTCACGCCATTTTTTCACACTTTTTCCTGACTTTTCCTGACCAAAAACAAAATTCCTGACTTCTCCTGCCTCTGGACACCATGTTATTGATGGCCGTACGGATCTTGTCGTCGTCCATGGTAATCTTACTGCTGCGGGGTACATCGAGCAGATACTGCTACATCATGTGTGGGCAGTTGCATACGGTGTTGGCCCTGAATTCGTACTCATGCACGACAATGCCAGGGTTCATGTAGCGCGCATCACCAGAGCAGTCTTGCGAGAACTGGACATTCAAGAGATGGAATGGCCAGCATTGAGTCCCGACCTTAATCCCATCGAGCATGTGTGGGATCGGCTTGACAGAAGTGTTCGTGGGCGTCCTGTTCCACCACAGACGCTCCAAGACCTCGAACATGATGATGATGATTGTTGTTTTAAGGGGCCTAACATCGAGGTTATCGGCCCCTAATGATCTGGGTGATAGCGAAAATGATAATGAAATGGAAACCAGAACAAAATTATCTGACACGGAATAATACGTACAAAAAGGAACTCAGATGGAAACAACTCACAATATGGTCTTACAAAAGGGAATTTAGAACGAAAAGTTGCACAAAAAGAATAGATTGAAAAAGACCCACAATACGTAGGCTAGATTCAAAATACGTACAAAATGCAATGTAGCGTCGAAATACTTACAAAATGCAACTGAAATTCAAAATACTTACAAAATGCAAACGAGATCGAAAATACGTACAAAATGCAATTGAGGTTCAAAATACTTACAAAATGCAATTGAAATTGAAAATACACAATGCAATTCAGATTGAAATAGGCCCTATCCCAGTTCCAATCCAAATTATTCACAAAGTGCAATTGAAATTCAAAATACTTACAAAAGGCAATTGAAATTGAAAATGCTTACAAAATGTACGTTAGATTCAAAGGACTCATGTGGATTGACAATACTT
Organism: Meconema thalassinum; assembly: GCA_946902985.2. Classification (NCBI taxonomy): domain Eukaryota; kingdom Metazoa; phylum Arthropoda; class Insecta; order Orthoptera; family Tettigoniidae; genus Meconema; species Meconema thalassinum. The sequence goes on along the minus strand of OX336389.2, from coordinate 525,101,913 downwards.
ACAAAAAGCAATTTAGATTGAAAATACTTGACAAAATGTAATTTAGATTCAAAATACCCACAAAATGCAATTGAGAATCAAAATATGTGCAAAATGCCCGCCAAACAAAATGCAATTTAGATTCAAAATTCGTGCGAAATGCGGTTTTGGTTGAAAATACTTACAAATTGCAATTGAAATTCAAAATACTCAGAAAGGTCCCTCCTCCATATTGAAAGACTTACTAAAACCCAATTTAGATTGTCAATCTTTACAAAATGCAATTGAGGTTGAAAACAATCGCGAGATGTAATTTAGATCTAAAAAACATACAAAAAGCAACGTAGATTAAAAATGCCTTTAAAAAAATCGCTAGAAGGGAATTTTGATACACGGTGAACCAAGTAACAAAAACAGTGCGGGAATCTTAAAGAGAAAAGTAAATATAATGAAAAGATGAGAGGAGAAGAGAGGAGAGGGGAGAGAGGAGAGGGTCCGCCCCAACGGGAAGGGACAAAAGGGGAAAACGGACCCAGTTCAGGAATGCCTCGGGGTCGCTAACTCCCGAACTCACCAGCCGTGAGCCCCCGAGGGTGTAGCATTATCGACGGCGCACCAGAAGTGGTGGGGCTACATACACCCTGCCTCCTTAAGGGCCTTGAGCACAAGGCAGGAGGTAAAAGGAAAAGAAAAAGAAGGTTGACCCCTCACAGAAGGAGGGTATCAGGAAAGATGAGACAAGGGCCAATTAAGGCGGGAAAGTGAAAGACTCCCTAGGCCTCGGATAACCTAATACCGTCGGGGTCGGAAGAAAACAAGAGTTGACCAAGAGAGGTCGACAAGAAAGAAGACGGAGAGGAGCCCGGCACAAGTAAGTGGAAGCAATGCCGGACTCAGCTGGGGTCCCGTCGTCGCCAACCCACGCCCCACTAGATGTGAGCCCCTGGGGGGAGACCTCGAACAGGCTCTCATTGAAGAATGGGACCTGATACCGCAACGTGACCTCCGTCGACTTATACGGAACATGCCACGTAGGTGCCAAGCTGTGATAATTGCTCGTGGAGGACATACACCATACTGAAGCTCTTCAACTGGGATAAAATCCACCCTCGAATACTGTTTTCACTTTGTTTTCGCCAGTATTTGGACATTTCCGTTTGTGTTCTGAAAATGGACGAGAATCCATCGGTAGTCTTTTGTATACGGCAACTGTAAAGAATAAAGGCTTAGTTGGTAATATACCAGGGTGAGAGGTATTATTTTGTGGAGCACGGTATACGTTCAAAAACATGTTCCCCTAATTTTTTTGAACTGTGTATCTTGTAGATACCTATAGGATTAAATGTTTCTTTTGTGGATTGCATATACATTGTGTAATTTGCAAGGTAAATGTTACCGGAAACGGACTGAACGGTAGAACTGTAACTGTAACACGGCAACGAACGCACATACACCATATGTTTGCAAGTTATGTTTTGCTTCTCAACAGGTCCTGTATCGAATCCCCGGAGCCTTCCCATATATTTAGTTACACCCTGTATAGAACTCCCTTAATATGCACAATATCAAAGCCGTCTAAAATGGTCAATAGTGCTCTAAAGTAACCTAAAAATTTTGAGTGAAAGAATTTTGATACAACACACCCTTACGCGAAGGGATGAGCAAAACCTTTTCGGAATTAGGCTATAAGAAAATGGGGCTTCTCGTATGCTTAACATGTGGAACTTTTAAAAGTATACAACAATTGACAAATTGAATGAATTCAAAATATATTTCCTATTACCTACTCCTTCCGGCGTGCCGAGAGGGATTGTTTTTCGATTACCAATTTGAAAAATACAAATAAACTTTCCTTTTGGCATTTTCTCCATATACGTTTTTAATAAAACAACTTTCTTTGTAGCTTAATTTATGTAAGGAAAAATTTATCCAGTGTAGCATTCTCTCAATTTCAGAAATATATTTCCTTCTACGGCTGTAGCATGGGCCTGTGAAATGGATGTTCTTTCCAAACGCTGAGTTGCCCAATACCCTGAACAATTTATTCTGGACGCTCACTTAAAGGTATTCAGAATTGTTACATGTTATAATGGGGGAGGGGGGTTAAACTTTATGGCATTTTGTGAACGTATTTTATATAGTAATAATGTTATTGGTTTTACGTACCGTACCTTTTAACTACCGTAGCTTTTAGAGACGCCAGGGAGCCGGAATTTTGCCCCAAACGGGATGTTCAACGTGCTAGTAAATCTACTGACACGGCTCCCTCTCATTTGCGCACCCTCAAATGCCAACTGGCTGCGCCAGGATTCGATCCTGCAACCTTGGGTCCAGCAGGCTACATTTAGGATCGACATAGCCTGCAGTAGGTCTTATGCTATGCACCTGGGCATGTTTAAAAATAACCTCAGTCTGCAGTGTAAACTTTATGCTTATGAAACAGCATAAATGTTCCAAGTTAAATTTATCAAATGTGCTCATATTTGAGAAGGAAGTAGGTGCGGCCAAACGAGGAACGAGGGAGTGCAAGGGAGCGCACGGAACGTGACATACCGTAACTTTCCCTGAGAGCGAACAATGAAGCAAAGCTCACAGCGGCAACACATGGACACCAGATGTGATTGAACAAGGAATCGAGGTCGCTCAACCATAAGTGGGGGTGGTAACTGATCACTTGCCAAACTGAAAAATAAGCACCTCCCATTTAAAGGAAATCAGAGAAATAATTAATGTACAAAATTATGAGTTGCAGCATTGGAAAGAGGGCGATTTTAGCCTCAAGAATCTCATTTCAATAGTCGCGAAAACAGCAGTATTGTAATTAATTCGGCCTGAAGAACTGGAGGAAGGAAAATTTGAACGAACCAATCAGAATTGTGGGCGGATGGACGCTTCAAAAGACCGCGAAAATCTTGGACAATGAAAATTACTACGGAACTAATTAGCGGCCGAACGTACGATCCGATTTCGAAATAAAACCAAGTTTTGGGACACTGGAAAAAAGAGCAATCGAATGAACCTAGTTTCATCGTCATAAGAGTGTTGCTCCAGATTTAAATTTTGAGAATCTCCCACTCCCGATGATTTCAGAGCCAGACCTTTAAATAGCCTGCCCAGTGTCAGTAAAGTCAGTCGATTTCTCCATCGCCGAGCGGCAAGAGCCCTTGCCAGACCGTAGCCCATATTATTGCATACATTTTATAAGTATAAAATCAGTAGATTCTTGATCGTTTGATAGGCGATAGTTCACGTTGGCCAGTATCGCGAATTCAGCGCGAAAAGTGAATAATTGATAAGTAATGAACAGTGACATGTATTCTGATAACAGTAGCGAAATGCAAATTGTTCGGGACAAACCAGTGCGAGTGGAGTCCGTACTTTAGAAGATAGCCATCCGTGCTATAGGCAAATTCAGTGGCGTAGGAGCTAGATTAACTATTGGCCGAATAGAGTAGGTCATGCCTAGCTGTAGATCATAGGAGGCGCTCCGCTAGTACGAAAACAGTGCGTAAATTGTGTAAAGTGTTTCATGGTGGTCCTTCACTTTTGCATGAAACTGTAATTGTGTTTAAAAGGGTATCCTCCCCAGCAAGAGAACATGTGTCATCAGAAGCCAGCAGAAGGTACGCCAATTAGAAGGATTAGCCGATACGTGATCATGAGCTAAGTAGCCTAATTTTGGGGGTGTGCATGGCATGATGTTGGCTACAACAAGTGTCGGATAGGGTATCACAATAAGCCATTATAATTAGCAGAGGTTTACCGGGACGTCAGATCGGAGAGTGTGCAACTTATATAATTATATTTCATTTGTTTGAACCGGTGTGTGTTTTTATTCATTTTGACTGCGTGATCATCTTTTGTTGTTTGATATAACGTAAGGGTTATTTTGTTTGTCTGTGGGATGCACGATAAGGGGTTACAAGTGCAGGAAATAAACGTGAAAAGTGAGTTTGGATGGAACCATTCAGGGATATAACAGGCCAATTCTAATTATGATATTTGAGCCTGAGCACAAAGAGATAGGGACTGATGACCGTTGTCGAGGTAAGAGACAACCCAAGATTGGTAAGTGAGACCAGCCGCATTGGTAAGTGAGTAAGGGTAAGGGTTAATGCGAACTGAGCTGATAGTGCAAAGTAAAAGGTAAGAAAACGGAGGTACATGCCCGTAGTCTTCAATGGTAAATCGTAGGCGGACGGATAATGACCGCAAATTAATTTGATGAGATGATAATGGTAAGTAATGATACTCCTTGTGATTGTGAGGGAGGTACCTGAAGGACCCCTTCACTGGACGGAGAAAGTATTGCATTCACCTGGGTTATTTTCAAGTGAGCCTTGAGGGAAGGCCAGGTAGACAGTGTTCCAAAATGCGGGCTGTTAGTCTATTGTATGAGTGAGGTCGTCGACCACTGCAGGTCCTGAGAGAGTGTTTATGTTGTGAGAACGGAATGGCTTGTTATATCGTGGTAATCAGCCACAGGCGCTTGGCCATTTATACTCATGTGGGGATTTAGATTTTTTTTATTCAACTCGCTTTAGCAAGCGAAGTTTCCGTGCACCCATGTGTTTCGAGCCACGTCTCGAAACGTATTCGGACCCGAATGTGACACTTGGGGCGAATAAATTGCCGGAACAAGATTCGCGCGCGCACAAACAATTAATCACCGTATGCATTTAAATTATATACATTTATTACTACAGTATATACACAACTATATACACAACATATTGATATTACGTTATTGCGCTGGGAGGAGCTGCGGCTTGGTGCGTCCTGTCAGTAAGGCACGGCTTAACAGAGTCTGTCCCAAAAGCCAGGTAGAGGGCTGAAGGGCGACAATAGAAAGACGTAGTGTTGCCAAGCATCACCATCACCACGTTGTCACGTCTTGTTTCCTCCCATAACACTGTTCACTTACTGTCTCCAACATACCGCCCAACTAAATGTACTACATTTAAACACAAACATGAATGATGGGCACACCAAAAGTTCACTGAGAAAACAACACCATACCTGCCAACTTTTGAAAAGGGCTATCAGTAAAACTCACGCGCGACAAAAAAATCTAAGGATTTTCGACATATCCCGGCTTGACGAAAATAATAATACTTCTGGGCTACAAAATACAATAACTCATGCTTTAAACAGGATACTTCAATGAAATCATATCTACTTACATAATTTGTAGATGAACATAACAATCAAGAAGAAATCCATGTTAATCAGCAGCAGGCGTGGTGAATATTGGTTTGGAGCAGACATAACAGGACTTCCTTGATAGATTACGCTGATATACGATAATTGAAAAAGGCTTTAAACAATAAAACTTGTTTAACGTAACACAGGCAAGAAATAATATAATACACACTGCAAATCACATGCTAGTTCGACTTTTAAGTCATGGTTGTGGCCTTTTTAGCTTCCTGCAAACAGTCTTGAGAAAATGTTTTGTCATAACAGGGACCAGAACTCCTGGTCTTCAAAATAGAAATAGACTCCAGAGATTCATTGGACATGGATGACCTGAACTGTGTTCTATTTTTCTTCACAAGGCTAAAAAAAACGTTCACATTCTGCATTGCTATGGGGTATGGTGAGAATAGAGAGCAATACTCTAGAAATTCGGTTATACTTAAGAAGTCCATCGGCTCCACGAATTCTTGATATTTGTGTCCAACTGGAATCACTTGCAGCATCTTGATGTGCAGCCAAAGTGTCATCTACCTGAAGAGCTGTGAACTGCCTCTGAAGCTCATTCACCACCTCATCTGTAGTTTCATTCTCTTCCTTGCATAACATGATAGGAAACTTTTCCAAGAAAAAACGAATGGAAGATAACTGTGCATCTTCAATTTTGTCTAACCTAGCAACTTGAGAATTCTTTAACACGTCATCCTTGAGTGGAAACTTGTTGATGATGTAGTCACAGGCAGTATAAAAGTAGTGTCTCACTGATGAAAAGAAAAGGGATTTATCTGTATCCGGTCCGTTCTGAAGGCACTTAACAACTTCAGATGATGCATTTTTTGCCATTTACAATACATGTCGTTTTCGTGCGACCACAACTATATTTCTTTGCAACTTCTGATGTGGGAAACATCTTAAATAAAGCACCAGCATGATCAGCCGCACTTAAGGGCACATTGTGCTCCACCAAAAAGGAAGTAAACAGACACTCGGCCCTAATTACGTCATTGTCAACGTTTCCAGACTTAGCAAAATAGGTGTTGATTTTCTTGCTATCTTCCTTCGATTTAACATAACTAATGTGTTTACCGCACTTCACATGATTACTTAAATCGTTTTTTCCACCATGTGCAATATTAATATCACACCCACATACCGTGCAAAAGGCAAATTTTTCTCCCTTTTTTGATTTTAGTATGCACGGAAAATCAACCGAGTATGATTCTTTAAATGTCTGGAAGTACTGTTTCTTGTTGGATTTGTTCATTCTCGATATCTACTAAAACATCGAAAGGAACCTGGATCACTGAACGCCACATAAAATTATAACATAAAACACTTAAGACAGCCAACACTTCATTAAAACATGTCAAAACACACAAAGTCTTAAACCACGATGCCAACCTCGTGAAGAAAGAATATGCACATGGTAGAAAGAAAAAAAAACACACACACACGTGGAACGAATGTAATTAGTCCAAGGAATACAGGAAACTGCGAAGCACGAAGTTATAGCACAAAAACTCGACCGCTTCATTAAAATATGCCATAACCTTAAAAGACGAAAACATTCAAGGAACGCCAACTTCGTGAACAATGAACAACTAACGTGGTCAAAGAATATGGTTTAAATCGCAACGAGCGAACGGAGCGGAACAAAGAATATGCGAAGCAGAGCCTGTCGACACCTAAGATTCACATGGAAGAACGGTTATCCCGGCTTCAAATTCAATTACAAATGACGACACAACCATCACACGGTTATAAGTACGAATCATATCAAAGAACGACTTATCGACTATCGTGGACTTGCCTTCGACCCACGCAAACAATCGATTGTACGGAAGTGGGCGGTATTATCGAATGTAAATTATCGTTTCAATTTTTTTCCGCGAAATCGTAAAATGACACCGTTCATCCGTAAAACCGTAAAATGCTGCAATTTCCGTAAATTTTACGGATAAACCGTAAAAGTTGGCAGGTATGCAACACTAACACAAAAGAAAATTACACAACAAAAATATATACAGTCACAAGAGCACACGTCACGGTGCAGGTAGGGGGCACAGTTTCTGGATTGGTCTCTTCAGAGTTCCGTTGCTGGTACGGACGATGGCTACTCGGACCAATCCATCTTTGCCGGATATCACGTCTTCGACCACTGCAAGCCTCCATGCTGTGGGTGCGAGATTGTCCTCCTTTACAAGGACGATGATGCCGGGCTGAATGTTCACCTCCTTGTTAATCCATTTGGATCTTTGTTGTAGACTGTTGAGGTAGTCCTTTGACCACCTGCTCCAAAAGTCCAGCTGCATTTTCTGCAGATGCTGCCACCTGGTTCGACGGTTGGAGGCTACCTCTGTCAGATTTGGTTCAGGGATGGACATCAATGGGGAGCCGATTAGGAAATGACCGGGACTGAGATAAGAGGGATCATAGGGATTGTCAGAAAGACGAGAGATAGGCCTAGAATTAAGACAAGCTTCTATTTGGCAAGCTAACGTCTGTAGTTCGTCGTATGTCAAGCAGGTGTTGCCAACCACCCTTCTCATATGATGTTTCATTGACTTAACCCCAGCTTCCCAGAGTCCACCGAAATGAGGGGCATCCGGAGGAATGAAATGCCACGTGAATCCTTCTTTACTACCAAACTCTTGGAAGTTCTTCCACGCAGTGTTCGGATTTGAAGAGGCACTGCAATTCGTTCAACTCCTTTCGCGCTCCCACAAAGTTTGTTGCATTGTCCGAATAGAGGTTAAGACACTTTCCCCTCCTCGCGGTAAAGCGTCGCAGAGCTGCAATGAAGGCTTCTGAAGTGAGATCGCGAACTACTTCCAGATGTATTGCCTTAGTGCAGGCATACGAATAATGCAATGTAACACTTCACCTTCACCTTGCTTCTTGTTGATCCTTGCTTTATAAACATTGGCCCAGCAAAATCCACTCCAGAGTTCATAAATGGGGGTGCTGCTGTCACCCGAGGAGCTGGTAGTTGACCCATTAGTTGCTTCGAAGCAGATGCCTTCAACCTAAAGAAACGTAAACACTTGTGGATAAGCGGACGTATTGTTCGCCTGGCGTTTACAATCCAATATTTTTGCCGTAGAGAGGCGATCAGCAATTGTTCACCAGCATGTAGTAAGCGTAGGTGTTCAGATTCTATGATCAATTTTGTAAAGTTGTGTTTAGGGGGAAGAATGATCTGATGACGATCACCGAAAGGCATTCGACAGTTTTCTAATCTTCCGCCCACCCTGAGGAGGTCTTCTCCGTCGAGGAATGGGTTGAGACTTCTCAACGTACTTTTGGTCGCTACACTTGATATACCTTTCAGCTCTTCCACCTCCGCCATGTAGCTGAACCGCTGCGCTTGTTTGATGCACACCTTCAAGGCTCCTTCAAGTTCCATAGGCGTCAATGGACCAGTTCGCTTGGTGCTTGGATTCCTTGTATTGTGGGCAAACCTAATGCAGTAGGCGATGACCTTCTGCATTCGGCGAAGTGACGAGAAGCGACGGGAAATGTATTCTTGCTCCTCATGAGTCACCATGCATTGAGTCTCTCGTTTCTCATGCATTTCATCAATTTCCATTGAGTTGTAGATTAAACAAGGCCATGAAGATTGTTGTTTGTTCAATGAGACATTGTTATCTGATTTGCAAGATGCGTCGAAAACGACTCGTGTCCTGGTTGTGGTGCTACCTTCCTTTTCAACCGCATGGTGTGGAAGATACAAAGAAGGCTCGTTCCTGTGAGGTCGGTCCACCGCAAGCTGCATATGATCCAGGAGTTCGTACTCGTCCACGAAATCGACGTATTCTTGCTGTAATTCATGGTTCTTCTGTAACCTTCGCACGATCTGAAGTAACCTTTTCTCTGCATTGTTACGCGATCTACCAAGTGGCTTGTACTGCTGAAGAACAAGCAACCTAACAATGAATCTTCCAGACTTATCTCGTTTTGTGTTGCGCTGAAAATGGTCTTCACAATATCGTTCTTCTTTGGGGAGTGGCATAATCGTTGGAAGCTCTTCTATTTCCCAGAATTTCTCGATTTGACGGTGTAGATCGTCGCCATCCCTCAGGAAGAATGACGAACTTGGTTGAAGCTGACTCCTCTGGGACTCGGAGTATATAGAGCCAGAGACAATCCAGCCTAGCTGCGTATTCTTCATTACAGGCAGGTCGCTGTGTAACTTGAACGTTCCCTCGGCCAGGAGTTCCATGAAGAGTTCCGCGCCAATTAACATATCGATGTTGCCTGGTATGTTGAATTGCGGGTCGGCTAGTTGTATACCGGTCGGTATGTTCCAACTTCTGCAATTGATATAGGCTCTAGGCATTTCCCCTGTGATCCTAGGAAGTACTGAGCATGTAATAATAGCCTTGTAATTGGTAACGTTAGAATAGAATTCAACATCCGAATTTACAGTCGTATTGCTTATCCCTCTAAAAGGCATTGGATTTCTACGTCGTTTCAGTCTTAGGCGTTGCGCCATCGCCTCCAATATGAAGTTAGACTGCGATCCACTGTCAAGTAGAACTCGGCATTGTTGTAGTTTACCATTTTTGTCCCTCATTTTCACCAAGGCCGTGGACAGCAGTACCTGTGCTTGTGAGCGAAATTTTAAAGAACAGTAAGAGCCTGATTGTTGCAGTTCATTGTTGTCATCAGTTCTTCTATTGGGTGATTCTTGTGATCCTGACTCCGGTTCACGCCTCGCGTCTCTTCCGCTATTCCTTGTGACGTTCGGATTGGGTGCTATGTCAGAGTGCAACAGGGTGTGATGTTTCCTGCCACAACTCTTGCAATAGCCTGCAATGCATTGTTGGACATTGTGCGGCCGAAAGCAATTGAAGCACAATCCTTTACTCTTAACAAATGCATAGCGTTGCTCAACACTGCGATTAATGAATGGCTGACATATATGAAGGGCATGCTGGGATTCACAAAATGGACATGCACTGATGTTAGATACAGACACATTTGAATAGGGTGACTTGGGTGAGATGGTCTTAGAATGACTTGCCTTTTGAACTGTAGTGGTCAATTTTGCGTCACGGCTGGATGTAGCTAATTCTAATGCCTGACATCTGCCTTCCAGAAAAGATTGCAATTCGGATAATTCTTGGAAGTCCTGTCCATTAGCATTAATCTCTTATTCCTTTCTAGTTAAGAGATCTAGTTTATCCAGTACTAGCTGCGATAGGAGAATCTCTTCTAGCGGTGTTTTTAACTTCAGAGCCTTAATGGCATTCAGATTGGATATTAACTGGTTAGTTAGGTTCCTAATATCGGCTGCCGAGTTCTTGCTGCAAGATGGTAAAGATAATAGCTGCCTGATATGCTTAGTGGCTATTAAGCGGTTATTAGTATATCTACTACAAATCAGTTCCCATGCTACGTCAAAGTTTTCATTTGATATCGGCAGGTTGCTTATCAATTCTAAAGGCTCCCCCTTTAAGGCTGATAACAGATAATGCAATTTCTGTACATTAGGAATGTCTGAATTTTGTGTTATTAACCCATTAAAGGTGTCTCTGAATGCTATCCATGAGCTATAATCTCCGGTGAAAGTAGGGATGTTGATCACTGGAAGTCTGACGTTACTTGTTAGGCACCCTGTGCTATTGTCACTAAGGGATCGGGTGTTCCCAGTGCCTCTCTCAACTAATTTAGTCAATGCTGCTTCTAAGTCAAAGTATTGTGTTTTAAACTCTTCACGATCTGCTGCGTGACTAACATCATCATCATGAAGCTCTAATTTGCTTTGCGGTTCCTCGTACCTATTTCTAATTGCACTAAGCTCATTTAATCGAAGCCGTACGGTAGTTACATCAGTTCCTTGGCGTGCTTGACATTTCTCAAGAAATTTACTTGTTCGAGTTAAGCCTGCTTTAACTATCGCTCTCTGTTTAACTAGTAATTTCTTTTCATTGGGTTTCATGGTGAGGAAAGGGTCGAGTGAGAAGGGAAATACTGTAAGGAATTCTGACCTTGTTTGAAATAGCCTCACCTGTATTGTCTTCGCCGCTGCCTGTGTCTAGTCTCCCGCTGGGCTGGGCTTGGCTTCAGGCGATGGGATTGCCTTGCTGTCGCTACCTGGGTCCTGTCCTGTGTCACCGATGGGACAGCTGTGCTGCTGATCTCGCCTGTTTAGATGCAGTAATAGCATTCACGAATCCGTAGAAGTTGTATTCACACACGTGATAACCATGCATGCGCGTAAACGTAATACAGTATATCATCCGGCCCGGAGGACCAATGTTTCGAGCCACGTCTCGAAACGTATTCGGACCCGAATGTAATACTTGAGGCGAATAAATTGCCGGAACAAGATTCGCGCGCGCACAAACAATTAATCACTGTATGAATTTAAATTATATACATTTATTACTACAGTATATACAAAACTATATACACAACATATTGATATTATTACGTTATTGCGCTGCGAGGAGCTGCGGCTTGGTGCGTCCTGTCAGTAAGGCACGGCTTAACAGAGTCTGTCCCAAAAGCCAGGTAGAGGGTTGAAGGGCGACAATAGAATGACGCAGTGTTGCCAAGCATCACCATCACCACGTTGTCACGTCTTGTTTCCTCCCATAACACTGTTCACTTACTGTCTCCAACACCATGTAAATAAATAATTGTTTGATTTCATTGCGGGGCATAGTCCACCATTGTTGTGAGAGGTGATCCACGCATATGATTATATATTTTCATTTGTTTGTGTTTGTTTTATTGATCAGTTACGCGTGGAAGGGCTTGAACCCTAGCTTTGGTCATTGGATTATGTAAGATAAGTTGCTGTAATTTATGCACACACGACCTGTAACCGGCAAATCGCTCTGCGACGATCATGACTGGATTCTTGGCATGAAGGAAATGGTCGAGAAAGATAACCTTTCCAACACACCTGTAAACCACTATTGCACATGCGAGTGTGCCATCTGAACTAGTTATTCATGACATTAATCTGATGTCTATTGTTTTTTGGAACCATTTCAGTCTTAGTGTTCCTTTGGAACAGTTGTGGACATGTGATCATGTGACATTTGGGTCGGCACATTGAGGAGGCCAGTGTTTATATTTTTTTGTGTTTAGTTTTTTTTTAAAATTTTCAGTAACGTAAGGTGATATATTTGTTTTGTTAAGGGGGGATTTAACTTAATTAGGAAGCTTCATGAATAAATATTGTTGTGTTAAGATACCTCTGGCATATTATTTTAGTGTAAGTTTCCCGTGATCCATGATATAAAATCCCAGGATGTTGAGTGTAGATTAAAGCCACGCGAACAGAGCACGCCCTGAGATAAGAGTCGGCATCCTGGAGGATCCGAAGGGTACAGCAGGTTAATAAGGTAGTATATTACTATAAATCTATCTCAAGCAAATCCAAGAAGTTACCAGACTGAGAAACTACATATCAATATTAAAAGAAAGACCAGCCGCGGTGGCCGAGAGCGCTAAGGCGCTACCACATGCCTCGCTGGCATCGGGAGAGCGTGGGTTCGATTCCCACCTCGGCCGTCCTGAAAATGGTTTTCGTGGTTTCCCATTTTCATCACCAGGCAAATGCCGGGACGGTTCCTTAATAAAAAAAAAGAGCAGCAACCAACCATATAGGTAGACTACTTCTTGGTAACAACAGACCGGTCTATGGACTGAATACTCTATTAATTTAGGAAATATATGTAGGTACTGAACTCGAATTCAGCCCAGCTTTAGACTTTGACTGAGCTGAGGATCGAACCCACTTGAGAACCACGAAGGAGAAATAACTGGAAATTTGGAATTAAAACAATTTAATTTTTATATATGCATATTGGGAAGTGTATAAAAGCATAATGAAACTATTTTGGAAAATTTTGGAGCATTTTAAGGAATTATTATTTGGAAATATTTCAGTAAATGAGATTTTAACTAAGGAAGAGTCAGATCATTCGATGCTGGAATATGACCATAGCTTCAAGTTTGTAAGCAGAAAACCAGTTTTGGTTGGTCAAGGCGACAATGACAGATTATGCACACGACTCGTTGATAAGAGCTTCTATCATGATAACTGAACAGTCAATCAGATTAGGGCGCATAACATTTTGTGGGAATCGCTTTTATATAAATTTGGCTTATACAAAGCGATAAGAACACTTCTAAAGGTGCAGAAGAGAAAATGGAATTTATTTGGTTAAAGAAAAGTATAAATTATTGGCTAGGAGAGAAACTATGAGTATATTTCTATTAAAAAGTATCCGTGCGAGGCTAGAAGCCCAGGCTGGTTTCGGCACGTGCGCGAATGCAGAGAGGAAAGCCGAGACTCCCACACAGCAGCTTGAACCGAGCGGACGTATTCAGCCACGCGTTCCAACATTGCGCTCCATGATAAAGAAGTACAGAAGGGAGATGAAGCAAGACCGTCTGGAGATGAACCATTAGCCGAGGAATAGATTGGAGAGGCCGGTGAAATACAATCGCACTAGTTGCAGAAGAGAAAAGCATTCTACAGTATTACAATTATAAGAAGAAGTCTTCGCTACAACAGCACTATACTTCAGCGAAACGATATACAGCAGCATTGCTTACCACAGCTACGTCATTGCAACAATTAACAGTCTACATTATTATATCACAGTCAAGATGACAGTAACAAACCTGAGTCAGGGAGGACAAACTTATTCAACTATTATTGAGAAGATTATTATGAGCATCTAAACTAATGGAAGGAGGTTAGTCTACACACTATGGATTGGAGATTCAGAGTGATCTTGAAGACCGGGAATCGATGAATCTACAACTGCTTAACAACATGCAATATTCTGAAATTACTTCCAATACTACAAGCGAGATGTCCATTACCACCAGGAAGAGATGTCAACCTAGGACATTCAAATCTACACCGATGATGTTCTGCTACACGAGGAGAAGACGAAGAAGAAGAAGACGGACACATGCAGTCGTTTGGACCAAGAGATCGAGAAATCAGGCCAGTAGCGAGAAGATTTACCATTAGCCGTGAGAGACTAGCAGCTTCGCAGGTGTTCACATCACGATCCAGGCAGGGGAGCGCTGAGCGATCAGCTGGCTGGCACGCGCTTAGCTGAAACCCGTTTCCTATGCAGCCGACTCGCACACGCAGTTCCGGCGGAACATCGAGCCCATCTAATTAAGGTATTCACGACATCAGAAGCCATCCGCAAGATAGAGGAATTGAATGCTCTAAGATCTGTAGTTTTGCAGTAGTATTTGTTGTTATGGAGGAGTGACCAATTTCATAGTAGATATTTTTATCTTTATTCCATGTTTATTGTACCTAAATTTTAGAGATTTTACTGTATTTTTTGATACGTCACCGTGTGTCGTTTGAGACGTAGTTCATTTTTGACTTTAGATATTGCGTTTATTATACCTTTTGTAGGAATCGTTTTAACATGCTCACTTTCGAACGAAACTAGTTTTATAAAGCGAATGCTTAGATGGTAACACTTCGATAGTAACACTTTGATAGGAACACATAAATAGTAACATTTTAATAGTAAAATATATTTGAGAGTAGGAACATTTCATTGATAAGAATATCTCGATCGTTAAGATTGTATTGCTATTACGGAAAGCATTATTGTAAAATGCTGTGACATTTGTTTAACAAATATTATTATGTCTGAACATTATTGAAACATTTATTTACAACAATATGGAAGTTATAAAATTCCAATTGCGGAATACAATTTATTTGACAATGATATAATCATGGAGTATTGTTATTAAGGAAGTACACTATAAAACATGATCATATTATTAACAATTGAGGTCATATGATGCCTATTGTTATTAACAATTTCATTGGAAATATTATTAAACTGGAATGACAGACCAGCAGATTTGTTAGTCTACCTGAGGTCTTGTATGTTTTAAAACAAGCTTATATATGAATATTAAATAATAATAATATCGTATGGCCTCGGGTGCCTGGTGCAAGCTTTATTAATTGACACCCACAGGGTAGCTTGCATGTCGAATTTCGTCGTTCCTTTGAACGCTATGAAAGTCAAGGAGGTTAGATATCTAAACTCCTTGACACTACAGCGCTTTCAAGTAGAGAATGGAGGAACTTTGTGTTGGCGGAAAATCCCGAGATTAATTTTGCCATTGAACACGGCCTACTGAATTCAAATGGGTTCTTTAACATGCCAACAACGTATGACATGAGTGTCGTGATTTTTGTCGCCTTTCAAAAATCACTTACCAGGGTCAGGAGCGAACCTGCAAACTTGGGGTTGGTAGTCCGACCACTATAACCACTCACCCACCGTGGCAAGCTATATGAATATTTAATTTATTTAAATGTACACCAGATGCGAGAGAACATGTATTTATATGTATTAACTAGTAAAGACGAGCGAACTATGAGCTAGTATTGTTTATAATTTG
The DNA here is from genome assembly GCA_946902985.2 of Meconema thalassinum. Lineage (NCBI taxonomy): Eukaryota > Metazoa > Arthropoda > Insecta > Orthoptera > Tettigoniidae > Meconema > Meconema thalassinum. The sequence goes on along the minus strand of OX336389.2, from coordinate 525,086,313 downwards.
TAGCGTGGAAAAACAATTTATTATGGAACTATGTGAACGAAAAGCGATATTGAAAGGAATAAGAAATACTGTACAAGGTGAATTGAAGTAAACAAATATGTTATTGTTATTAGAAATGCACGAGGTTAAATAATTTAGAGAAGAGAGTTGGTTAGGAGTGTACTCCTCTGAACGGTAATATACATTTGCGTATTTACCTAGTAAAGTCACTGATTCTTCTACAAGTTTGAGGCAAGATGGGATTTTTTATTGAAGTTATGCCGTGCGGAGTTGAGGAGATTGTTGGTAGTGATGAAAAAAGAAGTATGTTATGTTTGGAGCGTAGCAGATGCTATTGATGAGTATTGTTCACCGTGTTATGAAATGAAAGAAATGTATTGCTATGAGGAGCAACGAATCGCTACAGTATGTGTAAAAAGCACTGACATAAGGATTTACATTTATGTTGTACATGTCAGAAAGTATTAGTACAAGATCCACAAAGTGTATTATGAGGTTTTTATGTAGTTTCGTCTCGATCTTTATCTTATTGTATTTTATTCATTAATATAACGATTTTTAAGCTATATTTAACTTCAGTGTTTGATATGAAAGCTTTACCTACTATGACAAGTTACCAGAGATATCTAAAAATTTATTGTTGTGTGAAACATTGTTCAAAGAACTGTTTGGTGAAACAGAGACACTATAGGACTATCAGATCGCGACTGATAGTGTCAGTAGTATTTTTATACCGTGCGAGACATGGAATAGTGAATATAATGTATATATTTCAGCCATATTTAATTAATACTATTATTATTCTATATTCACGTTTTTACGCAAGGAGATGTATAATTCAGGGTTTTTGTATTGTTACTTTTATTTTGATGTTTGAACAGCTGATGCTGATCAGACTGCTTCAGTGGTCGAGTCACAGGGTGACTATTAAAATGCGTAAACATTTAATTATTTTCTTAATAATTACATTTTTGTAATGACAACGTTAATGCATATTTATAGAACAGATAGAAGAACTATCTGGCGTGTAATTTATTTTATTTTCATATTGCATTCATTTTTAGTGGTGATAGGGAGTTTTTCAATTTGTAAATTTTTAGATAATAAATCCCAGGCACTATTTTGTTTGCCTGTTCGTTTTTTTTATAATCTGGTCTCCTTTTCATTTTGCAATCGACATGCGATAATACTGCGAGTTAGTTAAACTTACTAGAATATTAACGTATTCTCAACTTTCACCGTTCACGCACGAGATCCGAGATTCTCGTCCTACCATCTTGTTATGGATATATTATTTCTAGTAAATGTGTAATTAATCAGTAGTGTTGTTGCATGGCCGGTATGTATCGCGAGTTTCCTAGTCATTATCCTAGTAGGGTAGTGTTGGTTTATCTGGCTGGGTATCGGCCTCCCTACAATCCTTTTCCATCTCAGCAGATATAGGCTATGACTATGCGGAATTCGGGTGCAGTACATTGCTTCAATAGTTAAACCATATTATTTGTACATAAATACAGTAAGGACTTCACATTACAACCGGCCACTTAAATTATATGCCTTAGGCCTAACCTACAAATTACATGTCATGAAATTGGTAAATATATTCAGACAGCTACATCAATAGCCTACACAATGGGCAATAATGTAGTTTTATATTGCACAAAGGGTTATTGTTCTGTTTATCCTACTGTATCTCCACTCAATATACCAATCCTACCAATATTTCCTAATTCCTCATGCATAACTTAAATAAACATGACAGATTACAGCATTAGCAATGATGACAGTAACTTACGAATTGCTAAAATGTTTTTAAAAGATGCATAGAAAGTGGCTTGATAAACCCTGTATCATCAATCCATTTAAGCATTCCCACAGAGCTCTAATCAGAAGCTCATTTTATGTGCAACAGGTATGTAGAATAAACCTCCCTCCCAATAACTTGTAGGCCTAACCTGAACATAATCCATGTTAAGAGCAGTTCTTTTGTTTCACAGAAAAACCTACCATTTAAAATCTTGCACATAGGCTACTAATCATGTTATGGTGCAAGAGGTATCTCAGTCACTCTATGGTTGCTAATCCTTAACCTATGGTAATTTTAAAAATCCTGGCTATCATCTACTGATTTAAATATTCCAGACATCTTTCTTAACTCCACTTTTAATGACAGCATGTATGTCCCTACTACTGTCTTTCAAGCCATTGACCAGTTATTTTTTTCATGAGGAACTATTTTAGTCATTCTTCTCTATGTGAAATACAGTTGATGACAACTGTCTGTCATCTGCCTGGTATGTGGCTGCCTGGAAGACTCAGGTGTTTTTTCTTGTGTCGCTTCTCTGGTTGCCTACGACACTTCCTAATTATTAACAGAATGTTTCATCGAATTGTTGTATCCAAGTGACCAACTGGTAATATATTATAGCTTGCTTTAATATTCCTATGATACACTTTTAGATTAGTGTCTGGTGATTGGTGGTGAAGGATGGGGGAAACAGGAATAAGTAAGGAGAGAGGTTGTTGGATCTGTGCAAGATAAATGGGCTAATGGTTGGAAACACATGGTACAATAAGAGAGAGAGCCATAAAATTACTTGGTACCGCAGGGATTTGACTAGGAAATCAGTGGTGGACTACATTCTATGCGGGAAGGAGACAAAGAACAGTATCACGGATATAAGGGTAATACCTTCAGAAGCCCTGGACAGTGACCACCGTCTGCTGGTCGCCAAGGTGAGAGGACTGAAGGAAAAGAGGAGAACTGAGAACCAAGAAAGAAGAATAAGGACATGGAAGCTGAAGGAGGATGGAAATAAGGAGAAGTTCCAGATATTAGTGAGGAACAAATTACCGAAGGATGATCCGAGAACAGGTGAAGAAGAATGGAATAGGTTCAAGGACGTGTTGGTAGAAGCAGCGGAAGTCGTGTGTGGCAGAACTAGTGGAAAGAAAAGGTGGAAGGAAACACCATGGTGGACCCCAGAACTAAGGAAGCAGTGAAAAAGAAAAATGAAGCATTCAGGAAATGGTTCCAACAGAGGACAGACAGAACAAGAGAAGAATACCAAGAGCAGAAGAAAGAAGCAGGAGAAGTAGTGAAGGAAGAGAAAAAGAAATGGCTGGAGAAATGGACAGAAATGATGGAGGAGGACTGTGATGGCAGTAAGAAAGTGTTGTATGGAATGATAAAGGCAAAGAGAAGAGATACAGGGGAAAATGTCAGAATGGTGGACAGGAATGGAAAGGAGGTTGAAAATATGGAAGAAGTAAAGGTTATCTGGAGAGAATACTTCAAGGAACTCCTAAATCCAACTAAAACCAACGTAGTGGACATTGTGGAGAAAGAAACAGACAGTGACCAAGACATTTCAGAGAAGGAACTGACATGGAAAGAAGTAGAGGAAGCATTAAAGGAGATGAAAGAGGGAAAGGCACCGGGAATAGACGAAGTGAGTGTGGAGATGGTGAGAGCAGCAGGGGTTATAGGAACACAGTGGCTCTTTCGAGTAATGAAAGTGATATGGAGGGAGAAGAAAATACCAGAGGACTGGAAAGGAGGGATAATAATACCCATATTTAAAAAGGGAAGTAGGAAGGAATGCAAGAACTACAGGGGAATTACACTCATGTGCCACTGCGCCAAAATATTTGAGAAGGTACTGGAGAGAAGAATTCAGACAGAAGTTGAAGATGGGCTGAGGGAAGAACAGTATGGATTCAGGCCAGGAAGGTCAACAGTTGACCTATCTTTGCTGTAAGACAGCTACAAGAACACCATTTTGAATATGGGAAAGATCTGGTGATGACCTTCTTGGATATTGAGAAAGCATATGATAGTATTAATAGAAACAAGATATGGGAAGCAATGAGAGCAAAAGCAGTGAACAAGGAGACAGTGGCAAGAGTGAAAGCAATGTACGAGGGAAGCAAAAGCTGTGTAAAGGTGGGAAGAGACAGAACGGAATGGTTTCAACTGGAGAGTGGTCTGAAACAGAGAAGTGCCCTCTCACCCCTGTTATTTATATTGGTGATGGATGAAATCATACGAAAAGTGGTAAATAGCATTGGGGAAAGGAAAATGAAGGCAATGTTGTTTGCTGATGACCATCTGGTATGGGGAGAGGACGAGGAAGAAGTACAAGAGCAGTTAAATGAGTGGGAGAAGGTAGTGTTATCATATGGGATGAAGTTCTCAGCACAAAAGAGTGAAATGGTCATCACAACGAGGAGGAAGAACAGACTGGAGATGGGCATAACACTTGGAGGACAGCAGTTGCAGAAAGTAGAATGCTTCAAGTACTTGGGAAGCATAATTAAAGAAAAGGGAGGCAATAGGATGGATATAAGTGAAAGGGGAAGGTGCGCAGATGGATTTTTCTAGAGTGTTAGGGGGATGATATGGAATAAAGGTGTACCACAAAAATGTAAAGGAATCATCTACAAAACCAGGGTGTCTACTGTAAGGATGAAGTAAAAATTAGTTACTTTTTAGGTACCTTTTAGTTAATTTTAGTTACCTTTGAATTCAAGTTACGTCTGCGGTCTACAAGCATAGGCGCTCATCACGCGGTGAAGAAAAACAACAATGAATTTTTTTAAAGAAATTTCTTATTTATCGTATGGCTTTCAGTGCCGGGAGTGTCCGAGGACATGTTCAGCTCGTCTGAGTCTGTAGCTGCTTCCAACGGACACCCTTAGGGTGAGCTACAAGTTCCGTTCAATTTCAAGTTGCTACCAGATATCAATGATACCTAGTGGTGAACGTTGGAACTTTGATAGAGCGTTCCGACGAAATATAACCTAACAATTTAGCTTCACACAAGTTTTGTCTGTGGAAGAATCCTTTGCATGCCATGAATCCATGACATGGGACCGCCGGCTTTACTTCCCCTCCGAAGGAAGGCATACTAAAGGATTTTTAACGCTTTTACAAAATCCGACGACTTGGGCGGGGTTTGAATCCGCTATATTGGGCACAGCAGTTCAGCATGCTACCAACTACACCACCGAAGCCGCTTTAAATAAAATTCACATGATGTTACAAAAATTTAAAAAATAATAAATATATACTAGATATTTAATATCCAATGAGTTGTTTCAGCTAATATGTCGTCTTGTCCATAATATGTTGTTATTACGGTACCAAGAGGTTGCTCAGCTCTTGACCATTTGGCGAGATTTCCTTCGTCCCCGCGGTAGGTCGGGAAGAAATGTATGCGATGTTACGCGATCATCACCGAATTCTGTCTTCGCAGTCAAATGCGGAGAAATATCGAGATGTTACACGATCGGCGCTGGTCTCAGTTGTTTGGTGAGCTTCCCGTAGTTTTGACGATAGAACACGGAGAAAAATCGTGATTTAGATCATCAGCGTCACTTTTAGTCATTCGACGAGATTTCCATTGTCCTTGAGTTCGGGCACAAGAAAATATAGCATTATTACGCAATCGGCGCTACTTGCTGTCCGTTTGACAAGAATACAGTTGTCCTCGTCATTGAATGCGGAGAAATATCGCGATGTATCGCAATCGCTGCCGCTCTCGGCCGTTTTACGTTGTCCTCGAGATATTATGCAATCGTCGCCGCACCCGGCCGTTCAACGATTGTCTGCCTGTCTATCTGTCCTGATAGAATGGCGGAGGCAAGCTCAAGGTTGGGCATGGTTAAAATTCACGCGTAGTTCTGAACATGTTCGGTCGGCGCCGTGATTCCCTTTGTCCCTATGCTGTAGTTGGGAGTTCATGTGTTCAGGGTGGATCACGAGGAGGATTTAGTATTTCGATGCTACGTAGGCTGCCATTTTTAAGTGGGTTGATGCACTTCTCACTCCCCGCACGCTTTTAAGTATACGGTCATGGGAAAAGTGGCTAGTAGGTTTCGTGATGGGTGCCCCGTGATGGGTGCCCAATCACCTTTGACAGGATTCCCGCAGTCCTCGTGGTCACAGTTCACGATAGGGGACGGGTTTTTATGATTTTACGCAACTGACGTCGATCTCGGTCCGTTTGACGAGATTCCCGCAGGCAAGTCGTGCGGTCAGCCGGCCGTCTTGAGGATGCGATTTTGGAGGATGAACGTTCGAAGTAGGTACGGTATCGAATATTACGAATTGTTCTGAGAGGATTGCACGAATAATACGACAAGAGGGCAAGTTTTATTTCGATTGAGAACCACGAATTATCAACAAGTTATCGAAATAATCGGTTAGATTATATATACGATGGAACGAAAGTTCGAAGGAAAAATCGACTTATAACGGAATTTCGAATCAACCATACTGAATGTCGCAAATTTACTCGACATATTTTTTAAATAAGTTATATGTTTTTCGAAGATATTTCGCATTTTTTTCGAAACGGTAACATTTCGCAAGATTGCGACATTAAATTGTTTCGCGTTATTTCTGGACTTCAATTTGACATAGTTTCCAAATAACAGAAATGTGAGATTTCTTTTTAGTTTCGGAAGTATTCGCGAAGAAACGTCTCGCGAAAAGTAAGGTTTCCTAATAAAGTAACACAGAAAAATATTTCACACGAAACTTAAGACTTCTTGATGCCTAAAATATACTTTGAACCGATGTATACCGCTCAAGGTATCCTCGGTATGTATTTCCTTGAGCTCGGGCACGGAGACATATAGCTTAGTACTATGCAATAGGCACGGCGCCGCTTGCGTGAAACTCGCAATCTCTGAGCCCAGCGGCGCGAGTTTAAATGATTCAATCCGCCTTCAGAAAATTTTCGTTACCCGTTTGTAAAATTCGTTACTTTTTCGTTACTTTCGTTACCCATTTGTAAAATTCGTTAACTTTTTCGTTACTTTCGTTACTTTCGTTACCGGTAGACACCCTGAAAACCTACTTTGTGCCAATTTTGACATATGGTTCAGAAAAATGGGTGATGAAGGAAAGGGACAAGAATAAAATACGAGCAGTGGAGATGAAGTTCCAGAGGAGTAGGGTAGAAGTGACAAGAATGGACAGAGTAAGGAATGAGAGAGTCAGAGAGATGGTAAGAGAGGAACCATTGCAAAATAGAATAGAGCGATCTAGGCAACAATGGTATGGACATGTGAGGAGGATGCAAGAGGAGAGGATACCGAAGATGATGTTTGGAATGGAAATGACGGGAAGGAGGCCAAGGGGAAGACCAAGGGACAGATGGACAAAAGGAGTAAAGAAGAGTGTATAGGAAAGAGGAGTGTGCTGGGACACAGTGAATGACGAGATATGGTGGATGGACTGGAAACGATGGAGAGGCTTATGTTCCAAGCAGACCCGACCAGCGGTTGGAAACTGCTCAAGATTATGATGATGAATGAAATAACGACTTCTAATTTTATTGTTTACTAAACCTGTACGTTTGAATCTCTTAGCAAGTTGTTTTATTGTCCGATTTATAGGAATGGGTCTCCTGGAAATTTCACTCGAAACTTTTGTATTGTTCTTGCGCACAATTTCCTGCACTTTACGATGATGATAATTGTTGTTTTAAGGGGCCTAACATCGAGGTTATCGGCCCCTAATGATCTGGGTGATAGCAAAAATGATAATGAAATGGAAACCAGAACAAAATTATCTGAGATGGAAAATACGTACAAAAAGGAACTCAGATGGAAACAACTCACAATATGGTCTTACAAAAGGGAATTTAAAACGAAAAGTTGCACAAAAAGAATAGATTGAAAAAGACCCACAAAACGTAGGCTAGATTCAAAATACGTACAAAATGCAATGTAGCGTCGAAATACTTACAAAATGCAACTGTAATTCAAAATACTTACAAAATGCAAACGAGATCGAAATTACGTACAAAATGCAATTGAGGTTCAAAATACTTACAAAATGCAATTGAAATTGAAAATACACAATGCAATTCAGATTGAAATAGGCCCTATCCCAGTTCCAATCCAAATTATTCACAAAGTGCAATTGAAATTCAAAATACTTACAAAATGCAATTGAAACTGAAAATGCTTACAAAATGTACGGTAGATTCAAAGGACTCCTGTGGATTGACAATACTTACAAAAAGCAATTTAGATTGAAAATACTTGACAAAATGTAATTTAGATTCAAAATACCCACAAAATGCAATTGAGAATCAAAATATGTGCAAAATGCCCGCCAAACAAAATGCAATTTAGATTCAAAATTCGTGCAAAATGCGGTTTTGGTTGAAAATACTTACAAAATGCAATTGAAATTCAAAATACTCACAAAGGTCCCTCCGCCATATTGAAAGACTTACTAAAAAGCAATTTAGATCGTCAATCTTTACAAAATGCAATTGAGGTTGAAAACAATCGCGAGATGTAATTTAGATAGAAAAAACATACAAAAAGCAACGTAGATTAAAAATGCCTTAAAAAACGCTAGAAGGGAATTTAGATATACGGTGAACCAAGTAACAAAAACAGTGCGGGACTCTTAAAGAGAAATTTAAGTATAATGAAAAGAGGAGAGGTGAGAGAGGAGAAGGTCCGCCCCAAAGGTAAGGGACAAAAGGGGAAAACGGACCCAGCTCAGGAATCCCTCGGGGTCGCCAACTCCCGAACTCACCAGTCGTGAGCCCCTGAGGGTGTAGCATTATCTACGGTGCACCAGGAGTGGTGGGGCTACATACACCCTGACTCCTTAAGGGCCTTGAGCACAAGGCAGGAGGTAAAAGGAAAAGAAAAAGAATGCTGACCCCTCACAGAAGGAGGGTATCAGGAAAGATGAGACAAGGGCCAATTAAGGCGGGAAAGTGAAAGACTCCCTAGGCCTCGGATAATCTAATACCGTCGGGGTCGGAAGAGAACAAGAGTTGACCAAGGGAGGTCGACAGGAAAGAAGACGGAGAGGAGCCCGGCACAAGCAAGTGGAAGCAATGCCGGACACAGCTGGGGTCCCGTGGTCGCCAACCCACGTCCCACTTGCACTTTATGTATGTATTGTGCAGATATACACGTTCACGTAACGAATATTTCACACAAGGCATTACAGCACTATACACAATCACAATAACACACTACAAAATACGATATACAGTACACAGTAAAACACCCAGTTAGCTCGAAGCTCACACGTCAACCGCAGCAAGAGCGTGGGAATACGGCCGGGGACCGCGCGCGCCAACCTGTAACAGCCGGCTAAGGTCGAGCGGAATCGCCTTGCCAAGCAAATATAAAGACCCTGTACAATTTCTAATCCACAAGTCACCCACCCTTCACCAACATTAATATTTGTAATTTAAGTAGTTTATGTTAAATTGAGGTTAATGGCGGAATTGATTGCGGCTGTGTGGCGGGAAGGACGCAATAAGTGCTCAGCCAATCAGGGAAAAGTTTTGATTTGGAGACCATGCTCGGAAAATTTTAGAAAGTTTTGATTCACTGCTCTGCGTTAAGCCCCCACCCTAGGTCTTGGTTCTGTAAAAAAAAAAAAAAAAAAAAAAAAAAAGGCAGCTTAACGAAGATGACGGGAGGCCATTTTTTTAAATTTGGGGAGATAGAAACACACCCCAAAAGAGTCTTCTACAATTTGTACAAGCATTGCAAGGATTGTAATTATAGTAAAAGTAGACTACTACTTCCGACGGGTTTTGAGGACTACCCCGAACATAAACGAGTACAAATAATTAGACCTATGCGCGAAAGAGCATGTGTTGATAAAAACAACCACATTAACAATAAATTAAAATGTTCAGGCAATTTAAATATTACGGAAGACTGCTATGATCAAGCACACTTGTTAGTGTAGGAACGCAATTTTCTACAATAAAGCCAACTCGTGGGAAGCCAACAAAATTAAAATTGAAGAGGGCACTAAGAAAAAATGCAGTGTTTAGAACTACAATTAAATCATCGAATCGGAGGTTGATTTTATTAAAACAAAACCTACATTCACTGCAATGTCAGGACAAACTTGATGTTCAAATATCGAAGCTCCCGAGTGAAGCGGAACATGGGGACATGAAAGCCAATTTTTAACTTGAACGAATTCGAACTTTCACGAAACAAAAGTGTATCCTAAATACAATGAAAAATAAAATTGTTTAGTAAATCACCGTCCATTTACCGCGTACTGATATATAAATATTTTACAACTTCCTCATCCACGAACACTGAAAACTCGTAAGGGGTAAGATAACTTCACTGTTCCTCTCATTAAAACAACAATAACTGACCAACTTACATTGTGTACACGAACGGAGAGGCGGATGTCACATCACTTGAAAGAGCTAGGTTGACAGCTGAAGAAAAGTCACTGACTCACGATAATGAGAAGATTGGTTCATTAATCATTAATGAAATGGTCATAAAGTTTAGACTGTTGAACTACAAGAATTATGCGGAATCTCTAAGTGACGATATAGAACTGCTCTTCAGTTACCTGACAGGGTGTCTACTGTAAGGATGAAGTAAAAATTAGTTACTTTTTAGGTACCTTTTAGTTACGTTTTAGTTAATTTTAGTTACCTTTGAATTCAAGATACGCCTGCGGTCTGCAAGCATAGGCGCTCATCACGCGGTGAAGAAAAACAACAATGAACTCTTTTTAAAGAGATTTTTAATTATCATATGGCTTTTACTGCCGGGAGTGTCCGAGGACATGTTCAGCTCGCCTGAGTCTGTAGCTGCTTCCAGCGGACACCCTTAGGGTGAGCTACAAGTTCCATTCAATTTCAAGTTGCTACCAGATATCAATGATACCTAGTGGTGAACGTTGGAACTTGAATAGAGCGTTCCGACGAAATCTAACCTAACAATTTAGCTTCACACAAGTTTAGTCTGTGGAAGAATCTTTTACATGCTATAAATCTATGACATGGGACCACCGGCTTTACTTCCCCTCCGAAGGAAGGCATACTGAAGGATTTTTAACTCTTTTAAAAAATCCCGACGACTTCGGCCGGGTTTGAACCCGCTATCTTGGGCACAGCAGTTCAGCATGCTACCAACTACGCCACCGAAGCCGCTTTAAATGAAATTCATATGATGTTATAAAATTTTTAAAAATAATAAATATATACTAGATATTTAATATCCAATGAGTTGATTCAGCTAATATGTCGTCATGTGCACAATATGTTGTTATAATTACGGTACCAAGAGGTTGCTCTGCTCTTGACCATTTGGCGAGATTTCCTTCGTCCCCGCGGTAGATCGCGAAAAAATATATGCGATGTTATGCGATCGTCACCGAATTCTGTCTTCGCAGTCAAATACGGAGAAATATCGAGATGTTACACGATCGGCGCTGGTCTCAGTTGTTTGATGAGCTTCCCGTAGTTTTCACGATAGAACACGTAGAAAATCGCGATTTAGATAATCAGTGTCACTTTTAGTCATTCGACGAGATTTCCATTGTCCTTGAGGTCGGGCAAAAGAAAATATAGCATTATTACGCAATCGGCGCCACTTGCTGTCCGTTTGACAAGAATACAGTAGTCCTCGTCATTGAATGCGGAGAAATATCGCGATGTATCGCAATCGCTGCCGCTCTCGGTCGTTTTACGTTGTCCTCGAGATATTATGCAATCGTCGCCGCACCCGGCCATTCAACGAGCTTATCTGTCCTGACAGAATGGCGGAGGCATGCTCAAGATTGGGCATGGTTCAAATTCACGAGTAGTTATGAACATGTTGTTCGGTCGGCGCCGTGATTCCCTTTGTCCCTATGCTGTGGTTGGGAGTTCATCAGTTCATGACGGATCACGAGGAGGATTTAGTATTTCGATGCTACGTAGGCTGTCATTTTTAAGTGGGTTGATGCACTTCTCGCCCCCCGCACGCTTTTAGGTATATGGTCATGGGAAAAGTGGCAAGTAGGTTTCGTGATGGGTGTCCCGTTATGGGTGCCCCGTGAAGGGTGCCCAATCACCTTTGACAGGATTCCCGCTGTCCTCGTGGTCACAAGTTCACGATAGGGGACGGGTTTTATGATTTTACTCAACTGACGTCGATCTCGGTCCGTTTGACGAGATTACCGCAGGCAAGTCGTGCCGGTCAGCCGGCCGTCTTGAGGATGCGATTTTGGAGGACGAACGTTCGAAGTAGGTACGGTATCGAATATTACGAATTATTCTGAGAGGATTGCACGAATAATACGACATGAGGGCAAGTTTTATTTCGACTGAGAACCACGAATTATCTACAAGTTATCGAAATAATCGGTTAGATTATATATCCGATAAAACGAAAGTTTGAAGGAAAAATCGACTTAAAACAGAATTTCGAATTAACCATACTGGATGTCGCAAATTTACTAGACATTTTTAAAAAATAAGTTGCGGTATATGTATTTCGAAGATTTTTCGCTTTTTTTTTCGAAACAGTAACATTTCGCAAGATCGCGACATTAAATTTTTTCGCGTTATTTCTGGACTTCAATTTGACATAGTTTCCAAATAACAGAAATGAGAGATTTTTTAGTTTCGGAAGTATTCGCGAATAAACGTCCCGCGCAAAGTCAGGTTTCCTTATACAGTAACACAGAAAAATATTTCACACGAAACTTAAGTCTTCTTGATGCCGAAAATATACGTTGAACCGATGTATACCACTCAAGGTATCCTCAGTATGTATTTCCTTGAGGTTGGGCACGGGGGCACGGCGCCGCTTGCGTGAAACTCGCTCCATCGCAATCTCTGAGCCTAGCGGCGCGAGTTTAAATGATTCAACCCGCCTTCAGAAAATTTTCGTTACCCGTTTGTAAAATTCGTTACTTTTTCGTTACTTTCGTTACCCATTTGTAAAATTCGTTACTTTTTCGTTACTTTCGTTACCGGTCGACACCCTGCCTGAGAAACAAGGGAGGTAACAATGACATGTTGGGCGTGAGATCATGCCTGCATGCTATCGAGTCAACACATTGCACAGGAATTATCGCATCTTCTAGAAGTGGAAATGTGGAACTACGGGAAGATGCAGTCGCAACAGGTGCCTTGGCCTGGTTTCTGAAGCCTAAATGGTTGCGGAAGGTGCAAAACCTGGCCAGTGCTACAGAAACACCCCAGGTTCCTGCACATGTATTACAGATTCTTAAAAGCCCTATTCAAGGTAAGAATATGAGGCATATAGGCTATGAAAACACTACGATTTACATTAACCGTATTTTAGCATCTCTTTGTTTTCAGAAAAGCTGGCATCTCTATAATCCATTTCAATTGCATTAGTAGTGGGGTTTCTTGTACGAGTGGCAGAAGAGAAATATCAGCTCCAGCAGTTGAAACCCATCATTAATATCAATAAATTTTCAAGACAATGGGGAGATTAAGCTATCCCAATGTTTCTTTTATATCTCTATTGGAAACAATTCCTCACTTAAACAGCCGTAAATTTCGTGTCTCAATAATATTTAGTGTCACATTTCACTAACTGAAATAATTTACACAAAATGTGTGAAGTGTATATTGACAATTAACTCTGCGTGCTTCATAAGCAAAATTTACCTAGGCCACTTTTAAAGAATATTGGTGTAAACCACACGCAATTACAATAGTAGGTAGTGCAATGTTTCTGAATCTAAGAAGTAAGCTACTGGACAGGAAGATTCTTAAAGTGCAATACAGCCAAGAGTGAGCCATATTAATCATTTGGGAGAAACTGAAGTAAAACAGATAAGAAATAAATAAAAAAAAATTAAAAAAAAACAAGAAAAAAAAACCATGTATTTAGTGATTTGAGTTACATGTAATGCCTTGTCAACAACTGACAACTAGCGCACCGAACCGGGATCCTAGTGGGGTAAAGTGGAACTACCAGTTTGCACTCCAAGTCCCTGCTCTATTTCCAGGCCTTGAGTATAACGTAGGCCACGGTCCTGTCATACAGAAATCCTGTGTCATCGCGTCCCCCTCCCAGTGCGCACACTGCATTGAAACCAATGCTGCAGCTTCATCCACAGCTCTGTGATAGTCACACGAGAGCGAGGCATTGCGCTTACGAGGTTGGCTCCCCTCTCTTACTTTCTTTTAAAAATTGTTATACATATATTAAGAATAAATAACCATGCTCATTTTATATTTATGCCACAGGGAGGTCACCATGTTGCTACACCTAAAGCTGCCACCGCTGAACTCGCTGACAATCTTTAGAAACGATAGCACTTCCTGACATCTCTGCTTCATAAAAGGTTCTGGAGCCCAGGCTAAATGTCTGATGTTAAAAATCCCCTCAGACTATGACTATGTCTTGGGGGTTTAAAACAGCTGTGACATTGGCCAGTGCCTGACGCAAGACACTCAACAAAACAGTCACCTTGTCCAGTGGTAGCTAGCAACACACAAGGATATTAGACCTTCCAGGTTTTAGCATGACCTTGACCACGAGGAACTCCCAGCCAGCTCAGGCCATATGGCAGTTTTCACAGCAGCAAGAATGTTGCCAACTTAAGTTTTGGTGTTGTGAACATTATGCTTGGATGAGGAAAGGATGAATTCTAAGAAAATCTCAATAAACATTATTTTATGATCCATTGACTCGAATGAACTGCTCATTGGTGGAGATCTAAACGGGGATCTCAGGTCGACAAGTGGATACCAAAAATATCATGGTGAACAGGGAGATGGTAATAGTTATTTTTTAAGGCACCTAACATGTAGATCTACAGACAGCGATTTAGGTGCATAACAATGAGGAAGAATAAATCCTGGATTGTGCCATAGCACATGACCAAATCACTGCAAACACACATTTTAAGAAGAAACTATTGCACCTCACTACATACAGCAGCAGTGGATGAACAACTCAAGGTGGCTATTGGTTGCTCTGTCAGTGTGAGCTCAAGAAAGTGTTTGATATCGAAAGTCATACACCAACGCGTTTCAGCACAGACTTCTAGTTTTGGATCATCCACTTGACCTTATGTGGAAACTAAAACCGACAAAAAAAAAAGTATTGTGTCATATTAAATGGCAGAAACTACCTCAATACCAGGAAGATCTTACAGCCTCACAGTATGACGAGGTACAGGCTGCAATTAAATAGAAGAATTGTGCCTACAAAATTTGGCAGAACAATGGCCTGAGATATACCATATATGAGACTTAAGACTGAGGCCAAATAAGATATATCTAGGGCTGTTCATTTCAAGGACCTGAATGAGCGTTTGGATATGTCAGGAGAAAAAAGGCATTTACCGACTAGCTCGATCACACCATCCCCTAAGCAAAGATATTGGCCATGTCATGTATTAAGGATAAAACAAAAAAAAACTTACTCCAGATACCTAATGCAATCCTGGAACATTGAAGCAGGCACTTCATCAAGATCTGCTCACATCCTCCAATACACAATGCACTGCCAATTTCTGGATCTGTCCCAACATCACCTCTTTGGAAGATCGAGAGGTCATGCAAGAAATTAAAACTGGCAAGGTCACTGGACCTGATATCCAGCAAAGCATGGAAAATGCCTGAACAACAAAGTGCTGAGATGCACACAGTGTGCATTGCTGTGAATATGGAAGAAAAACTCTTCATTCTGTAAGACAATTGCAACCAATATCAATTCAAATTTCATACAAAATTAAATTGTCCCGACATCTCAATCAATTTGCCTCACCCTGGTGTAACACATGGCTCATCAGTTGATATTGCACACCTCACTAAATTAGCAAGGCTATTATGAAGCACTAGCAATGACAATGTACTATTGAAGACTTAGCTCTTTTTTTCCCCTTCAAAATGGCGCATGCCTGGCAGTTCATGTGCAATGTTTCCGAAGAAACTTGGAGATTTTATACTCTGAGCAGAATCAATATACAGTAAATTAAATTTTCAAAGAAATGAAACTGTCCAGACATCTTAATCAATTGATACTGATTCAGCTCAATTGAAGTAAAAAATTCCAAAGTTTCTTTGGTAATAAAGACAATCCACCTACAATCTTCCATGGCTGGAAACCATAGATGTGCAGTGGTCGTATGAGTGATGTGCTTATGCAAGAATTGATCTCCAATTGTATTGTCTAAAACAGCATATAGTATGCTGTCTCTAAACCATCTCCACAAGTTGAAAAGCAGACCAATTTAGTTGTCAACTAGTACTAGAAACTACTTCACAGATACAATATTACAAATAGATTTCATAGCCTTCACTAATTGCAATACCTGTATTTACAGATCCGAAATAGCTTTTCAACCACTTAATCATGACAAGGAAGCAGTTAATTTGGAGCGATCAATCCTGCACGATCAGCAGTTACTTAGCTTACAACGATACTTGAAAATTTTATACTCTCGAGACGAATGCATATAAATTCACATTTCCAATAAACTCAAGCTGTTGAGACATCGTGATCTACTGATATTGATTCAGCTTAATCATTGTGCACACTGACCTTGTGTCAAGCATCGTAAAACCATTTAACAGTCTTCTGTGTAACATACCAGCTTATCCTTAAAGACACTGCTCTGCTCGATTTGCTCTTTCCATCAGTAAAGGACAGTTCGTGATGTGAAATACAGTCTCAAATTTCACTTCCTTTTGGTACTATTCTTCTTATATAGTACGTGCTAATCTGTCTTGAATTGTGACTACTATTAGGATATTTGTATGCATCTAGTGATATAATATATAATGTTCTTCATCATTTCATCAGCAGAATTTTTGGCATGATTAACACAATTGACACCACCAAGAAAAGTTAATTTCAGCTGGCCCACAATTGAAAACATCCAGGGATAAAAGGTATAAAAAATGAGAACGCATTGGTCTTTTTCAATCATGTAGATTAGTTCAAATTGATTTTCTTTAAGAAATATACTTACTATTAATACTAGGCGTAATCTTGTTATTATCGATAGTGGGGCACTCCGTGCCCAAATTTACATCCACAAAATATCATTGTCATCACGTGATCGGTTTTGCTGCATTAATTCACGATAACTTCACATTCATACTTAATACCATTAAGGAACCATCTCTGAAAGGCACTCTCGTAAAGAAGCTAACTGTTGAATACCTCTCTCCGTCTCCTCCAGACCTTTTTATAGCTGTCAGGATATCGGAGGTTGAATCGACTCTCACTGAGAAAAGAGCTCTGCTCCATTCTTATAGAGTCCAACGATGACACCACCTCGCAAATTTGAATTGTGCTGCTTTGTGCTCTCGTGAGACCACATTGTGCACATTTTGAATGTGATTTCTTGCCTAACCCACAGTAGTATGCTGGCCCCATAAAACCTAAAGAATTAAAAATCTGCCATCCATCACAGACATACACCCTCTGGAACCAATCCATCTATCATAAGAACAGTTCCCAAAAACGATAATGCTTCCATATGAAATACCCAAGAACACTGACGGTTCTATCAATTCCATGTGGAGGCAAGCACCCTTACTCCTAAAATGTCTTGGTAAGTCATTGTAAAGTTCATATGCCACCCCTCTTATGCAGGAAACCTAAAAATGTTTAAAATATAATTGTGGAGACTTCAAGGACGTTTTGCAGCAACAATGGATGCTGTATGCCACATAAAGAACTTGAATATTTGTATAACGGTTTATGTAGATAGTTATTCTTTAATGGCTGGAATTTATATCAAGTTTCATGCATGTGATAATGTAATTTTTTAATGTGCCATATGCTAAATAAATAAATAAAGCACCGTAAAATTAAATTTCTTAACACTCGATAATGTATCGGTTAACCGCTCAAAGGGAAAATGTTATTACTACTGTATTGAAACGTTTACATTGATTTCACATTATGAAAACTGAAGTGAAAAAGACCGAAATGCTTTACAATAAAATTACCCTACTAATAATATTTCTTGAGTGATCCACTTCTTGTGCTCGTCAGTGTACATCTGAAAATAAGGGACATTCAGGGGAACAGTTCTGCCATTAATTATTATGACCCCTAAAATCATTAATATGTCGTTTGAAAGGTCTACAGAAGTTTTACAAGTGAAAACATTTTAATAAATGATGATGTTCTGGGGTAAACAGGACAGCTACATATCAATCTTACCATATCATTTTCTAACAAATTTACCCAATAAGTTTCCTAAATATTCATGAAATGTAGTTATGGGAACTCAATGTGTGACCAAAATCTGGATAATATGAAATGCAGATTAAAGTTGAAGAACTAGAAGAAAAGTCAAAAAGATGGGCAATAGATAGACTGAACGAGGAAGTGAATGAAAGATTAAAGAAAAGTATAAAAGAAGGACTAAGGTAACTGGACCGGTTTTTGTCACTGAACCAGTCGTCGTCACTCTTGTATATAAGTACAAAAAATTAGCATGTCAACGGGTCTTTCTCAACGCACGGAGTCTTACGAGATTCGTCATACCTTCGTTGCCGATAAGGAGCAACTTTGCGAAATCATAAGTGCGATGTAATAGGTGATTCCCAGCGTCAAACATCTCGTGTGAGTTCAGTTGATCTGTCTTGACGCGGCGTATTGCCGCCCGCATGTGCTAAGCAGGCACGCGAGTTAATTATGTGCATACGTGTTATGTTCCGACATTTTAAAATATTACAAGTGTGTGATATAGTTGGTAATTGTTTCTGTAACATATGCGATTTGCAACTTCGTGCTCACGTTCCTAGTTTGGTTAGAAATAATGGTGACGAACACTGGATTTAAAAACACGCACTTTACCCATGCTCGTCATTTGTGAGGAAAACTGGCACATTGTCATATCTCCTAGTAAGACCTAACTAACAGCGGCAATATACTTACAATGTATTTCTGAAGCGCCCTGAATTAATTAAATTGTAGTTTGATCATCATGTCCAATAGTCGTCATAGCTGACGATCTTTAGAGCACATGCGTGACGAACACTAGTGCACGATAAAGTTAAAGGTTGCGTTAACGGTTCAGAACCAATAAACATTTACAGTGTGCTGTTATTATGTAGAGCTGTCTCTTTGACGGCCGTAGGTCTACGCTGGCTGCGTGGCTCAGCGGTAACATTCTCACCTGCTGTTGCAGGATCGAATCCTGGCGCAGTCGTCTGGAATTTGAGGGTGCGCAAATGCGAGGGAGCCGAGTCAGTAGATTTACTGGCACGTTATAGATCCCCCTTCGGGGCAAAATTCCGGCACGTCGGGGTCTCTAAAAGCCGCAGTAGTTAAAAGGGACGTAAAACAAATAACATTATTATTATTATCAGTAGGTCGAGGCCTAGGGTTTATAGGTGAGCTAAAGGGGATTCTTTTTGAGATGAAAAATATATTCTAAGACTAAATCTTTGCTTTCAAGTAATATGTCGAAACGCACATTTCTCAATTAGCCTACGATATTCAGCAAATGGAAGCTGCTATTAAGGTCGTTAAGGAGGACGGCATGAGTATTACAACGGCTGCGGAGAGGAATCGTGTTCCGAAAAACGCCTTCTCGGACAAAATTAAAGGAAAAACTAGAGAGAGGAAGATGGGGCCAAGTTCTTTTTTAACAAAGGGTGTTAGTTCAATGGGTTATCTCACTAGGAAAAGCGGGGTTCCCGGTAAGAAAGGACGATTTGCAAAATAGCGTCCAGTGCCTCACAAAAGAATTGAAGAGGGACTCTCCTTTCAAAGGGAGGAAATGGTGTGAATCTTTCCTAAAGAGAAATCCAAGCCTGTCTTTACGAATCCCTCAAAATTTGACAGTAAACCGTGCTGCAATATTACAGAACATCAAATTAAAACCTACCGGTACTGTTATTTGGTGGAAAACGACTTACAGTCTATCTTGTCACACCCTCGGCGATTGTTCAACGCAGACGTTATGTTATGCCATGGTCCGATGATGATGATAATTGTTGTTTTAAGGGGCCTAACATCGAGGTTATTGGCCCCTAATGATCTGGGTGATAGCAAAAATGATAATGAAATGGAAAGCAGAACAAAATTATCTGAGACGGAAAATACGTACAAAAAGGAACTCAGATGGAAACAACTCACAATATGGTCTTACAAAAGGGAATTTAGAACGAAAAGTTGCACAAAAAGAATAGATTGAAAAAAGACCCACAAGAAGTAGGCGAGATTCAAAACACATACAAAATGCAATGTAGCGCCGAAATACTTACAAAATGCAACTGAAATTCAAAATACTTACAAAATGCAAATGAGATCAAAAATACATACAAAATGCAATTGAGGTTCAAAATACTTACAAAATGCAATTTAGATTCAAAATACCCACAAAATGCAATTGAAAATCAAAATATGTGCAAAATGCCCACCAAACAAAATGCAATTTAGATTCAAAATTCGTGCGAAATGCGGTTTTGGTTGAAAATACTTACAAAATGGAATTGAAATTCAAAATACTCACTAAAAGGCCCGTCTATCTGCATTGAAAGACTTACTAAAAAGCAATTTAGATTATCAATCTTTACAAAATGCAATTGAGGTTGAAAACAATAGCGAGATGTAATTGAGATCGAAAAAACTTACAAAATGCAACGTAGATCAAAAATGCCTTAAAAAATGCTAAAAGGGAATTTAGATACACGGTGAACCAAGTAACAAAAACAGTGCGGGAATCTTACAGAGAAAGGGAAATATAAGGAAAAGAGGAGAGGAGAGAGAGGAGAGGGTCCGCCCCAAAGGTAAGGGACAAAAGGGGAAAACGGACCCAGCTCAGGAATCCCTCGGGGTCGCTAACTCCCGAACTCACCAGCCGTGAGCCCCTGAGGGTGTAGCATTATCTACGGTGCACCAGAAGTGGTGGGGCTACATACACCCTGCCTCCTTAAGGGCCTTGAGCACAAGGCAGGAGGTAAAAGGAAAAGAAAAAGAAGGCTGACCCCTCACAGAAGGAGGGAATCAGGAAAGATGAGACAAGGGCCAGTTAAGGCGGGAAAGTGAAAGACTCCCTTGGCCTCGGATACCCTAATACCGTCGGGGTCGGAAGAGAACAAGAGTTGACCAAGGGAGGTCGACAGGAAAGAAGACAGAGAGGAGCCTGGCACAAGTAAGGGGAAGCAATCCCGGACTCAGCTGGGGTCCCGTGGTCGCCAACCCACGTCCCACTAGAAACGAGCCCCTGAGGGATATGCCATGGTCTGGTCTCACGTTTTATGTGACTACGCCTCCCATCCCCCTTCAAAAAAATGATCACGGCATAACAGCCCGGAAAATGACCATTCGCTCTTGAACACCGGTCGGGGAAGCCTACATCAATACACGTTCTTGTGGTTATATTGCTCGAATTTCAATTAATATTGCACTTTAAGTTAATACAAAAATAACTTAAAATAAATGTGTTCAGAGCAGTATTACAATATTTTCATGCCCGTATGTCTTCTACCCACCATTCCCGCTTCCTGATGCCGTCTTTCTTTTTTATTTTTATTTTAATATTTCATTTTTTATTTAAAAAAATACATAATTACTGGTACTGTTTTATTCGTAAATGTTAGCATCCAAGTCAATAAATCGGTGTCTTACGCAACAACTGACAGAAATGCATTATAAACAGCAGACAAGGAAAACTAACAATGTGACGGCAATTGATGCAAACGGGTGACGAATATAGGAAAAATCCAAGGACATCGTGCCGAGGACTAGGGCAAAAACACACTTTAAAAAAAAAACGTAACTTTTCCGAAAACGAATATTTTCGATATTGAGAGTTTCCTAGTGTTTGAGTAGAGTTTGAAGTTAGGTACAGTGCTTTTGTTAATTAAAATTATCAAAATGTATAAGGTGTATATATTTTCTTGACAATCTGTCTTAACAGGACGACCATTGGTGCATTTACCTTAGTGAAAAACCCTGAACAAACTACAATTGCAGAGGAATAGGCACTTTTGAAGAATGAAATAACAAAATCCACAGAAGAAAACATTGGTAAAAAAAAAGAATATGTAGAAAACCATGGATAACTCGGGATATAATAGAATTAATGGACAAAAGGCAGAAGCACAAGAATGCAAGAGATGAAAGGGGGAAAGCAGAATACTGACGTCTGAGAAACGAGGTAAAGAAGAATGGTTGAAAGAGAAATGTGAAGGTATTGAAAATTGTCTGTTAGTATGAAAAGTAGATACAGCTTATCGAAGGATTAAGAATACTTTTGGAGAAAGGAAGACTAAGTGCTGTAATATTAAGGGCTCAGATGGAAAACTTGTAACAGATAGGGAAGAAAAAACTGAGAGATGGAAAGCTTACATAGAGCATTTGTATAAGGGTAAGGAGATTGTTGTTGTTTTAAGGGGTGGAACAGAGGGGTCATCTGCCCCTGATAAGGAGATTGAGAATCATGTAATGGAAAGGGAAGAGGAAATTTATGATGATGAGAAAGGAGATTCAATATTGGGATCAGAATTTCAAAGAGCACTGGGATACTTAAGCAGAAACAAAGCACCAGGCATAGATGATATACTGACTGAGATGCTACAGTGCATAGGTGATGAAGGTCTGATCAGGTTATTTCACTTGGCATGTAGGATTTATGAGACCGGTGAGGTACCCTCTGATTTCAACAAGAATGTTTATCATCCCAATACCGAAGAAAGCAGGAGCCGTCAGAAGTGAAGATTACCGCACAATCAGCTCGATCACACATGCTTCTAAGATCCTGATCTGAATAATTTACAAAAGGATAGGATGACAGATAGAAACAGAATTGGGTGAAGACCAATTTGGTTTTAGGAGAAACGTAGGAACAAGGGATAGCTCAACTAAGTCCTAGGCTTATTTTGGAAGGTAGAATAAGGAAAGATAAGAGAACGTTCATGGCATTTGTAGACTTAGAAAGGGCTTTTGATAACATTGATTGGAGTAAATTGTTTGAAATTATGAAAAGGATTGGAAACAAGTATAGGGATAGGAGGGTGATCTATACAGAAACCAGATAGCAATTATTTGAGCCGAAGTACATGAGAGAAAAGTTGGTATTCAGAAAGGTGTATGGCAAGGCTGCAACTTTCCACCCATATTTCTCAATCTGTACATTGAACAAGCAATGAAGGAAATTAGAGAAAAATTCAAAGTAGGAGTAAAGATTCAAGGAGAAATAATTTCCATTCTGAGGTTTGCAGATGACACTGTGATCTTAGCAGATTCACCAGAGGATAAGAATGCAATTTGAAATGGTATGGACTCCGTCTTGAGGAAATAATTCATGATGAATATCAACAAATATAAAACAAAAATAATTGAATGCTGCCTAAATAAATCAGAAACCCCTATGGACATCAAATTGACAGGTGAAAAGATACAGGAAGTAGGAGACTTCTGTTACTTGGGAAGCAAAATAACCCGTGATGGACAAAGCAAAGAGGATATATAAAGTAGGTTGGCTCAGGCAAGGAAAGCATTTCTACAGAAAAGGAATCTGTTGATGACATCTAATATAGATTTAGGTATTAAGAAGTCATTTTTGAAAGCCTTCGATTGGTGTGTGGCACTCTATGGAAGTGAAGCAAGGACTGTTGGTGCAGCAGAAAAGAGGAGAATAGGAGCATTTGAAATGTGATGTTACAGGAGAATGAGGAAGATCTGATGGGTAGATAGAGTTACAAATGAAGAGGTTTTAAGATGAGTGGGCGAGGAGAGATGTCTCTGGCGACTGCTAATGAAGAGATACGTTGGTAGGACACATAAGTTACTGTACAGTTAGATCAAGGTTATAATATATTAAAGAGATTGCCTTGGATGTAAGGTGTGGTAGCTATGTAGAGATGGAATGATTAGCTCAGGACAGGGAGGCGTGGAGAGCAGCATCAAACCAGTCAAACGATTGAAGACTCGAACTCAAATGTGTGCCCAGGGCACAACCTATATTTAGGGGTGAGATTTCTAGCACTTTGAAATCAGAAACGTAGCATTTTGATTTCAACATTTAGTATTTTGTAGCTTTTATGTATTTGCCATTTGCAATTTAACATTTTGTAGCATTTTGGAAAAAAAAAAACATACCATCATCATCATCATCTTCATTTCCCGTTTCCAGCTTCCTGGGTCGGGTTGTGAATTAAGGACCTCCATCGTTGCCTGTCTCTCCACCACTCCTCTCCTGATTTTAGTACATCTTCGGGTTTTCCTCCCTTCTTTTCTACACACTCCCACACTGTATCTGCCCATCTCTTCCGGGGCCTACCTCGTGGTCTCTTCCCTGTCATCTTTCCACAGAAAGTCTTCTTTGGTACTCTCTCCTCTCCCATTCTCATCATATGTCCATACCACTTTAACTTTGTTGTTTCTATCCTGTCCTGCAGCTTCAATATTCCTGCCCTTTCTCTAATCTCTTCATTTCTAACTCTATCTCTTCTGGTCTTGCCCTCTATACCTCTTAGGAATTTCATCTCTGCGGCTTGTATTCTACTCTCCTCTCTTTTTGTAGTAGTCCACGCTCCAGCTGCGTATGTTAGTATGGGTCTGTAGTAGGTTGAATATAATACTTTTTTGCATTTCTTTGGGACATCTCTGTTCCACACAATACCCCTTACACTCTGGTAAAAACTGTTCGCTTGTTGTATTCTCTTTCCAATTTCCTCAGTTATCTTTCCATCTTCTGTGATCACACTTCCCAAATACTTGAAACTTTTAACGACTTCTAGAATTTTGCCATTCAATTCTATCTTTCCTCTTCCTTTCTTCCTTCCTCTTGACATTACCATTGTCTTGCTCTTCTCTGTGCTTACTTTCATCCCAAATTTCTCTATCTCTTGGTTCCATACATCTAGTTGTTTTTGTACATCCTTTTCATCCTCACCCCATATAACTATATCATCTGCAAACAGCATGGCCTTTGTTGCTTCTTGTCCCAATCTCTGTTTGACCTTCTTGTGGATTTCATCCATGACTATGATGAATAATAATGGGGACAATACACTTCCCTGTCGGAGACCCGTTTCCACTTTAAACCATTCTGTTTCTCCTATACTGGTCTTCACGCTACTGACACAATTTTTGTACATAGCTTTTAACATTTGGACTTCTGCTCTGATAACTCTTCTTTTTCTTAATACATCCCAAACCACCTGTCTAGGCACACTGTCATATGCTTTCTCAATATCAATAAATGTCATCACCATGTCTTTTCCAAATTCCCATCTTTTCTCCATCATCTGCCTTAATGTAAAGATTAGGTCAAATGTTGATCTGTCTTTCCTAAAACCATACTGTTCTTCTTCCAACTCTCCTTCTATCTTCCTCCTCAGTCTACCTTCCAATACTCTCTCAAAGATCTTAGCTACATGAGCAATAAGAGTGATCCCTCTGTAGTTATTACATTCCTTTTTGTCGCCTTTCTTAAAAATCGGGATAATTAATCCCTTTCCCCATTCTTCTGGAATCTCTTTCTTCTTCCAAATTATTCTAAATAATCAATACAGCCACTGTACCCCTATTGGTCCCGCCGCTTTTATCATTTCCGTGGTCACCTCATTCACTCCCGCCGCCTTACCACTCTTCATCTTCTGTATGGCTTCCTCTATTTCTAGCATAGTTATCTGCTTTTCTTGTTCTTCTTCTTCTTCCATTGTTTCTTCTTGTTCCCTTTCATCTTCCAGTTCAATGTATTTCACATTTAGTAGCTTTGAAAAGTATTCTTCCCATCTATTTAATATAACATCTCTTTGGTACAATATCTGCCCTGCTTCAGTTTTTACAAATTTTGTATTTACCCTACCTTTTACACTGTTTTTCACGAATCCATATAGTACCTTCTTACTTCCTTGGATATCCTCCTTCAAAGTTTCTGTGAATCTTTCCCAACTTTTCCGTTTTTCTTCTTGTACAATTTTTTGGCACCCCTTCTTTGCTTCTCTATATTTTTGTAATTTCTCTGCATTTTTACAGCCTATCCACTTCCTCCATGCCATTTGTTTTTCTTTAACAGCTTCCTTTACCCTGTTGTTCCACCAAGGAGTCTCCCTTTCCTTTTTCTTCCCTGATAGTCTTCCACAAGTGTTTACTGCACACTTCACAAAACCATTCCTAAAACATGCCCATTCCTGTTCTACACTTTTTGCTTCATCTTTGGGAACTTCCTTTTTTAAATCCTCTTGGAACTTGTCCATTGTCTCCCTCTCTTTTAGCTTCCACACCTTTATTTTTCTTTCCCTCTTTTCCGAAAGGTTTATGATTTTTCCCAGCCTTAGTTTGGCTATCACCACTTTATGGTCTCCTTCAAAATCTCCTCTTGGCATAGCCGTCACATCTACCAGTTGTCTTCGTTTATCCTTTTCCACCAGGATAAGATCAATCATTGTCTTTGTCTTTCTGTCTCCCCATCCATACCTAGTTATTTTTTGAGAGTTCTTCTTCCTAAACCATGTATTTCCAACAATTAATCCATTCCTTCTACAGAAATCTATTAAAAGGTCCCCTTCTTCATCCTGATTTCCATAACTAAAAGGGGCCAATTATCTCTTCTTTTCCCGGCCTTTCTGTTCCCACATGTGAATTCATATCTCCCATTATTATAACCTCTTTGTCTTCTATACACTTTTCCAGTTCTTCTAGGAACTCCTCTAAACATTCATCTACCTTCCCTGTTTGGGGTGCATAAATCTGTATGAAGTCCTTTGTTCCACTCTCAAGTCCTAATCTAATTTTCAGTATTCTGTCACTAGTTTGCTCTACTTTCTCAACATACTGTACCAAGTCTTCTCTCAATATTATTGCAACACCATTCACTGCCTTCTTTCCTCCACTCCAATATATTTTATATCCCTTCCCTTTCTTGATTTCTTTCTCACCTTTTCCCTTCCATTTCGCTTCACTGACTCCCATCATTGCTATTTCCTTCTTTTCCATGTAATCCACCAATTCTTCTGTCTTGCCATTTAGGCTCATCACATTTATGAATCCGATGTTTGTAGTGTCTGGTAGCCCACTTCTCACAGTTCCCCCAGGCCCCTGAGAACTGAGCGTCGCTTGCAGGGGACGCCCTAGCCCTTTCCGAGGCCTCAATTCACATTTACTCATTCTATAGGCTATTAGTACGATGAGCTCGCCACACTCAAAGGCATTTTATGACCTACTGCCAGGTGCTGTTCTAGGCCGATCCACTGGATAGCAGACGCCTTTTGCAGCCGCTCCTCTGGAGTACAGACAAAATGAGTTATGGCTTTTGAAATGGCATTAATGTGAAATTAAAATTCATATGTGTAAAAGTTTAACAGCGAGATAAGAAGTAATGTAATTGTGTGTTTATTTCAAATTATGTTGAAGTAACACAGAAGAAAATGTTTACAGGCTAAAGTATTACACAGAAAAATGTAGGAATTTATACTGATGCAAAACCAGAATAATACAGAGTAAATACACAAAATTAACTCTTCTTATTTCAATATCCACCAAGTGGGCAAGAGTATGCAAGTCATGAAATCTTAGAGCTGTTTTATAGACATTTTTGGTCCCATCATCTTAGCACTTGTTGACTTGACCTACGCGAAGGGAATGAAAGCGACGGGCGGACAAGGAGGAGCAAGAGAGAAGACTTTCCGCATTCCAGACTGGTCCTCAAGCCGTCATTAATATTTCGAAGGTCAAGCTGTCATTTATATTTCAAAGGCGTTCAAACTCCTCACTTGAACTTTCCATAAGAAAAGAAAGAATAAAACATGTTATATTTGAAAAAAATTGTGGAATTCGCATTTATGTAGCATTTTGGTATAGTTTGCGAATTTTGAGTCAATTTCACATTTCATAGCTTTCTCAAAACACAATAAAAAGTGGTTTACATGTCGTGCAAAGTGAAAATACAAGAGTACAAGCCTTCATGAGCATTTGTGAAAAATTTCTACCCCTACCTATATTCTATTTCATGGTTTGGAATTGATACCCAGGGGCTTCTAGTGGTCAAAACTGACCAGTTTTGGCATATGGACAACTGTTCTGATCATAATGAAAATTTGGAAATGGATTACTGTAGGATAGGTTACTGTCATCGCGGCAGGAGATGGCAGTTGAGCACGCTGTGACGGGGTGCGAGGGGGCTTGCAGTACGCATGCGCGGTCCGCCTATTCCTAACTTAAATATATCAGCTTCCCGCATGCCAATGGTTGTCATTGCAGCAGGCGACACTCATTCAGTGAAAGAAGGAATGTGCTGTGTGAGTGAAGCAAGTAGAGACCAACTGAATGTTTTTGGAATGCGCGATACGCAGTGAGCGGGAAGACCTCTGCAGTTCAAACCCGACTGCCATCTCCTGGCGCGATATCAGTACATATAGTTGACAAAAGTAGGGAGCACAGAAAGCTTGAATAATTATTGACACATAATCAATAAAAGACATGCCATTTGAAAAGTCTAAACCTATTTACTTTGGAAAATATGTTTATAATTTTTACATGTAACTCATAACTGTTGAAATGATATAAAACTTTTATTACCGGTACCTAAGTTTTGACTAGGCGGAAAATGTTATTTAAGGATAAATCCTAATCAAATATTCTGTCAACATCGACCAAAAATTAATCAATCTATTTCAAGTAAAAAGATAGGAAATCCAGGAGCACAGAATAATTTTTAAGACAAAAATAATAAAATATATGTCATTTGAAGAGTCTAAACCCATTTACTTGGGAAAATATGTTTATAGTTTTAACAATATATACCGTATTTACTCGAATACGACCCGCCCTTGAATAAGACCCGCACCCTGATTTTGAAGAACAAAATAAATAAAAAAATACTCAAAACTATTTACAATCTTTACTAAATAAACAAAATAGCATTTCTACAAAATAGTTTCCAACAGTTCTGAAGTCGTCCTAAAATAACACAGAAACAATTAAAAATACAAATAAAAGACACAAACACTTCATTCATCGTCATCAGAAGTACCAACTTCGGAACTTTTTTCACCATCACTTTCCCACAAAATGTCGTCATCACTGCCATCCATAGCATTGGAAATACTACATTTCTTGAAGCTCTTCCGTATGAGATCTCCCGAGATACGATTCCATGCCGTCAAAATCCACGAACAGAGCAGCTGAACTTCCGGGCGCTGAATACGACCAGTTGGGGTCAGTGTGTGCTTATCGGCCGCCATCCACTCCGTATACAGCTGTTTCAAGGCTGCTTTGAACGGTCGGTTCACGCTGACATCCAGTGGCTGTAGCATAGACGTCATCCCACCCGGGATGATTGCTAGGTCGGTTTTCCCATCCTCGACGAATTTCTTCACAGCGTCTGTTGTATGGCCGCGGTAACTGTCCAGAACAAGCAAGCTCTTTCGTCGTAATAAAGCACCAGGGCGACGTTGCCAAACACACTTTAACCAGTCTTCCACCAGTGAACTGTCCATCCAACCAGAGTCCTGAGTTCTAACGATAACACCAGCGGGTATATTTTTTGGAAGAGTCTTTCGCTTGAAAACAACGTACGGCGGTAGTTTGGTTCCGTCAGCGAGTATACACAACATTACCGTGCACCGTTGTTTCTCATTACCACCTGTTCTGATAGTCACACTTTTAGATCCCTTAACATAAGTAGTACTGTCCAGTGGCATTTCAAAGTAGACTGGCGTCTGATCTGCATTACCAATTTGGGAAAGCAAATATGAATTTTCCTTCCGCAACTTAATTATGTGACGCTGAAAGGAAAGTAACTTTTCTTCATAGGCACCAGGAAGACGCTGCGAAATTGAGGTACGCCTTCGTATGCTCAACCCATTTCTTTTATAAAAATTTTGAATCCATCCTCGGCTTGCTTTAAACCCTACCGTAGAAAGTTCCTTCGCGATCTGTAATGCCTTTAATTGACACATTTCGGTCGACACCCCATTTCCCAATTCCCGCCTTTCTGTTACGTATTTATAAAGTTGTTTTTCAATTTCCGGAAACTGTACACTCAGTCCGCGGAAAGCTCTAGGAGCACCACTACTTGTTAGCAACACGTTTTTCTTCTTTCTCCAATCTCGAATACATGACTCGTCAATATCATATTTCCTACCGGCGGCACGATTTCCAATAATTTCAGCTTCCCTCACAACTTTCAGCTTCTCACTCACAGTAAACGACCGCAAACGCTTCGTAGAACTCATGTTTACACTCGGAAAACGTGCGCTAGACAGTATGACGCCGCCTGCTTACGGAAAAACAAAGGGCGCGTTCAGCGGGCTCAGCAATCTGCTAACCTGCTAGGTACTTGCTGACTTGTTGCTAGGCTAGCAAGCGTGAGCCCGCCTGAACGCTTTGCTACAAGCTGACGCGGGAACTTTGAGCAATGCACAGAGTTCCTTTGAAGCTACCATACTTATTGGTCTATGGTCTATGATAAATACATAGAAAATAATAACTTTTATGCGACAGAGCTGTAGACAGCCCTGTTAATGCGCGGCGCTAGGCCGTGGAGCCAAGCTATCTGCGGACTCGGGAGACGTGAGTTCAAATCCCACCGTCGGCCGTCATGTAAATGGTTTTCAGTGGTTTCCAATATTCAGGTCCAGGCAAATACCGGGACAGTAAGTTACCTTCTAATAGGCCACGACCTCTATCTTCCATCTCCTAGTCAAGTTTCATTAATTTCAGTTCTCATGAGGTTGGCGTCAGGAAGTCCATCCGGCGGTATAAACCAACCGCCACATAGACTTTCATCGTATCTCATCCGCGACCCTGTTGAAAACGGGAATAATAAGGGGGTAGACATCCTGACGATAAGAATAACTCTTCTTTTGAAATTCAATTTTATTGTAGGCTAGTCCACTCCTTTAATTAGGCTGATTTCTTATTTAAACATCCGTCGAAATTTGTAAAGAAATATTGAATTACCCCTTCAGTTATTTAATTCTCCTACGTGTTACGCGGGGTAGATGACCACGCTGTTCCACCCTTTAAAACAATTATCATAAAATACCCTACTATCAAACAAGCCAATTGTTTGGGGCAACATAACCCACAAAATTAGCATGTATTAATTCCATAAAATCCAATCAAAGAAGTTTTTTCATATTACTGCTGCCCATAGTGGTAAAACACAGCACTGTATGTAAATAATTGTAGTGCTAGGCTATTGGCAAGCTATTTTTGCTTTAGCTTAAAATTAATAAAATGAGGGATATCACTTTGTTGCCCCAAGCCGTTCAGTTATTTAATTCCCCCATATATTTCAATAAGGTAGCATATCAGATGCGATTAAAAATGTATATACAAAAACTTTTACTACAAAAATGTGTCGAGTAATAAATAACTTAATTCTTGTAATATTTATTTAAGGGGGCAGATGACCTCATAGTTCCGCCTCTTAAAACCACAATAACTATTTCTTTAAGGTTTGGGTGATAAAATATTAATTGTTGCTCCTCTCCCAAACTAATTGGACAGAATCATGTTGACTGACTGAAAAGAATTCTTTTAATGAAAATTTAATAGGAAGTTTTCACAGCTAGGGGAGACGTTCTCTATTCAGTCAACTAAGACTTGACCAAATTTTAGAAGAAAAAAATCCTGAGTGTCGCCTTTGTTATCTAACAAAGAATCAATTTTCAGTCGCTAAACACAGTATGTGCCCGAATAATTTGTCACACTAACTGGAAAGGATTTAATTGACCACATTGCTGTGTTGACTGTCTGTAAATAGATTATTTTAATATTATAAAACTTGAGGGTAAGTCGATACTCACCATAGAATACTGTAATATTGGAATGCAAGAGAAATATACATGTCCTTATGATATGGATTCAAAATAAGGTTGAATATTTGGAATGGTTTCCCTATGTTGGCTGACAGACAGAAAATATTTACTACAGTAATATTCAATGCCAGCTATTTGTATTGAATTGTGCTCTTACCTGGGAATCTACCCATTCGTTTATCCACATTTTGTAATAAGGGTATAAGATAGGGAGACCAGAAAATGAATTGAAGTGAACATATTTTTTAAACCATTTATTAACTTAATTCATATTAATTTATTCAAAATTCATTGCTATTTTTTCTCTTTTTAGATTTTGGTTCCATCCTACCACCATTTTATAGACATTTAATGCAACAGACATTAAAAACCACAATTAGAAGAAGAAAAAGTTTTATAATTTTAAATATAAATGAGACAGTATGAAATTCACGGGTACTCACACATTCCAAGAGAAAAGATGCGAGTTCCAACACAATTATCATCTTGGCTCTATTATACAACTTCAACAACACTGAAATAGAATTTAAGGAACCTAATAGGTTCATTCGCCGAACGTGCAGAACTTGATCAATTTGATTCCCCGCCATGCGCCGCAAGTCAGCAGAAACAAGCTAGCAAGCCAGCAGAGAAAAAGTTTGCTGGCTCTGCTGAGCCCTTGCTACCTACGTCACATCCGCTAGCAAGCCCGCTGAACGGCAAACTCAGAATCTGCTGACCGTTTGCTGGCCAGCAATGAGCCCGCTGAACGCGCCCAAAGTGATAGCCGGAAGAAGGCTAGCACCATCTAGCGGATACTCGCAACACCCGATATCGCGTATGGCGGGCAATTTCAATCTTTAAAATCAGGATGACTCAAATAAGACCCGCACCCCAATTTTTCACGTCCGATTTTGTTTAAAAATGTGCGGGTGGTATTCGAGTATATACGGTATATTTAGAACTTAATCCACAATAATTCTCCCGACAATTATACACAATATATTTCTTCTATCCTCCTGAAATTCTGTAATGGCGACTCAACATACTCTCAGGGCAGAAACTGGTTCAATTCTATGGCCAGAAGTTGAATTTGGACTTGGAAACTATGGGGGTTCCAAACTAAATTTACATACTGTAATGTTGCAGTATATGATTTATCATTTTAAAGGGCTTTGTTATCAGGGATTATAAAATATAGGCATATGTTAACCAGAATTTAGAGTAATATCTAAGGGTAGAGGAAAGTAGTGCGATAGTAGGCCTATATTTGTGACCTCGCAAATATTTGACCAATCAGTACGTTGGGGATAAAAATAAAAGTCACATATGGTTCACAAGACAAGAGGTGTGGAGGCAGAGGAGGCAGCAGTGCTAACTGCTAATAGGGCATCCATCTTCCATGGAGGTGCCAGCATAAAGAATCATCAGGCCAAGAGCGTCAGACAGTCCTGAGCTTTTCGTTTCCAACACATGTTCTTAATTTCTCTTATTACTGTGCAAGACATTTCCGCTAAGTTATTGGAAATGAGCTTCCTTCACAATGCAAGATGGATTTTGAAGAAGGAATAGGAAGGCTTCCCCTTCCAAGGCACATCATTTTATCATAGTCATTAAACCAGTCCTGCCTCTTATTCAAAAAAACCAATGATTTCCTCGGCAGACTCTGTAATAATCTTTTGCACTGTGGTCCACTCTTGTCAAAGTAATGAGTGCTGACTGGGTTGTTCAACAGCCGGTCGAAGATTTCATTCTGAAAATCTGCAGCAATGGATTCATTTTGAAGTTTAGAAACATCAAGCTTTTGTTTGGGCAGGTTAATCTGGTACCAAGATGGCTTTGGCTGAAAAATGATCCGAGTCAAGAGATCAGAAGCTGTCGAACAGACGTCAACATTTCAGTAACGCTGAATGAGACATCACTCGTAGGATAAAATTTTCTCAAATAGGCCTACTGAAATTAGTCAAAATACCTTTTCTAATGATGAAAAATAAATCGGGAAATGATGTAGTAATAGATGTTTACTCCCCCCTGCTGTCCATAATCCACCCACTATCCCTTATTTAGATCATGACTTATATAGTAAATTTACAGCTGTGTCCGCCATTATGCGCTTGAATTGTCAAATAAAGTATTGCCAACCCCCTGCTAACAGTACTACTGTAAAATTTGTTGGATCCAGATCAGTGGCATTTGTCTAGAACAATAATTGTCAAGCATAGTGGGGCAGTCACACATTAATAATCTTTAAGTTTATTTTGTAATAGTATAATTTGTTGAATCTAGACCAATGATCTTTAATTGATGTAGTGTATGTTGTATCCCACATATTGGCAACAATGTGTGCGAGCTTTCGTGACAGTTGAAGATACCTCACACGTTGTCGAACATGGCTGCCGTTGTTAAATGAGAAATAAATAAAAACGCGTATTTACGTAATTTAACACATATATCCGGTGCAGTAGTGACCACAGTTAGTAATTCCAATTGTTAATGTCCCCCAGAAGATGAAATAAGATGTGAAAAAGAAAAGAGTGATGTTTCATTCAGAATTAATAACATTTCTTGCTGTCCTGGTAAGAACACCTTTCTGATCACATTGCTGAATGATGACAGTCCAGGATGTGGCAGTGCTTGGAGCGACGAGTCATCCATGTAGTCTTGAATTGGCTCAGTGTCCGTGAAGAAGTATTAATGTTCAGCACACAGACCTAGAACAAGGAGTCCATTTGCATTGCTTACCCATCACATTTTACCACCAAAGCTGATAATCGCTTCCAACTCTGGCATTAAGTCTCCAAACAGTAAAAGCTTGTCTTTAGTTTGTATCTTGATGATGGTAGAGCTCAGCTGATTGTAGAATTCATTTTTAACTTCCTCATCAGTGTGGAGGCATAGGCGGAAATGAGAGTCATGAACGTATCTCTTGAGAGTGGTATAGAGAGAGTAATGAGTCTTTCACTTACTGCAGTAGAGTGAATTGAACGTTATTTACTTCACAGCAAATCCTACCCCATGAATTTGACACTCACCTTCCTCTTTCCCTTTCCAAAAGATGGTATCGCCCAAACACAACTCTGTGATATTTCCTTCGCTGGACAATCTGGTTTCACTTAGGAGGCTATGTCTATATTCAACCATGTGAGCTCATAGATAACAAGAGCTGTTCTTTTCTCAGGTCAGTCATTGTTATCGAGCTTAAAAGAAGTATCTTGGAATTACAGGTGCCAAACATTAACAACATTTGTTTGATATTTTTTTAACAGCATATTGGGTGATCCACTGGGTTTGGTCTCCGGGTTGGACAAAAGGGCGATATTTAACCCACATTTTCTAGGTCTTTGCCATGGAGGATGGGCAGCAGTGATCCTAAATAGACCTGCTTAAACATAGAAGCAGGACCAAATTCCTCAGTAGTCACAAGGTCTCAGAAAGACGACCATCACATAACTTCTGCCAACGAAAAGGTCCGAATTAGAGGCTTCCAATTTCACAGGAAAACTTGCCTCTACCATCCATATCCCATCGGTGTCAAGATTCAAAAGAAGAGAAGTGACAGCAGGAAAAATGCCACTAGTATGATTTTTTCAGGGGGATCCCAGTTTACCAGGAAAGGAGTCACTCACTGTGATTTCGGGGCCAAATCCTGTGGCACATTATGGAATGAGACATGCAGGATCGAACACTGCAATGGATTGCCACAGTCCAAAATATAATCATGGTATGCCTTCCATCTGGCATGACATCATCTGCCTCTGTGACCATTGGGAAACAATAGTGTAGTGGTTCCTCTTCTGCTCATTTTGCCATTGAGCACAATATGGTTGTTTCAGTGGCATTTCGTCCACTGAGAGGCCGAAACCCCCCACCTAAATGGGCTTATCCACCTCTTTAGGGAGTCAAGTTATTTATTGTTGCCAGACAGTCAGCATAAAGCCGCTGGCTGTGCGGTCTTACTCCAATACTGGTTAGCAGATTTTCCAGCCAGACAACTGTGGGGATTCTTTGAATTTTTTTAAAATACCGGTACTAAATTAATAAATTAGGCCTATATGTTGCTTGAAAGCTCTGAAGGAGTTTCACATGTAAAAAAAGATTTTTTTAAATATTCTTGTTTAAATCTCATTCATGGCTGTGATTAGGCTATATGGAAGCTCTATGGTACCGTACTGAGGTATGAGTAGTGCTGAGTAATGGCCATCAGAGCACAACTAGTACCCATGAATGCTGTGAAAGATTCTACTCGTAGGGTAAGTACAGTACTCCCTCTGTAATCCGGCTTCTCAGCTCCCCGGCACTCCCAGTAATCCAGCGTTTTGTATTAGAGTACGAGCTCAACACTTGATTTGATAATGCATCCCAAATACTGTACAATGTATCCCACGCAGCAACAAGGCTAGTGTCTGAGTAAACAATGCATTGGCGCAAGAGCGATGTCTCACGCACTCCGCCCTAAGGTGCTTAGTGTAGGACAGTTGTACTGTAGTAGTGTTGTGTTGTGTTGAAAGATGGCATCCGTCCAGAAAAAACGTAAACATAAAACTCTATCTTTGATAGATAAACATGAAATCCTAAAGTGGCTTGAAAAGGGTGAAACGTTAACTAGTGTTGCTAACGAATACGGTGTTGGTCGAGCTACAGCTCATGACATAAGAAAAACAGTGATAAAATAAAGTCGTTTCTTAAGACGAATGAAAATTTACAAAGTAAACGACAGACATTGAAAACTGGTGAAAATCCTTAAGTTGACGATAGCCTCTATGCTTGGTTTTTAGAAGAACGTGGTAAGCAAAAGACAATCGCTGCATATTTCCAGCCGTCTACTTCCAAGGTATAACGTGAGTTATATGATGTATTTTCATACTTTTTTACTTTGTATAGTACAATATAATTAAAACTGATTTTCAAATGATATCTGCGTTTATCTCGATATTTTCCAGTAATCCGGCGTTTTCGGTAATCCGGCAGTGCTCTGGTCCGATATCTGCCGGATTACCGGGAGAGCACTGTACTGCTATGGTGACTCAGCGAGGAATGCACTTGGCAAACTACCTTATTCCTAACATTGCTCAGTACACCTCAATGTAGCACGGCCTAGGGATTTTGCGAGTATCTACCCACACAACCTACAGAGGTGCTCTTTGAGGATCCGACCACCCTTTGGCCTAACTAGCTAACAGACAACATACAATATAAGTTAACAGTAAGCATTGTTTTCTTTTAGGCAAGTCACCCCTTCTCTGTCTCGAGATATTACTCCTAGGCAGGCTGGCCATCAGTACACTATGTAAAATTCTGCTACCTTCACCCTAATCAGCATCACTGAGAATAGTTATTAGTGTGAAGCTTCTGCCTCTTCCACCCTTCAGAAGTCAGCTAACTTTCACATACTGTAGAACTCGTAAAATTAGATGCAAGGGTTTGATTTGCATTGCTTAGAAAAACATTACAGGAAGAAATTTTCAATAACTTATATGGGCTACAGGTAAAAATTACTACTAACAAACCCTAATGACAGTCGAATTAAAATTCTAAGACAATTGCAGAAATGAAAAGAATTGTGCAAGGTAATTCGTCCTCAATGGGAAACTGAATATATAACAAAGAATGATTTCCAAGAGTAAACTAGAATAACATATAACTTAAAACATGAACTCTAATGACAAGTTCATGTCACTGGAGCAGCAAAAAATTCAAATATCCTCCCAGAAACCCCACAACCATGAAATATTTCAACAACACGAAAAATGAAACTCACCTCTGTCCAAATGCCATCTCTACAATTCGAGGCACCACTTCAAATACACACACATGTTAAATCACATGATAAATCCTAACCAACAATATCTCAATTCCCACCAGGCCTAAGAAACTCCCTAGTACTTTCTCCGTCGGTTTAATAATTATTCTTTTGTTTGGGCCCAAACTCGGTAACAGTTTTGTTACCAACTTTGTTTGCTTGTTTGTCACTAGATTTTAGGGGCTTTCCGTTCATTTTGTTGGTCCTTGGGAAAATTATATTTCCATGGCAAAGTGAACATGGAGGGTGAATGGATACATGTGATGAGGAGCAAGGAGCATATAATAACAGAGTAGGGACTCTCTGGTAAATCCGCGGTTCGTTAAATTCTGAGCGATTGCGTCATTGTTTGGGCTCCTACTCAAAAGCACATGGTCGCAACGTGGCAAATTCCATCGCCACTGAGATGCAATAACTGGCCGTATATTAAGCAAGAAATATAAGTGACCGAAAGATCTAGGTTGCTTTCGCCGAGTATGTTAGCCAACCTACGAAATGAGAGAAAATCGAATCGAGATTGATTAATCTGGATATACATCGTTATTGTTGCTATAAAGCAACTCCGTTTTGTTTTTGAACGACAATATATTACGTAGATTGAATATTAAGAGGCAACGGACACCCGAAAATTAAATTTTGTACATGCATTCTGTTCTATAACGTTGGTATGAATTTTAGAAAAAAAATGGACTGTCGTTTATTTATATCCTACTTTTTAGTTGTTTAGCCCTTTTATTACGTGTAAAGTGCAAGCGATTGGCCTTTTTGAAGTTCTAACGTTAAAAAGAAATACATTATGAAGTTTCATGCAAGTTTGCAATATTATGGTACCATAACCTCAAAAAGACCGTACCCATATTCCGACCCAGTACGCCACTATGACTGATGTCAGATATACCTCCTTCCCTAAATAAATTGAATATGCCCAAGAAATGTCATTTCATTGCAATTTACTTGCCCTCAACGGTTAAATGATTTTCAACTGAATCTACAGAAAAACTATAGGCAGGGTAGAGGATTGTCGAGGAAATGAGAAAGCTGATTTTCCAGGCAGTTTCAATGTTTTATTAATGTATGTTCAATCATGGTACACATTGTACATTCTTTCACACGTGAGTCATAACTTCTGATGTGTGAACGTCAATGGCTTAGTCGACTGGAGACAGGATTGAAGAAGACCATGCCAGGCTGCACTCAGATGATCGGCTACGCTGCAGGAAGGTGGAGAACAACTGATCACCCACAGCCAAGTACACTCCAACGCAGTAAAACCTCTTGGCTAGCTCCGATCAATCCTCAGGCTGAAGAAGCTGTAAACTCAAAGAGGATTATTTTTGGTGAACATGAATTTTCAGCCTGTAAAGCAACACAATTCCAGTTAACGCCCCGGCCTACCTAGGGGCGCACCATGCTGAGGGTCGCAAAATTAATCTGCAATTTTTTTTGTCAGAAAATTTCCATAAAATGTTATAGACTACAATACATGGATTCCGTATAATTTGATTACTTAAATTAAACTTTCCAAATTTTGACACTTTTCCAATTTATATTGTGGCCATCATTTCCCAACGAATGTGTTGTAACAGCAGATTGTTCGACTTCAGCTTTAGAACAGGAATCTTTAATGATTTATTAGGGGAAAATTTAAGTCTTGAATATTAATATCAGTTTAATTTGAATAATTAATTAGCCTATGCATAGTTGTATGATGTAGGCCTAGTGTATATGTATATCCATATCTGTTAGTGTATAATGAGCCTTAAAAGGTTTAAACTTATTTTAATATCTCGTTGGGCCATTTATTTATAGTTGATATATACAAATTAAAAAACAGTTGATTCTCTCATCATTGTAATTTATTTAATTGATTTTACTTCCCGATACATTAGAATAAAATAAAAATTACCTTCACAAAGACCTTTCTGAGGTCCAAATTCTCCCTTCATTATGATGGTATGAAGAGGGGGCGGCAATAACCCACGGGCCTCGGAGCGCATAAAATCTAAATCCTGCCCTGGACATTTGGAAGATGTGGTTGAACATAATGGTGCAACACATTACCAATTACATTCAATACCCCCACCTCAGTTTAATGGCAATTAAAACCTCCTGTTTCGGGCATGATAAAAGGACCCCTGCAGGCCAAATGTACGGAGCCACATCATATTACTGTGAAATACACAGAAAAAAATCTGCATCAGAGGAATATTGTATATTTAATAGTGTATTAAAAGAGAGAAGGGAAAGAGTGTGTCCTACAGACAAGTTGTCAATATTCTTGAAAATATTCTATGCCCTTTAAATATAAATTTAGAATTGGTCTTTAACCTCACCCATTATCTCGCAACATGTGTGTTTTGAAATGTGCACATTAAATGCTAAAATCTATCGTTTTAAAGTTAGGCAAAGATGACATTGTTGCTTTGTTGAAGAAGGACTGGAGAAGTTCAAAACAAGTGCATGTATACCTACCCCGTCATATTTTGGTCGTGTGGCCTCCTAATAGGCCGAGTACAGATCTTTCTAGTTAACGCCCGTGGGCAACCTGCGCACTGGAATGAGAGATGAATTAATGAAACTGGGCAAGGATATGGCAGGAAACAGCCGTGGCCTGTCAGAAGGTACCGTCCCAGCATTTGCCTTGAGTTGAACATGGGAAACCATGGAAAACCATTTCAAGGATGGCCGACGGTGGGGTTTGAACCCATGTCCACCGAGTCAGCAGAGAGCTTGAGCTTGGGCCCAAGGCCGAACGCTGCGCTTTAGCTGCCGGCATACCTACACCTAATTTTTTTTTTTTTTTTTTTTCAGAGGGATCGGAGATGAGATACAATGTATTGCTATAAAAATTGAAACAAGATTTCAATGAACCGCCATCCAATACAATACCACCATTGAAATATTGCATTAATTTAAGTCGATGCGGTTCCACCTAGCCAATGTGTACAGCCGGATGTCGTAACCAATGGCAACATCACAAGGAGCTGATAAAAGGATGAAATAAATGAATATGACCAAGCAGCTGGAATGAAGCGAGGTACCGGCCAGGCCATTGGGGGATGTTGAAAACGGTAAACATGACCAAAAAAATTCCAAAACCAGTCACCAGAAAGATTGGCCCCATGGCCTAGCACTGCACGTACATGAATGCAGCTACCAAATATGTAAAAACTTTACATTAAACTATATACAGTACACACACATGTACTGACAAAGTGCAATGTAAAGAAAAATGTATCTCCTTTGGAAATTACTACAACTTAAACATACTGTTACACCAGATTATATGTATTTCCAGAATACTTTCACAGCAAAGGAGTAGATGACGTCATAGTTCTGCCCCTTAAAACAACAATAACTAACTATTTTTCACAGCACGTGTGCCAACCTTCCAACTCTGCCTATGGGTGTATTCCATCCCTCCCACCCTTGGGAGGGGGGCACAATTCATAAGACAAGTAGGAAGCCTCAAAGAATAGCCAAGGTTGCTCCTTTTAGTCTCCTCGTACGATAGGCAGAGGATACCATGGGTGTAGTCTGAACCCCCACCCACTGGGGGCTGCAGTGTTGAAGCTACACAAAGAAATTATATTGTGTTGTTGATTCATTTCGGGGCTTTGCGACATTGTGGTCATGTGGCCCCGTGTACTTAGGTGTGTGTGGAATTTGTCTGGTAACTGGTGTTATTGTGAAGGCTGTATTAGTGTGTGTAGTTTTAACTCAGATGAGGATTAGGAAGGAGGCAGCTGTGGTCTTAATTAAGCATTCGCCTGGAATAGAAGTGGGGAAACCACAGAAAGCCACTTCCAGGATGGCTGAGGTGGGATTGGAACTAGCCTCTTCTCAGTTTTTGCCCAACCCTCAGACCAGAATTAAACTTCTTGGCAGAGCTGGGAATCAAACCCGGGCCTCCGCAGTGACAGCCACTACACAATGAGGCACAAAAGAAGTTATGTATATGGTCAGTCACTGTGCATAGTTGATGTGCGACAAGTGGCAGTATACCTGATCTGGCATTGGTACCCAGGTTACAATAGCAATGGCATCCACATTCACAGTTGTTCCAATTAAGGCATTTCGTAATGTTAGCAAGTCTATGAATTCATCGCTACAAGTCCAGATATTACAACCCACCAAACAGCAAGGCATTTGGGAGGAGGGAGTTAAGTACACCATTATCCGGGCCCTGCTTATAACTTATCA
Source organism: Meconema thalassinum (assembly GCA_946902985.2). NCBI lineage: Eukaryota > Metazoa > Arthropoda > Insecta > Orthoptera > Tettigoniidae > Meconema > Meconema thalassinum. The sequence goes on along the minus strand of OX336389.2, from coordinate 525,044,796 downwards.
TACTCCAAACAGTCACAAGCCTAATTTTTTGGCTCTATGTTAACCGTGGAAACTTGCAATTACATGTATAATTCTTCCCAGGTGTCAACATAGACATAATGATCATGATTTGTCCAACTGGAAACAAAACTTCCTCATGGAAAACATCTGGGTGAAGCTTACGCTATCTACTGATAGGGGCAGATGACCTCGTAGTTCTGCCCCTTAAAACCTCAATAACTAATTACCTAACTGACTAATAGCCTAACTACAGGAATGAACAGACACAAATCTACATCACAGATAAAGGTGACTAAAATGGAAAATACTGTACCTGGTTTATACAAAAGATTTGTATAAAACTACTACCATACGATAATCCAAGGGAAATCTACACAGGTGCCTATGCTGGTTAGATATCGCCATCACAATTCAGAGCAGTACACGACCTTGCCAACACGGTAATTCTGCAATAAAGTGACAGACTATTCATCATGAACAACAAGTGAAACAAAGGTTTGAGAAATGATGAGAATGTAGGCTACATGTAGAGAATAAAGAGGATGTTCATCCTTCTCCTAAATATAATGTACAGCATTAATCCCAATAGAAAAAGTCTACTGGTATGTGTTAACACATTTTCAATATAATATAATAATTTCTCATTCATACGCGGACAGATTTTCTAAACTTCTAGCCGATGACTGGATTACGGGCAACACACACCACATCTATCATTACTTCTCAAATATTGAAGACCTTAAGATCAGTTAACCTATACAGGATCTCATTAAGTCTCTATTATTATAAACTTAGCACGACCAAATACAGAACTTAATTCACACTCAATCAACCAACAATATACTGCCATTTTATTGACTGAAACTACCATTACCTTTCTGTAAGTCACCAAATGTCGAGACGTAATAATTACTTTGATTTGCGAACTCCACATCACATGTATCCATCACCGTCCATGATTACGTTGCCATGGCAATATATAATAATTTTCCCAATGACCAACAAAATAAACGGAAAGCCCCTAAAATCTAGTGACAACCAACTCTAGAAACATAAGTTACCGAGTTCGGGCCCAAACAAAAGAATAATTATTTAACGGACGGAGAAAGTAGTATGGACTTTCTTAGGCCTGATGAGGAGTATGCAAATCAAGATAATTATTACGTCCCGACATCAGTCTCACGACGGCTGTTCTCACAGCAACACCTCTAAAGCTTGCAGCTTGCCTTTTGTGTGTGATCTGTGGGAGTGTTCTTTTCAGTTAGTGTTTCGTTAGTGGTTGTTCTGGTGTGCAGTGCCATTCTATCATAGTCTGGTCATAAGTATTATATAATAGTTGGGTGCGGTCGAGATGGCGGCCCAGAGTGATGGGACGTTGATGGGACTACCCCCAGACAATACCGGCAATGTTATAGTGGATGGTATAGTCCCTATGGAGGGAATATCACTCGTTAATGATCAACCGACTACTTCCACTCAGGAAACAACGACCCCGATAACGGGATCCTCTCAGGAACAAGCACGAACCCCGGCCACGGAATATCGGTATCCACACCTTCATACTGGACCATATATCGTATTTGTTCAGGGAGAGGGGGCTCAGGCCGTTGGAAATTTACATCCAATGGCCTAGGGTCGGCTATTCTATGACCGCAAAATACCAGGTATACGTGAAATTCAGAAGAAGGGTCGCAATAGAATCCAAATACAATTCGCAACCTATCGTGAAGCTAATGTATTTTTGGAAAATAAGATCCTCCGGGAGAGGAATTTGACTGCTTTTATACCATCTTCCAATGTTCAACGGGTTGGACTGGTGCGCGGGGTCGACACCTCACTTACCAATGAGGAATTAATTAAGTATCTCGAGGCTTCTGTTCCCATTTTACGGGTACAGCGCTTCTTTCGTAATAGAACGATAGATGGACAGACGGAGCGGATAGCTACTGGGACGGTGAAAATATTTTTTGAGACACAGAACCTTCCGCCATATGTCAGTATATTTAATGTAATGCTGGAAGTTCAATTGTATATTTTCTCGCCCCTACGTTGCACTAAGTGTCAACGCTACGGGCACGTACAGTTACATTGTCGGGCGCGAGCCCCACGCTGTGGCAATTGTGCAGCGGAGCACTTTACTAGGGAATGCAAGGAAGTATTAGCCAAATGTGCCAATTGTGCAGAGAATCACCCAGCGGGTGCCATTCGCTGCGAAATCCATCAACAGCAAGTTGAGATAAAAAGAAGAATGTGTGTGGAAAATAAATCGTATAATGAAATCATGAAAGGTCAAAGGGGGCCCGCATTTAATCCTTTAACTGTACCCCAACAATTTCCTTCTTTAAGTCCAGTTCCAAGTGTCAGACAGCATGAGCCGGCACGTAAGCGCAAGTTTACAGAAATAGTTCACGCGGCCCCTAAAGTGGTCCAGCCGTTGGGTTATGATAGGAACGCTTATTGTCAGATTTTTCAACAACCGCGATTGGAAAAGTCTCCTCCGGTCTTCGAAGCTAAGACGATGGAGACAAGTTCTCTATACAATACAGGGGCAGGTTCAGGGTTGCCTGAATCGGAGCCTACCAAAACTATTTTGGCAGAATTCACGAAACTAATGGAATTGTTAGGGCATAATGCGCAATGGGCGCATTGTGTCAAAAATTTATTAGATAGGGTATTACCCTTGTTACCCCCGTTAGAAAAATCAGTACGGAAAGACAACATGACCTTGGGTCATTAATTTCACTGGGTTTCCATTCCGTTTCTTTTTTAAGGAGCAGTGTGGATACTACAATGGAATTGCAGGAGTATTGTCAACAAGAGACATGAATTACTCAAATTAATTGCTGACTATAACCCAGATGTTATTTTTTTACAAGAAACTTGGTTATCACCACCCTATAGATTTACGATACCACTATATACAATTGTGAGAGAAGATGGGCCTGGTTATGGCGGCATAAGTACCCTCATTCGAAATGATATTCCCTTTACCGAGATCCCAATTTCTTATCTATTACCCAGAAGTTTTCATCAGTGTTTTCAAATCGGTAATACTATTTTTAGTAATTTATATTGCCCTCCCCAAGTTCAGGGATCAAAACGTCAATGGTCAATGTATTTCAACTATTTTGTACAATATCCGAAACATATAGTTCTTGGGGATTTCAATGCCCATCATGGTCTTTGGGGCAGTGAGCGAGTCAATCCAAAAGGTAGACACATTGTACAAGCAATTCAAACCTATGCTTTGAATATTCTCAATGATGGGTCGCCTACTCGTATAACTCCACCGGGGCGTCCAAGGAGTGCGGTAGATTTGACCATTACCACAGCAGATATTGCTCATCGTTTGGAATGGCGCACATTGGGGGACACACATCAAAGTGATCATTTTCCAATTCTAATATACTATGCGAAATCTGGCGAGAATCTTGAGAGACCATGTCATTTTACCGTAAAGCGGAATTTAAGGCATCTCGATTATGAACTTTTTCAACATTTTATAAATGATGGTTTGGGGACTTCTCGAACATCGACGTATCACCAGTATAATTCCTTATTACAGATAATACAAAGCTTTCTTGATCGATATCACCCCCAGCGCATGTTAACATTGTCTACGTCACAGCATCCGGGCACGGTCTATTGGTGGGATGCAGAGTGTGCTTTGCTCGTGCGTAGGAGGAAGGCACTTTTAAAACGATATCGAATACATGGGACGGTTGATAATTATCTAAGTTACAAACGTCTCACTGCGCAACTGCAGAAGACATTTAATGAAAAACGACGGTTGGCGTGGCAAAAACATATCAGTACATTTAATTCCCATACTTCTTTAACCACCTTATGGTCATTGGTCAAACAATTATCCAATACGCGTAGCTCTCGTCCACGTACGGGTCTCACGACTACAGGTTTTCAAATTTTTTATCATTCCCTAACGCCCGATTCAGTTTCTGGTCATGTATCGGTACCATCGTTTTTGACTTCGAATAAGTTTCAGTGTTTACAATACCCAATCACACGTCATGATATCGTGACGGTGTTGCGTCATACTACATCCACGAGCCCGGGTCTTGATTACATAACGTATGGGATGCTTGCCCATCTCCCGGACCGTGCACTGACGGTCTTGCTTGATTTATACAATAAGGTACTGACAAATGGGACATATCCTGCGGAATGGAATAACTTTGAAATTCTACCGATATTAAAACCTTTGAAAGATGCCAGAGACCCCCTCAGCTATCGTGGAATTAATCTCGGTTCGTGTTTAAGAAAATTATTTCAAAAGATTTTATTACGTAGATTGCAATGGTGTATGGAGTATTATAATTTGTTTTCAAGATCACAATTTGCATTTCGTAAACGGTTAGGAACAATCGACGCTCTTACGATTTTCTTGACGGATATATTATTAGCGAAAGCTCGCAAACAACACACGATTGCTGTATGTTTGGATATTCAGGGGGCCTATGATACAGTTGATCCTGTCATATTACAACATCGTCTAGGGGAACTACTTTTCCCATTACCTTTTATATGTTTAATAAGGAAGTTTTTACATCATCGTCGGCTAGTTTTACACACCCCCTCTGGTGTATTGGATAACCGTCAGACGTCTCGTGGATTGCCTCAAGGAGATATTTTAAGCGGTATTCTTTTTTCTCTGTATACTCAGACTTTGGAATCAGTTGTTATTCCACATGCACGAATTATACAATATGCAGATGATTTTCTTATCTATTGTTCTCGTGATAATATTCAGCGCTGTCGTCAGGATATATATGATGCATTAACTGCAGCCCATATTTGGTTCCATAATCACGGATTTGTAACGTCGGCGAGTAAGAATGCTGCTATCATTATCACCCATCAAAGGCAAGTTGATCGCTCTCCAATTTTATTTGAACAAGGCGCCATTGAGGTGGTTCGTAGCATCAAATATTTGGGATTACATGTTGATGACCAATTACTGTGGTCGCGCCAGGTTCAGATCCTCGCGGTGAAAATTGAAAAACGACTCCAAGTTCTTCGAGCGCTAGCACGGCGAAGGTGGGGGGCGGATCCTCATTTATTACTTACGGTATACAAGAATATTATTCGTTCCCAGATGGATTATGGTTGTTTTTTCTATGACATAATGGCGAATAGTAGGTTGGTCACTTTTGACAGGTTACAGTATCGGGCTTTACGTATTATTTTAGGGGCGCTATCGTCCAGCCCAACATGTGCATTATTAGTTGAATCTGGTGAGTTCCCTTTGAACCTACGACGGAGATTTTTAGCAAGTAAGTACCTGACAGCTAAAATGTCCTTGTCTGCGTCACCCATTCTCAATAAAATACAGCTGCTTGTGGAGTATTATGAGCAAAATCGTTTTACACGTCTGAAGAAGCCGGCTTTGGTACAGGCGTATGAAGGCTTGAAAGATTTTCGGACAGATATACTGCAGACACTTAAACCCTTACCATACACGATTTCATATAAGGTCATACAATCCAAGCCAAACATATTGTACACTTCCTTACCGGCGCTATTCCGGAGCTATCAGCGTTTGCCGCAAGTACTTTTACGATGCTTTCGGGAAATTGTCCATGAATATTCCCAGTATACCTTTTTTTATACAGACGGCTCAAGAATGTTGTCACCAGCTGGTGTGGGGGCGGCTTTTTATGCTCCTGATCGACAGATTATACGAACATATAGTTTGCCGAAATATCTAACGATTTTTACAGCGGAGGTATTTGCCATTCGTCAAACTTGTCAGTATATACGTCAAAACAGTATTTCACCAGCAATGATTTGCACGGATTCCATGAGTGTCCTTCAGGCAATATCGCATCCGAGTAGCTCCGACAATTGGTATGTGTATCAAGTCGCTCAAATGTTGTATGAATTTCAGATTAGGGAGCAGAAAGTTATGCTTACTTGGATCCCGGGGCATCCGGGGATACCAGGAAACGAGGATGTCGATCGCATGGCAAAGTGGGCAGCACAGGAGTTTGGGGTAGTTTATAATGTCGCAGTACCTTATACAGACTTTCAGCCCATTATCCATGCACAGCTAATTCATGAATGGCAAATGATTTGGGATAGTATCGGTCCCGTCAAGGCGCGTCATTATTTTCCGATACAACCTACGATTCGAACAATACCTTGGTTTCGGGTTGGCAAATATACTAGACGGCACATTATTACCATAATACGTTTACGTTTTCAGCATGCCATGACACCTGCTCAAATGGCACGCATGGGTCTGCGCGAGAATGCGAGTTGTGTGTGTGAAAAGACGCGTGGCACACTGAATCATCTGATGTTCCAGTGTGATGCTTTCAATGAACCGAGGATGGTGATGCTACACAAGTTAAGATCCTTAGGATATTTCTTACCATTAAATATGTCCAATTTGATGCATAGTCCTGTAGTTCCATTGATTGAGGCCATAATGGAATATTTAGATCATCTACCTTTTATGCTATAAGTTAAGTTTTCCCCGCCCTTTTTTTTTCGCAATGTTTTATGATATGTCATGAAGTATGTATGTACTGATTTTTCTGACCCCTTTCCAAAGTTACGTGCGTATCGGTGTGCTCTGGAACGTATCTACATCATTATTTTCTAAGGTGAATGATTAGGTTAGTTATATTTCGTCGGTGTTTCAAAACATGGCGTGTGAATGTGATGTGCAACGTTGGTGAATTCTATACAGAAGATATTGGGCGAAGAGTTCAACTGTGTCCACCAACCTTACCACAACAACAACAACAACGTCTCGACATTTGGTGATTTACAGAAAGGTAATGGTAGTTTCAGTCGATAAAATGGCAGTATATTGTTGGTTGATTGTGTGTGAATTAAGTTCTGTTTTAGGTCGTGCTAAGTTTATAATAATAGAGACATAATGAGATCCTGTAAAGGTTAACTGATCTTAAGCTCTTCAATATTTGAGAATTAATGATGGATGTGATGTGTGTTGCTCGTAATCCAGCCATCGGCTAGCAGTTTAGAAAATCTGCCCGCGTATGAATGAGAAATTATTATAGGCTATATATTGAAAATGCGTTAACACATACAGTACCAGTAGACTTGTTCTATTGGGATTAATGGTGTACATTATATTTAGGGGAAGGATGAACATCCTCTTTATTTTCTACATGTAGCCTTCATTCTCATCATTTCTCAAACTTTTGTTTCACTTGTTCATGATGAATAGTTTTGTCACTTTATTGCAGAATTACCATGCTGGCAAGAAGGTCGTGTACTGCTCTGAATTGTGATGGCGACATCTAACCAGCATAGGCACCTGCGTGGATTTCCCTTGGATGACCGTATGGTAGTAGTTTTATACAAATCCTTTGTATAAACCAGGTACAGTATTGTCCATTTTAGTCACCTTTATCTGTGATGTAGATTTGTGTCTGTTCATCCCTGTAGTTAGGCTATTATCAGTCAGGTAGTTGAGGTTTTAAGGGGCAGAACTACGAGGTCATCTGCCCCTATCAGTAGATAGCATAAGCTTCACCCAGATGTTCTCCATGAGGGAGTTTTGTTTCTGGTTTGATAAATCATGATCATTATGTCTATGGTGACACCTTGAAAGAATTATACATGTAATTGCAAGTTTCCACGGTTAACATAGAGACAAAAAATTAGGCTTGTGACTGTTTGGAGTGTGATAAGTTATCAGCAGGGCCCGGATAATCGTGTACTTAACTCCCTCCTCCCAAATGCCTTGCTGTTTGGTGGGTTGAAATATCTGGACGTGTAGCGATGAATTCATAGACTTGCTATTATTACGAAATGCCTCTGGAGCTTTGTGCCTTCAGAGGTAGAAAAGTCTTAATTGGAACAACTGTGAATGGAGATGCCATTGCTATTGTAAACCGGATACCAATTGCCTGATCAGGTATAGTGTACTGCCACTTGTCGCACATCAACTATGCACAGTGACCATATACATAACTTCTTTTGTGCCTCATAGTGTAGTGGCTAGTAATCTTGGCTGCCACTGCGGAGGCCTGGGTTCGATTCCCAGCTCTGCCAAGAAGTTTAATTCTGGCCTGAGGGTTGCGCAAAAACTGAGAAGAGGCAAGTTCCAATCACACCTCAGCCATCCTGGAAGTGGCTTTCTGTGGTTTCCCCACTTCTGTTCCAGGCGAATACTTAATTAAGACCACAGCCGCCTCCTTCCTAATCATCATCTGAGTTACAACTACATACACTAATACAGCCTTCACAATAACACCGGTTATCGGACAAATTCCACACACACCTAAGTACACGGGGCCACATGACCACAATGTCGCAAAGCCCCGAAATGAATCAACAACACAATATAATTTCTTTAGGTGGCTTCAACACTGCAGCCCCCTGTAGGTGGGGGTTTGGACTACACCCATGGTATCCTCTGGCTATCGTACAAGGCGACTAAAAGGAGCAACCTTGGCTATTCTTTGAGGCTTCCTACTTGTCTTATGAATTGCCCCCCTCAAGGGTGGGAGGGACGGAATACACCCACAGGCAGAGTTGGACGGTTGGTACACGTGCTGTGAAAGTATTCTGGAAATATATATAATCTGGTGTAACAATATGTTAATGTTGTAGTAATTTCTAAACATTGCACTTTGTCAGTACATTTGTGTGTACTGTATATAGTTTAATGTAAAGTTTTTACATATTTGGTAGCTGCAATCATGTAAGTGCAGTGCTAGGCCATGGGGTCTATCTATCTGGTGACTGGTTTTGGATTTTTTCTGGTCAGGTTTACCATTTTCAACATCCCCCAATGGCCTGGACGGTACCTCGCTTCATTCCAACTGCTTGGTCATATTCATTTATTTCATCCTTTTATCAGCTCCTTGTGATGTTGCCATTGGTTACGACATCCGGCTGTACACATTGGCTAGGTGGAACCGCATCGACTTAAATTAATGCAATATTTCAATGGTGGTATTGTATTGGATGGCAGTTCACTGAAATCTTGTTTCAATTTTTATAGCAATTCATTGTATCTCATCTCCGATCCCTCTGAAAGAATAATAATTAGGTGTAGGTATGCCAGCAGCTAAAGCGCAGTGTTCGGCCATGGGCCCAAGCTCTCTGCTGACTCGGTGGACGTGGGTTCGAACCCCACCGTCGCCATTCTCGAAATGGTTTTCCGTGGTTTCCCATTTTCAACTCTAGTCAAATGCTGGGACGGTACCTCTGACAGGCCACGGCCGCTTCCTTCCACATCCGTGCCCAGTTTCATTAAATCATCTCTCATTCCGGTGCGCAGGTCGCCCACGGGCGTTGACTAGAAAGACCTGTACTCGGCCTCTCAGGAGGCGACACTACAAAAAAGATGACAGGGGGTAGATATACGTGCACATGTTTTGAACTTCACCAGTCCTCTTCAACAAAGCAACGTCATCATTGCCTAACTTTAAAACGATAGATTTTAGCATTTAATGTGTACATTTCAAAACACACATGTTGTGAGATAATGGGTGAAGTTAAAGTCCAATGTAAATTTATATTTAAAGGGCATAGAGTATTTTCAAGAATATTGAAAACATGTCTGTAGGACACACTCTTTCCCGGCGGCTTCGTTGGCGTAGTTGGTAGCATGCTGAACTTCTATGCCCAAGATAGCAGGTTCGAACCCGGCCGAAGCCGTCGGATTTTTAAGAGCGTTAAAAATCCCTCAGTATGCCTTCCTTCGGAGGGGAAGTAAAGCCGGCGGTCCCATGTCATAGATTTATGGCATGTTAAAGAACCTTCCACTAATTACACCTGTGTGAAGCTAAATTGGATAGATTAAGAATGTAAACAACGCTCTTAGGTTTCTACGTTCGTTGCCAAGAGCCGACTGGGGTGGCGTCTAGTAGCTAAGTTCTGAACTATGCCTAGTAGTCGTTGACGGTGGCGTTTGGCGGCAGAAGTAAGAACTATTTGAAAAATTCTAATTTGCAGTCTGTACTTACATTAAAAAACAGATACACACACTAATACAGCCATCACAATCAACACCGGTTATCAGACAGATTCTACACACACCCAAAGTACATGGGGCTACATGACCGCGTTGCCGCAGCCCCCTAAACTGAGGAACCAACACTCTTTCCCCTCTCTCTTTTAAATCAATGGGCACAATAATCCTGTGATGCAGATTTTTTTCTGTGTATTTAACAGTAATATGATGTGGCTTAGTCTCCCATAAGTCCAACCCCTCGTCCACGTCGTGGGAGACGGGCAACGGCACAAAGTAGGGGATTGCCTGTAGGGGCGAAGTACAGTGGGGACTTCGTGTGCCCCGGGACAGTTACGGTAGCTGTGAAGGTCCTACAGGAACCCTGAAAAGTGACGGCTAACTGGGCTCTGGTGAAGCTACGATAGGCCCAGCAAGCCAGTAGTGGATGAAACCAAATGCTTTCAAAAATGGAACGAGCCTCGGACATGATGGATTTAATAGACGACGACACGGCTGTACACATGGACTAAGATTTGGAACTTTAATCCTAAGAACGCTGACGGGGAAGGTGGAGGAGATAGTGGATATGATGGAAAGAAGGAAGTTGGATTTATTGGGATTGACAGAAACAAAGTGGAAAGGGGAAGGAAGGAGAGTACTGAGAAAAGGCTATAGACTGTACTGGAGTGGGAACGAAGAGGGAAAGAGGAATGGAGTGGGAGTAGTAGTACGAGATGGTTTAAAAGAAGAAGTGAGGAGAATAAGTGATAGGATGATGAAAGTGAAAGTAGCACTGAGGGGAGAGACCGTGGAAATAGTGCAAGTGTATGCTCCACAAGTAGGCTGCGCCTCTGAAGAGAAGGAGGAGTTTGAAGAGGAATTGCAGAAGCAGCTGGTAGGAAGAAATATGATTGTTATGGGGGACCTCAATGCCCATGTAGGAAGAGAAAGACAAGGTTATGAGAGTGTTCTAGGACCAGAGGGTTGGGGTGGAAGAAATGAGGAAGGAAAGAGACTGTTGGACTTCTGCCAGAGGAACAGCCTGCTAGTTGGGAACTCCTGGTTTAAGAAAAGAGAGAGCCACACAATCACATGGTACAGTGATGACTTGACCAGGAAGTCGGTGGTCAACTATATACTGTATGAGAAAGAACTAAATAAGAACACACGGACATCAAGGTTATACCATCGGAGAACCTGGATAGCGACCATCGATTGCTGGTAATGAACCTGAGAGGGAGTAAGGAGAAGAAAGGGACTGAGAACCAGGAAAGACGTATAAGGATATGGAAACTGAAAGAAGGGGATAGAAGGGTCGAGTACCTCAAAATGGTAAAGGAAGGAATTCCAACAGATGAAGAAAGAGGGGTGGAAGAGGAATGGGCTAGATTTAAGAAGACACTAGTAGGTGCAGCAGAAGCAGTATGTGGGAGGACAAGAAGTAAGAAGAGGTGGAAGGAAACACCATGGTGGAATGAGAAGACAAAAGATATAGTAAGGGAAAAGAATAGAGCCTTTAGGAGGTGGTATCAAAATAGGACGGTAGAGACAAGGGAAGAGTACCAGGAAAGAAAGAAGGAGGCGAAGAGAGTGGTGGCTGAGGAGAGAAGGAAGTGGATGGAAGAGTGGACAAAGATGATGGAGGAGGATAGTGAAGGTACAAAAAAGGTCCTGTATGGGATGGTAAAAAATAAGAGGCGGAAGGATCCTACGGATTATGTTAGGATGGTGAACAAAAGGGGACAAGAGATAGAAAATAGGGAAGAACTGAAGAAAATGTGGAAATAATATTTTGAAGAACTTCTGAACCCAAATGGAAAAGATGGTGAGGAGGAAGAAATCGGGGAAGAGGAAGATGAACTGCAAACAGAAAAGGACTTAACATGGAAAGAAGTGGAAGATGCAGTGAACAAGATGAAAGGAGGGAAGGCACCGGGTGTGGATGAGTTGAGTGTGGAGATGGTGAGAGCAGCAGGAGAGGTGGGGATACAGTGGCTGTACCGAGTGATGAGGACAGCATGGAAGGAAAGGAAGACCCCAGAGGACTGGAAAAAAGGAATCATTGTCCCGATCTTCAAGAAAGGTAGTAGAACAGATTGCAGAAACTATCGGGGAATAACACTGATGAGTCATTGTGCAAAGATCTTCGAGAAAGTTTTGGAAAAGAGAATTAGGACAAGGATAGAAGGAGGGATGAGGGAAGAACAACATGGCTTCAGAGCAGGAAGGTCCACAGTGGATTTGATTTTTGCTGTAAGGCAGTTACAAGAACAGCACTATGAGTATGGAACAGATCTACTGATGGCCTTCCTGGACAGTGTATGCAGAAACAAAGTATGGAAGTCCCTGGAGGATAGAGGAGTAGAGAAATGGACTATAAAGAGGATAAAGGAGATGTACAAGGGAAGCGTGAGCTGTGTGAAAGTGGGAGGAGAGAGATCAGACTGGTTGGAACAGAGAAACGGCCTGAAACAAGGAAGTGCACTGTCACCGTTACTTTTCATTGTGGTGATGGATGACATAATGACCCGAGTGGCACAAGTAATTGGGGACAGAAAGATGAAAGCAATGGTGTTTGCAGATGATTTGATGATTTGGGGAAACAAGGAGGAGGAGGTACAGGAACAGTTGGACGTGTGGGAAGGAATAATACAAGGATATGGGATGAAATTTAGCATAAATAAGAGTGTGATGGTGATCACAACAAGGAAGAAGGAAAGAACCACAACGGGAATAACAATTGGTGGGGAACAGCTGAAGAAAGTGGAGAGTTTCAAGTATCTGGGAAGCCTGATACAAGATAATGGAAGAAACGATAGAGAAATAAATGAGCGGGGGAGGCAGGCAGAAGCATTTCGGAGGAGTGTGAGAAGCATGTTATGGAGCAAGGATGTCCCTCAGAATAGCAAAAAGATCATATACCGGACGTACTATGTCCCTATCCTGACGTATGCCTCGGAGACCTGGGTTATGAAAGGAAGGGAGAAGAGCAAAATACAGGCCAGTGAGATGAGGTTCTTGAGAAGCAGTATTGGAGCTACAAAGATGGACAGAATAAGAAATGAGAGGACCAGAGAATTAATGAAGGAGGAACCATTACAGGATGGTATAGAGAAATCTAGACTTAGATGGTATGGACATGTAAAACGAATGGAGGAGAAGAGGATACCCAGGAGAGTACATGAGACGAAGTGGGAAGGAAAGAGACCGAGGGGAATACCGAGAGACAGGTGGCTGAAGGGGGTGGAAGAAAGCGTGAAGAAGAGAGGAGAAGACTGGACATGGGTGGAGGCTGAGAGATGGTGGGAAGACAGAAGACGTTGGAGAGGCTTGTGTTCCAAACAGACCCGGCCAGTGGCTGGAAACTGTGCAAGATGATGATGATGATGATGTGGCTTCGTACATTTTGCCTGCAGGGGTCCTTTTAACATGCCCGAAACAGGAGGTTTTAATTTTATTTAGGTTATTGTATGCACGGTCATGTATATATTCCTTTTGGCAGTTGGTTGCACTTATTAAATTATTATTATTAATTGCCATTTAACTGACGTGGGGGGTATTAAATGTAATTGGTAATGTGTTGCACCATTACGTTCAACCACATCTTCCAAATGTCCCCTCCCTCTTATTTCTTGCAAGAAATGCTGCGTTAACTGGAATTGTGTTGCTTTACAGGCGGAAAATTCATGTTCACCAAAAATAATCCTCTTTGAGTTTACAGCTTCTTCAGCCTGAGGATTGATCGAAGCTAGCCAAGAGGTTTTTCTGCGTTGGAGTGTACTTGGCTGTGGGTGATCAGTTGTTTTCCACCGTCCTGCAGCATAGCCGATCATCTGAGTGCAGCCCGGCATGGTCTTCTTCAATCCTGTCTCCAGTCGACTAAGCCATTGACGTTCACACATCAGAAGTTATGACTCACATGTGAAAGAATGTACAATGTGTACCGTGATTGAACATAAATTAATAAATCAATTGAAACTGTCTGGAAAATCAGCTTTCTCATTTCCTTGAAGACAATCCTCAACCCTGCCTATATTTTTTCTGTAGATACAGTTGAAAATCATTTAATCATTGAGGCCAAGTTAATTGTAATGAAATGACATTATTGGGCATATACAATTTATTTAGAGAAGGAGGTCTAGCAGACAAGAAATCGGTCATAATGGCATACCGGGTCGGAATAGGGGTACGGTAATTTTGAGGTTATGGTATCTTAACATTGCAAAATTGCATGATACTTCATGATTTATTTATTTTTATCGTTGAAACTTCAAAAAGACTATTCGAAGTACTTAAACGTCTTAAAAGGGCGAAGCAACTGAAAAAAGTAGGAAATAAAACAACGACCGTCCTTTTTTTTTACTATCGTACCAACGTCATAGACCACAACGGACCTATGAAATGCAAGTTTACGGTGTCCGTTGCCTCTTAATATTCAATGTAAGTAATATATTGGCGTTCAAAAATAAAACTTAGTTGCTTTAAAGCAACAATAACGATGTGTATCCAGATTAATCAAACTCGATTCGAATTCCTCTCATTTCGTAAGTTGGGTAACGTACTCGGCGAAAGCAACCTAGATCGGTCACTTATATTTCTTGCACAATATACGGACAGTTCTTGCATCTCAGTGGCGTTGGAATTCGCCACGTGGTGCGCACCATGCAAAGCTTTTTAGTAGCTTTGCGCACCATGTGCGTTTGAGTTGGAGCCCAAAAAATGACGCAATCGCTGAATTTAACGGAACGCAGAAATAGCAGGGAGTTCCTACTCTGTTATTATATGCTCCTTGATTCCCACTGCCACTAAACAGATTGATTCCAACCTGCGATGGATAAGACCTATCCATAGCAACTACAGGAGATTCATCGGTGTAGTTAAAAGTGCAGCAAAACGATGTATTCCAAGAGGATATCGTAAACAATACATCCCCGGCTGGAATGAGGAGAGTGAAAGGCTCTTCAAAGAATTTGAGGCCAATGGTGATCCAAATACGGCTTCTGAACTTTTACAATCCCCAGATGAAAACAGGAAGAGAATTTGGCAAGAAACTGTTGAGTCCCTAGACTTCACTCACTCACTCCAGCAGGGAAGCTTGGAGCCTGATCAGGAAATTGGACACATCCAACAGCAAAATTAGACCAAATACAAGCACAAGTCTAAATGACATGGCAAAGCATATGATTTCTACCTCAAAGGTTTCAGTTGAAAAGCATCATAGAAGACACGTAAAGCAACTCTTCAAGGAAAAGAAACGTTTGTCTCTGCGATCCTCTGAATTCTCTGTCCCATTTCAACCACCAGAAATTAAGCAGGCCATAGAAAGTTTAAAACCTGGGAAAGCGGCAGGTGCTGATGGTATATACCCAGAGTTCATTCTACATCTTGGACCAGCTGCTGTCAAATGGCTTACTAACTTCTTCACGAACATCATAGAGACAGGTCACCTACCTTCACTCTTCAAGAAGACAAAAATAGTAGCTGTATTAAAAACATCTAAGGACCCATTAAAAGTTGAGAGTTACCGGCCAATAGCACTCCTCGGTGTCACAATGAAGCTTCTGGAAAGGCTGATACATAACAGGATCTCTGCGACAATCAATCAGCATATTCCAGTCGAGCAGGCTGGATTCAGACCTGGACGTGGATGTGATGAACAGGTTTTAGCACTAGTTACCCATATTGAAAATGGCTTTGAGAACAAAATGGTAAGCACGGGTGTTTTCTTAGATCTGACAGCTGCATATGACACCGTGTGGCAAGATAAGCTCCTTCTTAAATTTATCAGTATCATCCCTTGCCTGAAACTCACCACATTACTCAGTAACATGCTGAGTAATAGGTACTTTCAGATATTTTCAGAAGACTCCAGGAGTAAAGTACATAGGATAAATGGTGGACTCCCTCAGGGCTCTGTATTGGCCCCTCTACTATTCAACCTGTACTCATATGATCTCCCAGCAACGAAATCAAAAAAATCATCTATGCAGATGACATCGCATTGGTCACCCAACACCAACGCTTCGATGAGCCTGAGTCGATGCTTACATCAGACTTGAAGATCCTAGACAGCTACTTTCGACAGAACAACCTTAGACCAAACCCTCAGAAAACTGTTGTGTCTACTTTCCACTTGCGGAATAGAAGTTCTGGGTACAAACCAACCATACCATTCAGAGGAGAGAATCTACAATACTGTAGTAACCCCAAATACCTGGGAGTCACCCTGGACAGGTCGTTGACTTACAAGAATCACCTCTGCAATGTGTCAGCCAAGATCAAGACCAGGAATAGCATCCTTCAAATGCTGCCGGGTACATCCTGGGATCCTAATGCTCAAGTCCTGAGATCCACTGCTCTTGCACTTTCTTATTCCGTCGCTGAATATTGTTGCTCAACTTGGCTTAACAGTGCTCACATTGGACTAGTAGACACCCAGCTGAACCAGGCAATGCGTATCATTACAGGGTGCATCCGACCTACTAACACACACTGGCTTCCCACCCTAAGCCACATACCACCTCCATCCCTAAGAAGATCACAGTCACTGCTTAACTTATGGAAGAAAATAGAAAACAATCCTCACCTCCCTATTCATTCTGATATAGCAGCTTCTCCAACCAAACGACTGAAATCCAGACACCCTTCTTGGCGTACTGCAATGATTCTACAGGACACCTCCTTTAATATATCGGACGCCTGGAAAGAACAATGGCATCTGCTTTCCTCGTTACCAAATCATCACATCATAAAGAACCCCTGCAAGTGCCCTGATAGATTTTCCCTTCCCAGACGACAGTGGAGGACGCTAAACCGTATTAGGACCGGCCAAGGTAGATGTGGAGCCAGTCTCTTCAAATGGGGATGGAAGGCATTACCTCAATGTGACTGCGGAGAAGAGGAACAGACAGTGGACCACATTACATTCGAGTGTCCTTTACGTGCATACAGAGGCTCTATAGAAGACTTACACTGTGTCTCAAGCGAAGCCCTTCTCTGGCTCTCAACTTTAAACATGGAACTTTAGTTATGAACTTGAGATGGTAGTTGTAGTGTATATATTGTATATAATATTGTATTCATCATACGCTAAATAAATAAATAAATAAACTGCCACGGTCGGAAGGTTCAACCTGACAACACTGTAGCTACGGCTATTGTCAGTCATACTTCGTCACGAGCGTCTGAACTGAAACAGCTGTTGGCTAGCAAGGGAGGCGACAAAAACTACAGAATAAATATTGGGCAAACATAATGTACATGTTTAGCAAATCATCTGTTGATTTTTATTTACACATGACCAGTGTTACAATCGGAAATAAATGAATAACGTGCATATGATCGTGAAAAGTTGTTGTAAGAGCCAAGCAGCTGATATTAGGCATGAGTGACACGGAAATAATTTACCAACACAAAAGTGTTTAGCAAAATAAAGAAAATTATTTTGGTTTCTTTTCGTATTTTACTACTCTGAAGTATGGTAATAAAACAATTGGCGGTGTTATAATAATAATAATAATAATAATATGGAGTAAGTAGATGCAATTGAGGGTTATGTGATGCAAAAATGTAGGCTATCATTCATAACATCTTCACACTGTAGGCCTGTAATAAACCCTCGATTCCACCGCACATGTATGTAGATAATTTACTACCATTATAGATATAGTCTGTTGCTGCTGGTATTCCATAACTGTATCAGATTACTTCTGTTTCCTTCCTAAAGTGCTGCAACTTTCTCTTCCCATAACCAAGTTTGCTGACATCAACAGCATCATTCCTTGCCTGCGAATAATTGTTTAGCAATACAGTGGCAATAAATGAAAGTATTTTTTCACTTGACTAATTTATGCAATCTACAAACCATTTCGAAGGTTCCCTAATCCATGCCTGGCGCAGATTTTCGTCACTTGGGAACCAGCTAATGCACACCAGGCTACACGAAATCCATGGCAGCTTAGTTCATATTTTCGTCCAGACATACATTTCTATAGACCATGCACAAGGTCCAGCTCATGACCAGCTTAGCCAAGTAATATAATTTATAATAATCAGGCCTAAGAAACTCTGATGTACTGGTTCCGTTCGTTAAATAATTATTCTTGTAATTGGACCTGAACCGGTTACATTTGTAACCAACCATGTATTTTCACAAAATTTAGGGACTCTCCGTTTATTTTGTTGGTCCTTGGGAAAATTATATTCTTCCATTGCAACGTGATGGACCCATATGAACCTCATCAGGCGCGGGAAACTCTTATGGACTGATTCGACCCAAAACAAAGACCGCCACGTGCGTTTTATTTACAGTTTGGGCCCGCATGCCGAGAGCTGTTGCAGTATACTCCATTTTTAGTGATGTAATCTGTATTATGTCGGAACTATTACTAAAGGTGTGTTTCTGTCTCCCAAAATTTTAAAAATGGCCCCCCGTGGCGTTAACGAACAGCTGATTCGTAACCGCAAATTAAAACTCAGTGAGAGTGAAACGCGAATTATCATCCGCTGGTTACCGCTGGCTTGTTTACAATTTATCACCAACATGGCGGCGACAGAAGGAAGATCTTGCTAACCATTTAATTATATAGAAATCTATTCCAGTTCATGACAGTATGAAGTGCAATTCATTTATCGACGAGGAATTGTATACGCGTTTATATTTAAATTACAACGTGACACTGTTCATCAAAACTATGCGAAAATAAGAAGTACAAATCAACACTCTTGCTGATCAACTGAAAGTTTCTACTACTTTGGATGCAAATCAAATGGCTGTCGTTTCCACCAGTTTCATTCTTCAGTTCGAAATATATTCAGTACATTAACCCTTTGTGCAATATAAAACTACATTATTGCCCATTGCGTAGGCTATTGATGTAGCTGTCTGAATATATTTACCAATTTCATGGCATGTAATTTGTAGGTTAGGCCTAAAATATATAATTTCAGTGGCCGGTTGTAATGTGAAGTCTTACTGTATTTATATGTACAAATATTATTGTTTAACTAATGAAGCGAGGTACCTACATATATTTCCTAGATTAATCGAGTAGGGGAAGGTGGGCCTCAGTGAGACATGGGCTACAGTGAGACAAGCTCATAAAATCTATTTATTGAAAGGGATTTTTTTAATATTTCTTAGAGTTTGGCTCTCCTGGTAGCGACATTTTGATTCTGTTTACTCGTTGAAAGAAGCATGTTATATAGGAGATAAACAACATCCTCGTTTTTGAGGTAAGAAAAGTAAAAATTTCTTCCTTTTTTATTTTTTATAGTTATGTGTATCATTGTACTGTAATGAATATGATATGGCCGAAATACATGCATATTACTAAGTAATTATTGGAATTGTCAGCTTGTTCAGTGTTGTAGGTGAGATAGTAAACATAATTGTTTTTACATGTCGCAAGTGGGCCACAGTGAAACACGGTAGGGTGGGCTACCGTGAGACAGTGAGAAAGATATACGGAGCTACCCCAAAGCTGAGGAGAGGGCAGAGTCAACTTCTAGGAGAGAAAAGGGGAGATCTTTCATTCCAACTGACACTCCAGAAAGAAAATAAACTAGCCCTTAAGTCCACAAATAAAATATTAATAATCAAAAGAGCTGCAAGAAGAGTTTGTTCAGCCAAAGGAACTTGAAATTAAAGAAGGCAGCCCTAGCTACAGACATTTCCATGGATGATGATGTTGATGATTCTTCTAATTCAGACAGCACATCAGATAATGAAGAAATCGAGCTCCTAACATTTCATCAACTTGCTCGCAAACCTAAGGAAGGTGACTTCGTTCTGGTTGAGTTTTCAGGGAAACTCTCAAGATTTTACATCGGGGAAGTGAAACGAGATTCAGATGATGATAATTATGAAGTAAAATTCTTAAGAAAAAGTGCAAAAATGATAGGCAGTTCTGTTTTTATCCAGAGGTTACGGATATTGCTTCAGTCCCCGCGAAAGACAGCAGATCGCTGTTGCCGGTTCCCTGTGCATATGGCAAAACAAAAATACAAAAGTCATATCTCAAATTTTCTGTAAATTTTGGTATTCTGAATGTGCTGTAGTGTTTTCTGGCATTAATCCTTTGTTTAATGTTAATCTATGTATTTAACCAGTTAAAATAAATTCATTTCATTGTGTCTCAGTGTGGACCATCATCTGTCTCAGTGTGGCCCATGGGTGGGCTACAGTGAGACGGCTGCAACATGTTCACAATTTATTATTTTTACAGAAAAGTGTGGATGTTTTGGAAATTCTAAGGGTATGAAATTGATGAGCAACAATCAACTTATATTTCAGTATATAAAGACATTTTCATATATCGAAAAATAAGACAGTATACTAAAAAATATATTTTCTCGTCTCACTGTGCCCCACCCTCCCCTATTCAGACCATAAGTTGTCACAAAATAATACCAAGCAGTAGCCTAGGCCTATAATTATGGTTGGTTGCTGCTCTTTTTTGAAATATTGATGGAGTTTCTCAGTCCGGTAACTTCTTGGATTTGCTTGAGATAGATTTATAGTAATATATTACCTTATTAACCTGATGACTGAGTTTATTTTTAAACATGCCTAGGGGCATAGCATAAAACCTACTGCAGGCTATGTCGAACCTAAATGTAGGCCTATTATAGTGCTCATGTCAAAGTTCGTCCTAATGTTTTAACTATTGGGACTTGATTTGCATCCAAGATACCTTCAGCTGAGTCAGGCAATGCTTCGTAAACTTGGGCGCGACTTCACATTCCGTTTTAATTTTTCCTATATAACTTAACTTGATACCAACCACTTAAATCACAGTGTTTCAAGATTTTGCTCTCATTAAACATCACCAACAAGTTTTTTACCCTAGTGGTAGGCTGTGTTGTAGTCTAGAGAAAATAAAGTTGAGAAATAAAAATACATCTTAGATTTCCATTACACAGTTGCATTTTATCCTGCTGTATCTCCACTCAATATACCAATCCTACAAATGTTTCCTAATTCCTCATATCCTCATGCAAAAATAAACATGACAGATGACAGCATTAGCAATGATAACAGTAACTTATGAATTCCTCAAATGTTTTTAAAAGATGCATAGAAAGTGGCTTGATAAACCCTGTACCATCAATCCATTTAAACATTCCCACAGAGCTCTAGTCAGAAGCTCATTTTATGTGCAACAGGTATGTAGAATAAACCTCCCTCCCAATAACTTGTAGGCCTAACCTGAACAAAATCCATATTAAGAGCTGTTTTTCTTTTTTGGTTCACAGAAAAACCTACCATTTAATAACTTGCACATAGGCTACTAACCATGTTATGGTAGAAGAAGATTCTCAGTAACTCTCTGGTTACTTACGGTAATCAGTGTTTGTAGAACAGAGAGCCAGTAGCGCTTGACACATGTTACAACGAGGCTATGACTGACCATGGTGAATACAGGAAATGACTATTTCGACTGGGCTGCAGGGCGAAGGGGCGCTTTTTGATATTTTCCTATATGACGAACGAATGAAGGCGAATATTTTGAAAATCCCTTATTGCAATCTCGGTGACCGTGCCCGGAAGAAATGAATCGCTATTTTGGCAGGACGGCTGGGGCTGCTTATTAAGATTGGTTTTGTGACATTTTCTATGACGGATGGAGGCGAATATTTGAAAATGTGTTAAGTGTGCTAGGATTTTTTTACCCTGAAGGGGATCTTTAACATGCTAGTAAACGGTAATAAGCGAGACTGCTGTCTGGCACAGTAAATGGTTTTAGAATATGGAAACCTATTCATTTGCTCGACCAAGTCATGTGCATGTACACAAAGAGCCTAAACGGTAAGGTCATTGGCCTGAAATAGTATAAACTAAATATTGAACTGGGTAAAGTCATGTGTTTTAGAGTGAAAGTATGTGGTTACCATGATCATGTATTGAGGATGGCCGCTTGCTAGTAATTATTATTAGAGTAAAATGTTTAATAATAATAATAATAATAATAATAATAATAATAATAATAATAATAATAAGACACACATGTTTTCAATGCTAACACACACACAGTCCTGATCACTGGAAACTGAATATTTTACCTAGCCAGAGGACTTGTGAGAGAGACTGCTGATAAGACAAAAATGTCTACGTCAGCAGGAAGTGTGATATCAGCTTACTTGCCTCGTGGAGGCTAGCAGGTGTGCTGTTTAAACAGAGACCGCCATTTTGGTTCTGAGGCAGTAGGATGACCGATGTATAAGAGGCAGCCATTTTGGTTCCTTATTAAAAACATTAAACTAGTATAAGGTACGTGAATCTTATCGCGTTTGAGGATTGTGGGGAGGCGTGGGAACACCTGTGAGAGAGACAACATTTCAAGGTCAAAACGCTGAGAAAATGCAACCTTTTCTGTTGCTAAGCAGACTGATAAGGTTTGTGTTAGTAATACACTGACAGGACCAGCAAATAGCCGTATACAGTAGAGCTCTGAACTGAACTTTGGAAGAAAAAGCCTCTTTGTTTTTGGTAAGTACCTATGAATGATTATTTTAATAATGTCATGCTAATGAACCTTGAATTTGTAGTTATTGATTAGGTAATTAATGATTTTTATTTATTTATTTATTTGTTTGCAGGTAACCGGTACACCTTACATGTCTTTTGAGCTCACTAGAAGGAAACAGCAACAAGCCAGTGCAAGTGAAGGTGAGATTAATTTTTTAAACTAACTTGTTTCATTTTTTGTTTGATATTATTTTATTTTATTTTATGAAATGTATGTATTAATCTGAATTTAGGTATTTATAGCGGTTTATTTTATTTATTTTTAGAAACTTGGAAGGAAAAGCCTTACCGCCGTAGCAGTTGCTGGAAACCCGAGACGCACTAGAACAAAACCATTGCCAAAGAGTGAAGTATTTAAAACTGAGGTAAGCCTAACTTAAAATGCTATTCCATTTTACCACTACTGAAAGCCACGAAACAAAAAAAAAATCTTTACCTGTACATGACTGGGACGATGATTGCTTTATTGATTAATGGCTATGTATTGGCAAAAGGTACAAAACCATATTGGTTGTTGACCGGGAAAAGTACAAGGCCATATTGGATTTTGTAAAAACAAAAATTTAAATTTATTTTATGGGCGGTTCCCTATGAAATCAACGAATATCCACAGGTATGAACATGATAATCTGGACAAAACGACATGACATTCATTCATTTTTCTTTATATATTAGTTAAAGTGGAATGTTAACGACTGTAGCTTTATAAAAAGAAAATAAGTACATGGGTTACTTTTAGTGCCGACATACAGTTTATTATTAAATATTTCTTGATGGTGTTTTGATATATTAATGCCAATTAACGCTAACGTTTTATTTACAAGTATTGATTGATTGATTGATTGAGTGATAGTTTTTTAGGTGTGGTTATGCGCCATTAACTTAGTGAACAGACAGTGAAAAAAGTATACATTGTGCTTTAAAGTACTCTGTGCAACGTTAATAACTTACAATAAGAAAAGTTTTATTATAACACATGGCGTTAGTACCAAATACAACAAGTGAGCAAGTTGGTTTACCACGTGGGTTAAATTTAAAATCAGAACATGATCGTTGGTTAACATTTGAATCCTTGCACTCTAAGGGCACTTTTATCTCTTGTGCTGCAATCACGTTTTCTTTACGAATTGTGTTCACAAATTCCTGACCTTTAAGCAACACCATGTATCTACAGTTAGGTAACCAACCAGCGTGTTGCACAAAAGGGTCACCAGTCATTTGCCAATCCTTTAAAGCAAATCCACAATAAAACATTTTGTTGTATCCCCTTCACCAGTATAAAAAATCCAGCTTCACTTAGCTGTTTTGTAAGGTGTTTTAATATTAATGGCCAAACATTTTTATAAGATTCTGAACGTTTTTCAACAGAGCTGTACTCTGGGAGTGCAAGTACTTTAGTCTTGCAAACTCCCAATTTTTCAAAAGAACATGCCAATTCAACACTGTCTATGGCATATGGACCACATATATCGACACTACCGTTGTTGGCTGGTAAACGGCTTTTGCAAGTTGATGTGTCGACAAAAAGCCTACAGGCCAGGATTCAAATGTTAAACAAAGATCATGTTCCGATTTTAAATTTAACCCACGTGGTAAACCAACTTGCTCACTTGTTGTATTTGGTACTAACGCCATGTGTTATAATAAAACTTTTCTTATTGTAAGTTATTAACGTTGCACAGAGTACTTTAAAGCACAATGTATGCTTATTTCACTGTCTGTTCACTATGTTAATGGCGCATGACCACATCTAAAAAAATTACCCATCACTCAATCAATCAATCAATCAATCAATACTTGTAAATAAAACGTTAATTGGCATTAATATATCAAAACACCATCAAAAATATTTAATAATAAACTGTATGTCGGCACTAACAGTAACCCATGTACTTAATTTCGTTTTATAAAGCTACAGTCGTTTACATATCCCTTTAACCAATACATAAAAAATGCATGAATGTTATGCCGTTTTGTCCAGATTATCATGTTCATACCTGTGGATATTCGTTGATTTCATAGGGAACCGCTCATAAATTAAATTTAAATTTTTGTTTTTACAAAATCCAATATGGCCTTGTAATTTTCCCGGTCAACAACCAATATGATCTTGTACCTTTTGCCAATACATAGCCATTAATCAATAAGCAATCATCGTCCCAGTCCTGTACAGGTAATTAATTTTTGTTTGTTTAGTGGTTTTCAGTAGTGGTAAAATGGAATAACATTTTAAGTTAGGCTTACCTCAGTTATAAATACTTCACTCTTTGGCAATGGTTTTGCTCTAGTGCGTCTCGGGTTTCCAGCAACTGCTACGGCGGTAAGGCTTTTCTTTCCACGTTTCTAAAAATATATAAAATAAACCGCTATAAATACCTAAATTCAGATTAATACATACATTTCATAAAATGAAATAAAATATTATCAATCAAAAAATGAAACAAGTTAGTTAAAAAAACTCACCTTCACTTGCACTGGCTTGTTGCTGTTTCCTTCTAGTGAGCTCAAAAGTGCAATGGTTTCTTGCATCTCAAATATGTAAGGTATACCGGTTATCTGCAAACAAATAAATAAATAAAAATCATTAATTACCTAATCAATAACTACAAATTTAAGGTTCATTAGCATGACATTATTAAAATAATCATTCATAGGTACTTACCAAAAACAAAGAGGCTTTTTCTTCCAAAGTTCAGTTCAGAGCTCTACTGTATACGTCTATTTGCTGGTCCTGTCAGTGTATTACTAACACAAACCTTATCAGTCTGCTTAGCAACAGAAAAAGTTGCATTTTCTCAGCGTTTTGACCTTGAAATGTTGTCTCTCTCACAGGTGTTCCCACGCCTCCCCACAATCCTCAAACGCGATTAGATTCGCGTACCTTAAACTAGTTTCATGTTTTTAATAAGGAACCAAAATGGCTGCCTCTTATACATCGGTAGTCCTACTGTCTCAAAACCAAAATGGCGGTCTCTGCTTCAACAGCACACCTGCTAGCCACCACGAGGCAAGTAAGCTGATATCACACTTCCTGCTGACGTAGACATTTTTGTCTTATCATCAGGCTCTCTCACAAGTCCTCTGGCTAGGTACAATATTCAGTCTCCAGTGAGCAGGACTGTGTGTGTGTTAGCATTGAAAACATGTGTGTCTTATTATTATTATTATTATTATTATTATTAAACACTTTACTGTAATAATAATTACTAGCAAGTGGCCATCCTCAATACATGATCATGGTAACCACATACTTTCACTCTAAAACACATGACTTTACCCAGTTCAATATTTAGTTTATAACATTTCAGGCCAACGAACTTACCGTTTTGGCTCTTTGTGTACATGCACATTACTTGGTCGAGCAAATATTATAGGTTTCCATATTCTAAGACCATTTACTGTGCCAGACAGCAGTCTCGCTTATTACCGTTTACTAACATGTTAAAGGTCCCCTTCAGGGTAAAAAAAATCCTAGCACACTCAACACATTTTCAAATATTCGCCTCCATCCGTCATAGGAAATGTCTCAAAACCAATCTTAATAAGCAGCCCCAGCCGTCCTGCCACCAAAATAGCGATTCATTTCTTCCGGGCACGGTCTCCGAGATTGCCATAAGGGATTTTCAAAATATTCGCCTTCATTCGTTCGTCATATAGGAAAATATCAATAAGCGCTCCCTCACCCTGCTGCCCCGTCGAAATAGCTATTTCCTGTATTCACCATGGTCAGTCATAGCCTCGTTGTAACATGTGTCAAGCGCTACCGGCTCTCTGTTCTACAAACACTCATTTATTTAAAAATAAGTTTTAAAATGCATAGTTCTTTCCCTAGAGACTTGAATTTTTTCTGGTCGACGGCGTAGGGACCTTTCATTTATGTCAAACAAACTTATTTGTACAATTCCTAGTTTCCAAAATAGTAAAAATTCAAAATTTCATTGCTTTCAATAAATCTCAAAAAATAAAAATTTTTATTGTAAAAAATAAAGGTCATAGAGATCATTCGTTTTAACTATGGCACAACGTTCTATCATGTTTGGTTTTCAAACTATCGCCTACTTTCAAAAACAAAAATTTTCAAAAAAAAATCATTTTTTTAATATAACGAATGGTCTATAGGAAGGAGGACGTCAGCTCGAGTCCAACGACACCCCATTTGTTAAAATCCGACCATCCATTCGCCAATTATCGCCAATGTTCGCGAGATAGTAGGCTATAATTTTTTCCCTCCTACACCCTTGAAACTTGCTGCCCACCTAGAGGGCATGCCCACATTTCATTATCGTCAAACAAACCTTTCTCCAAAATTCACCGTTTCCAAAAACAAGAATAAAAAATACCAACACACGTTCATAACAACAATACCTCGCTCGTTAAAATCCGACCATGCGTTCGGGAAATAACGGCAAAGTTAATATGAAAGTAGGGGGTGAAGCAGAACGAACACTACCACACTACTACCAGTTTTCATCCTAGAGACTTGAATTTTATTTTGGGATTAAAAGGGGTAGGGAACATTCATTTACGTCAAACAAACTTTTTTTAAAATTCCTAGTTTCCAAAATATAGGAATTTCAATATTGGACTGTTTTCAAAAAACATCAAAAATAATTTTTTTGTTATAAAATATAAAGGACATAAAAACCATTGGTTTGAACTTTGGCGCAACGTTCTATCATGTTTGGTTTTCAAACTATCACCTACTTTCAAAAACAAAAATGTTCTTAACACTTTTAAAAATATAACGAGTGGTCCATAGGAAAGCCCCCGTCAGCTCGAGTCCAACGACACCTCATTTGTGAATCTCTGACCACTGGTTCGGGAGTTATCGGCTCGCATTGGGAGTACTGGGGGGGGGGGCAGAACCCCCTCGCTCTTCCCTACTCCCGGGAGTCTCTCGGTATCGCCCCCTTCTCGCGTATTTCCTGCTGTCTTTCCAAACATTCAGCTCCTTCCTCCCTGTGTGTGTCTGGATTTTTATGATGATTCATGTCACTTTCCCATCTCTCTTGTTCATTCCCTTCGGAAGCATGTAACTCTTGTAAGTACCTCTGCGATTCGCGGTATCTTGCGTTCCATTCGTTCCGCTGCTCTCTTGGATCCCCCCTTATTTGGTTCCGGTCGTTACGCCACTGATGGTTGTTCCGCGAGTCGCCATTCCTTCGATACGGGAATTCGTGCCTTCTACTGTATTATTGCCACCGCCTTGATAACCTTCTTGATACGGCCTGTAATATCCTGATAATTCCGGTAACTACCTCTGTTCCCGTATCTCCCACATTGTCTGTTATTATTTTCTTGCCCTCTCGGTATTCGTTGCCTGTGACCTCGTACCAATGTTATTGTTATTGTTTTCGCTAACGACCACCGTGGCATTCACCTGCTCGCTCTGTCTACTTGCTCTAGGCGGTAACTGTTAACTCGTTTCGTCAAGGTGCCTCAAAATTTCTTCTGCTCCCATTGCTGTCGTCGCGTTAGCGGTTACTAGGAACTGCTGGATATTTATAGGTAACTGCTTACCTCTGGACATTACTAAATCCCGCTCAGACGGCGGCTCGTCTAAATCTTTCAATTTAAGCATCTGTTGTGTGAAAAAATCGGCAAACTTTGTTGGGTGTGTTGAATGGTACTTGCGAGCATACAAGTCCATCCTGAGACTTTGTTGCAGAGATGAACTCCAGTATTTCTTAAGGAATGCTTATTTGAAATCTTGCATTGTCCCAAAGGTATATTTAAAGCTCTGATACCAAATAAGACAGCTCCCATGCAAATACTTCTCAACTATCCTGAGTCTTTTATTTTCCGGGATCCCCTGATCCGAAAAGAAATCCTCAAGTTCACGCAAGAATTGTTTAGGTGTGGTACCTGTACCGTCTGTGTATCGATTAGGTTTGTAGTCATTACCCCTAATAACTTGGATAATTTGTGTAGGTAATGCAGCTTGCTCCGGTGTAGATGTTTGACCTCTGTATTCCCCAAATGTTCTAGTGTTGCATCCGGTTAACGGACTCTACTCATTACTCATGCCTTCCCCTGTTCCGTTACTTGCCTCCAGGCCATTTAAGTTTTCCAGCCCTTCTCTGTCCTTTACAGATGTCAACAATGTATCTAATTTTTGTGATTTCAGTTCTGCTTTTACCAACTTGTCATCCTGATCCTGCAGCTTAGTTTGAACGTTTTTCTCGAGTATTTGCAGTCTAGTGAGATTATCCCCTAATTTATTTATAATAGCCAAGCGTTCCTCCTTACTGTTTTCCCTCATCTGGCTCCAATCTTTGCATATTTTAAGTTTTAATCCTTTAAAATGTTTCTTTAGTTTCTCCGCGTTTTCCTCCTGATTTAATTCCATCTTGTCTAACCGTTCTTCAATTTGGCTATTATTTTGTTCAATGGACGCCTTTAATTCTCCTTGTTCTTTTTCGATTCCTTTCAAACGCTCCGTTGCTTTTATTTCAACGCGCTCCATTTCTTTAACGATGCCTAACAAATTGCTGTCTACCTCCTCGATCTGCCTTTGCCACCCTTGAGTATTTGCTTCTACTTTCTCGAATCGTTCTATCAGTTTTTCTTGCGCTTCTTTAACTACCTCCGAGTTATAAATGCATGCCTGTTCAATTTGCTTAAGTTTCGCATTAACGGTCTCATCGAATTTTCCTAGTTTTTTATCAAACCGTTCTTCCATCTCTTTCATGCGACCTAATTGTTAGTCGTTATTTCTGCTTACGTCTTTAGCTAACTGTACCATATGCTCCCTAGTATTCTGTTTAATTTCAGCCGAAAGCTGACTAAACTGTTCCTGGTTTCCTTCGTTAATCTGATTAAACTGTTCCTGGCTTTTTTGTTTTGCATCTCTGATTGTTCTATCATACGTTTATTTAAGTCCTCTGCCTGTTCCCTACTTTGCTCGTTTTGTATCTCCGCTTGTTTGGTAATGCGATTGTTTATGTCCTCAGACTGTTGTGAAATGCGATTGTGTATGTCCTCAGACTGTTTCCTACTCTGTTATTTCATTTCGGCTTTTAATTCCGCTCTCATTTTCTCTAAGTTTTTAATGTTTGTCGCTGTTGCGAGCTCCACCACTTCTCAAATTTCCTCCAACGTTGCCATGACAACAATATAAATTCACTTGAGAATAGAGGGATCATGCACCTGGGTAACATCCATTTGACATGAAGCATATACACAATAATATATTTAAATATTTTAATTATACTCAAGTACTTTATATGAACCGCCCACAATGCAATCCATCCTTGAGTGTCTCTTTACTTTAATTGATTTAGTGTCATCCCTTAAAATCGGTTATTAAATTTCCCTTAATTAATTGAATTTACGTTACCACACAGAATTAATTATCAAGTATAATTAATCTCTCTGGGCTTATCACCCTCCTGCTACATATCAGAGTTTGTCATGACTACACAATTCTAATTTTAATTCAAAGTTGGACGCCCGGATTTTCACATTATCTCAAAATCAGCAATATCAAATAAAATAATGTGTCCCGTATTTAATATTACCGACAAACTCCAAGATTCTACTTTATTTCATCACATGTGGCGGTACGACATCCCCTGAATTACAGAATTTTTACCCTGAAACAGTGGCTGAAATTTAATACCAAATTTCCAACACCACGTTTCTCACAGATGCCAAATAACCTAACACGAAATTGCATCACGTTGGCCTGCGCCATTCCTAGCCTATGTGACCTTGAAAAAAGCGTACACGAGACTAATTTCGGGGGTGTTCAGTTCATCGTCGTGAGGTTGGGTATTTTGTACTTTTGCTTCCATAAACATCAAGGCAACATAGGTATTAATATAACTAGCAGGGAAAGATGACCCATGATTAACAGAAAATAACTTTAATAAAACGATAAAATAGACACAATAATCACAAAATCTCCCGTATGGCACCCTTTTATGAACCAAGGAACAAATATCAAAACAAATAATTACATGAATAAAAAACAGCTTCAAAAATGCTGTTAAACCTACAAAATATGCACCAACCTCGTCCGTAAGTTCCTAATATGCGCATGACGATATAACAAGACTTAGCCTAGAACGAGTACAATGTCATGAGATACGCTTCCCTTGATCCAAGTCGCAAGACGCGTATCCATGATCTTCTTCACCAGACTTTGGCACCGGGAACCAAATTTACAATGGCTATCAAGAAATCAATTACCAACCGACTACGCTACCATTTAACTATAATACAAGATCACTTGGGCACGAAGTCTTAGTCACGTGCGAACGCACAAAATCAAACTGCCTAACAACGTAGGTCTTACAGAAACAAATAATGAACACTCAATCGTGGCCACTCGCAACCAACACCTGGGCAAACTGATTGTTTCCCGAACACTTATAATATTACAATTAGCACACAAAAAATATGCATAAAAATATCAGTAGTGTGTTTGTAAGAGTTCTATATCCTCCTCCTCACCCTCCTCACAATATGGCGGCGGTGTGATATCTCGCGAACCCATGGTCGAATTTTAACAAATGAGGTGCCGTAGGACTCGAGCTGACGTCCTCTTTCCTAAGGACAACTTATTTCCACCCCAATATAATACCTACCCCTACTAGGGGGTGAAAGAGTAATTTTTTAGGTAAACATTGCTTTCCATATGCAACAAGCATGCAGTTTAATGCAATGATTAAAATAACGTTGTTCCACAAGAAACACATGCATACAACTGGAAACCACTATGATTTAATATTTTTGTTTTTTATTTTTACACATGTCCACTCATGGCTTTTGTAAGAGGGCGGGCTTTTTAAAGATGGTGGCTGTAGTGTAACCTTATCTAACCCAACCCACGAGGGGTGATCCAAAAGTATTCCAAGTGGCGCTTGTCGATAGGCAAACCAATAATCAAAGAGGGTTATATCAGACCATGAGGCGATAACCCCTTTTGATTGATCCTTGTTGATTTGTCCCTTTGGACTGGTCCCTGATGACTAGCCCCCTGTTGACTAGTCCCTTTGGACGGGTCCTTTTTGAAGGGAGTCATTTTTGACGGATCCCTTTTGACAGGCCCCTGTTGACGGGTCATTGTTGACGGGCCCCTGTTGACGAGTCCCTGTGGACGGGTCCTTGTTGACGGGTCCCTGTGGACGGGTCCCAGTTGACAGGTCCCTGTTGACGGGTCCCTGTGGACGGGTCCTTTTTGGCGGGTCCTTTTGACTAATCCCTTTGGACCGGTCCCTTTAGACTGGTCCCTATTGACTGGTCCATGAATTTATCCAAATTATGTCAAAGGGCCTAACTACATTTGTGTGTAAAGCAGTGTGTTGAACTGACGTTGTTCGCCAGCCCTAAATACTACAATCTAATAACGATATGAAAGTAAAGTGACGAAAACGTGCGAGATGACATTATTACCGTCCCCCTTGTGAAACCACATGTAAGTTAACAAGTAACATCCTGTTTGGTTCGTATAAGTGTAAAACCTGATGGATAGAGGACATGCCAAGGGGCTGAGTGTAAAACTTGGTGGATGGATGTTCTAGTGCTAGGGTTAATGAACACACCCTAGTACACTGGGCTCATGCAATTTGAGGACATGCCAAGGGACCTAACTTGGAGGATGGATGTGTCATTTGTAGTTGAGAGAGAATAATGTACGTTCCTAAGATGTTAAAAACTCAAAAGATGGTACGTCTTGTAAGCTAACTTGCTATTTCCGGTGTCATATTGCTGACATGGCAGAGAGCGCACAGTTCTGTTGCTATGACTAACGCTGCAGTAATTTAAAACCGCAGGTGTTCATCTGAACAATGGGTGATGATCATGCAAAGTCAGCAGTAATCTGATATTGCACAGGTGTTCCAATTGCACTTTGAACTGGCAGGTGTACGGGGAAAGGAATTGCAATGATCTGCAAAAACTGCTGACACGAGCGATGTAAGCCTATATAAGAGAGGTGTCATATATTTCCCTACAGTCTGTCGTTATTACTCGCTACAAGTGAACTGTGCTCTATTACTGCTCATCATTTGCAAAAGCCTTTCGGTGGAAAATCATTAAATTATTTTGCAAGGTAAGAACTTATTATTAATGGATTGTAGTCTTTTATTACTAATTGTTGTTGAAGTTATTGATTGGAATGTATTTATTGATTGATTTATTCGTTTACAGATAATTGGCGTACCTGTAGGTTAGCAGATTCCTGTACCTAGTTTAGTCAGTGGCAGCAGTTGATAAATTATTTAAGGTAAGCACCCCCTCTAATAACTTTTAAACAGCTAGAGCGGTATTTTCCAATGTTCACTACTAGATGTCAGTGAAAATGGTATATTTGGTAATTAAAGTTGGGGCTACTTGACCATGGTGTGTAAAGCTAAATTTGTAGGTTAGATTTTGATTACCGCTCTATTAAGTCCGAATGTTCGTTGCTAGGTTTCAGTGACAGAGGGAATATTTAAAGACTTAACCTCAGTTCACCTAACATAACCTAACTTTACGTAACTTAACCTTGTCACCTGACATGTTTTACAAGTTTAGACTTGCATTAAAAGATTGCTTGAAGACTGGCTATGACGTCACACTTAGCTCGCCTAATTGGTGACCACTAGTTTCTATTATGTGACATGTTCTACAAGATTAAACTTGCCTTAAGGCTGGCTATGACATCACACTTAATCCACTTAACTGGCGGCTGCTAAAGACTATGGAGAATGTTGATAAGCGAATTGATGTAAAGCTGATAACAAAGTGGGAGAATGATGGTAAAACGTATGGTGCGAACAACTTAATAAGCAAGCCTAACTTCCATAGCTGTTCAATTATTCATGAGGATTTAGTTGTAATACAAATAAATCGACTTAAAGTAACTTACAACAAACCCATATATGTGGGTTATGCCATTCTGGAATTGTCAAAAACGCTTTTGTATGAATTGCACTATGGTTATGTTAAGAAAAACTATCATGATAATGCAAAATTACTCTATACAGATACAGATTCTTTTATTTATGAGTTTAAAACTGATGATTTTTATGAGGATATCAAAACTGAACTAAATAGGTTTGATGCAAGTGACTATCCTAAGGATAATATTTACCATTTACCTCTTGTAAACAAAAGGGTTCTTGGAAAATTTAAGGATGAATGTGCCGGTGTCGTTATAGACACCTTTGTAGGCACAAAATCTAAATCATACAGCTATATGACAATTGATGATATAGTAATAAAAATAAAAGGGGTAAAGAAGAATGTTGTTAGTAAAGAGTTAGATATAAGTGATTATAAGAACTGTATAGTCAGTAACCCACCTATATTATATAAGAAAATGTGTGTATTTAGAAGTAAAAATCACCAGCTACATACCAATTTTCTGAACAAAGTTGCTTTAAGTAATGAAGACAACAAACGATTCATTATACCCAACACATTTGATACTCATGCTTGGGGGAACAGTCGCATTGATAACTATTACTTTTCATAAGTCTAATGTTCACCATATTGTATCATTTGTAGTGTGTTTTTATATTGTGATATTTTTGGAAAAACTGTAAGTATGTTAGGCTACTATAGTTTGTAAAAAATGTACAAGATGTGAAAACTGAACAAGGCAATGTAAAAAATGTAAAGTGGAAATTGTAAACATCCATGTGTGAAGAATGGTTAAAAATTATTTTTTAATGTATAAAATGTAAAACTAAACAAATGGCTATGACCATTTTTAAGAATTAAAAGTCATTGTGATCTGGTAAACCATGTTTTATATTTCGCAACAAATAAGGCTTTACAAAATAGAATACAAAAAAATAACAATTCCTCAATCCTTTTCAATGTTCATGTCCACTAACTTTCCTTTTATAGCACTAATCACAATGAGGGCTGCCAACCTTTCACCCACTGAGGCATTACAAGATGTTAAACGTTGTTTAGTTTTTTCAACAATATTTTATCTGCCACACGTCTTAATGCAGGATGCCTATGGCGATAAGAAATGTCATGTTCTTTGCATGCTTGATCCAAAGGATTAATAGGTAAATCACCACGTCGCAAACGTTGATTCAGCTTTGTTCCAGGACCACCAAAACGATAACCAGAAAGATGGATTTCAAAATGTAAGTATTGAATGAATTTGTCAATGACGCCACGACCAGCACAAGTTTGACATATCCTTTTCCATAAGTGGAGAAAAGGTTTGATTTTCCTCCCCTCCCTCTGTAGACGATGATGTTGTTGCTTTTTCTCGCCATCACACCCGTGAAATGAGGAAACAAAGTCTTTTCACTGACTCTTATGACCGTGATACGGTTTGACCAGCTGGCAAGTAGCACACTGTCGCATAGAGGGTATTTTTGCCATGGCCACTTGCTTATGGTGATCATAATCTGTACATGGTTGCAATTCACTTAACACAGGGTCTTGAGTCCATGAATTTGGTACATGTTGCCAGATTTCTTTCACTGCATTTGCTGCCACATAATAAATGAACTATTTTGGAAGGGCCAATAATTCATCTTTGGTAAAACTGTCTAGTTTTTTTTACACACAAAGAACTTCCCAATCGCTTTATCGGTGGCACCCCCTTTCTCCATGGTATAATGTAGATGATTACCCGTCGCTTGTAGAAATCTGACTGGTGTCATTCACAGGTAAACCTAGAGTTTTAATTTTATTTAACAACTCCCAGCAGGCATTGGTGGTAAGCCAATGAAACCATTGCCACACCTGAGCCAAGGCTTTATGGGTTATATTGTCACAGGGGCAGCGGTCCATGAGTGTTTGCAGACAGGGACAGCCCAAGTCCATTAAATCGATACATTTACAGTAAGACGCTAAAAATGGTTGTAGCCATTGACGTTTTTCACTACCTTTCAAAAATACCACATTGGCCGAGGACAAGTGTGCTTTCATGACCATGTCCAGGTGCTTATATGAAATGGTTCCTTGATTCCACTCTAGTTGCATATGAGTTTCAATCCACTGGGTTTGTTTACGGTCTATTTCACACAACAAATCAAACGCATAGGATGGTTTAAACACCAAATGGGTAGCTTGCGATATTCATAAAGTGGAACAAAGAAGTATGACCTCTTCTTTAAATATAAATTTGTTATCTCCAATTTGAAACCCTTGACAATCCACAATCAGTGTGCGCAACATGTTCACTCTTGTCTGGACCAAGTCCAACTGACCACAGACTGACGATTGTCCAGTAAATTGTACCTATGGCAATTACATTCCATTCTAGTAACAAAATTAAAAAATCACTGACTAGTCACTATTGAGGTTTGGGAAGGACAGGGGACATGAGAAATAATGTTAACAACCACAAAATATTTTTTATGACATCATTTTATTATCATAACACGTCTTACAAGCTTTAGTCATTTTGGGATAGGGACGATACCAACTCATACAACAATACAGTCTTTTATGTTTGTAACGTCCATAGCACCGATGATGTCCCAATGTCTCTAAACTAGGCGTTTTTGACGGTGAGCTGCTCACCGAAGCACCGTTGACACCATACAGACCACACGTATCGTAACTTGTTTTTTATCACTCAGAGGCAAGAGTGAGGGATGGCTTGAATGACAAGGTATATTTCCCACCTCCATTCCGCACAGGTAGGGGCAGGCGGGTGACCAGTGTTAGTTTTAATGTAAATCCTTATTTATCAAGTGAGAAATACAATACAAAATACAAATCATCTTTTGAGACGCTTGTCACATGTCACGCGAACACGCACAGACTTTGCACTGACTCGTCTTTTGTTATCATCTTTATTGTACATGTCTATTTCACCAGGTGGCGCTACTGGGCTATTTTTCTTTCAAATATTAACACTTCCTCCAAAGAAAAATCAAATACAAATAAAAAAATAAACAAGATTAACTATTGAACACTTTTCAGCCTCTAAGATGTCATCTTCTGCACCCCAATCCTCTCACGCAGCATCTCGAATCTGACCCTCTCCAGAGGTTTAGTTAGAAGATCAGCTAATTGGTTGGTCCCGTCGAAGTGCTCCAGCTCAAGGTCTCCGTCCAAAAATCTTTCCCTCACATAGAAATGACGTACCTCAATATGCTTGGATTTTCGATGGTACTCCGGATTTTTAGCCAATTTAACTGCACCAGCATTGTCGATGTAAAGCGTAGGAGGTTTGTCAGCAGTTCCTAGTAATTCAGAAAACAGTCTTTTCAGCCAAATCAACTCCTTTGCTCCTTCACTTGCAGACACAATTTCAGCTTCAGTTGTCGATGTTGACACAGACTTCTGTAACTGACTTTTCCACGATACAGCTCCATGATTGTAGGTCCAAATGACACCCGTCGTTGATCTTCTCGTCCTCTTGTCACCGGCGTATTCAGTATCACTGTAGACCTTCAAAACGTCCTCTTTCCTATAGACGATTCTATAGTTCACTGTGCTCTTTAAATATCGAAATATCCGTTTCACTTGACTCCAGTCTTGAACTGTAGGATTCTCCATGGCTCGAGCAGCTTTGTTGACCGCGAATGAGATATCTGGACGCGTAGCTTTAGTCAGGTACATCAAGGATCCCTCCGCCTCACGATAAGGAACACTGGCCGAAACCTTTTCTCCGTCTTCACTTTCTTCGCGTCCAACTGGGGTAGACACTCCATTTGACTCGGCCATCCCAAATTTTTCTAGGATTTTCCTCGTATAACCCTCTTGACTGATTGAAATTGATCCATCATGGTTTTGTTGTATCTTCATGCCCAGGGAAATTGTTGAGAGATCCTCTGGTCGTGTAAAATTCCTGCTGAAGTTTTTCCATGAACTGCTCGATGTCTTCTTCGTTGACAATTACCAGACCATCATCCACAAAGATTACAACAGCCAACCACTTTCCATTTTTGTTGCTGTAAAAGAGACAAGGATCAGCTTTGCTGTTTTTGAATCCATCTTTCTCCATGAATTTCTTGAAACGCTTGTTCCAGCAGCGTGGAGCCTGTTTTAAACCATATAAGCTTCTTTTTAGATGACACACTCGGCCAGTACCGTCCTGATGACCTTCTGGCTGTTCCATGAACACATCTTCTTCAAGATCGCCGATCAAGAAGGCCGTCTTGACATCAAATTGATCAAGTTTCATCTCCTTTTCAACAGCTACTGCCAACAGAGCTCGAATGGTATCATACCGTGCAACAGGGCTGAATGTTTCTTCATAATCGATTCCTTGCTGTTGCTCATAGCCTTTGGCTACCAATCCTGCCTTGAAGCGAACTTCTCCACTGTCCGTTGTCTTCTGTCGAGGAACCCACCGATTTTTCAGGACCCGTGCACCATTTGGACGCTCAACCAATTTCCAGGTATTATTTTCCTTTAAGGACTCCAATTCTTCATTAATTGCTTTCAGCCACTGATTTTTATCACTGGACTGCAGCGCTTCAGAGTATGAGTCAGGATTCTTTTCAACGATAGATGGTCCAGCCATGTACATGTAATTTCCACTGATCATCCACGACGGCTTCTAACTTTCACGTTTGCTTTTCCTTCTTTCTTCAGTCTCTCCTTCTTCCTCATCTTCGCTTCCTCCGGAACTGGATGCCGAAGCAAAATCTTCAATTTCGCTTAAGTTCCCATCTGACTCTGACCTCCTCTGTAGGCCTACATCAGACGATGAATTAGACTGATTCCTCTCCACACGTTCTTCAAGCGTGACTTCAACCTTTCCGGCGTTGGCGCGCAGATTGCAGACAACTTCAGGTTTGAATTTCACATCATGGCTTAGAACAACCTTTCCCTGAGTTGGAATCCAGACTCTAAATCCCTCCCTGTCGTTCACGTACCCAACCAGATGTCCACAAACAGCTTTTTTCATCGAACTTTGATCGAAAATTCTTGTCGATATGCACGTAGCATTCTGTTCCGAAGATCTTCAGATGACTGAGACTTCCCACTGGTCGTCCATACCACAATTCATAGGGTGATTTGTTTTCAATGGATGACTTCCCAGTGCGATTCAGGAGGTACACCGCAGTGTTGCTGGCTTCAGCCCAAAGTTGTTTCGTTAACTTGCTGGGATTCAGCATAGATTTGCGCACTCCACAATCGTCTGATTTTCACGTTCCGCAACTCCGTTTTGTTGGGGTTGTGTACGGCGTAGTAATGCTGTGTTCTATGCCTCTGCTTGCGAGTAGTTCAGAAACCTTCTTGTTATCAAATTATTTTTCTCCATCACACCTGAACAGCTTCACGACGTGTCCATTTGTTTTGGCTTCATTCAGGAACTGTTCCAGAACGGTGTACACTTCACTTTTGTGCTTTAAAAAGAAAACTCGTCGAATCTTGCTGAAATCATCCTTGAAACATACGTAGTAGCGTGCCTTTCCAAGAGATTCAGTAGACATTGGTCCATTCACATCGGCGTGGATTTGTTCACCGGTGGCTGTTGGTCGATTCATTCGTGTCTTGAATGACAGTCGATGCATTTTTCCCAGTGCACATCCATCACAGGAATCCTCTTTACACATGTCTACATTGATGTTCATCTGCTTCAGTACATTCTTGACATGCGCTTTGTGTTGATGACCAAATCGTTCATGGTAGATCTGCAGTTTGTCCGACGATGTAGCTAAATTCACTTGAATGGGTTGCGCCGGTTTCACGACGCGCATGTCAAGTACATACAGACCATGACTCACACGTCCAGCCATCATCGCCTTTCCAGTAACCTTGTCTTCAATTATAACAGTTAGGTCGTCAACTCTTGCACAAAAACCTCTCCTTGCAGCAGCTTTCACAGAAAAGAGATGAGCCATTGCATCGGGAACATACAAAACTTCAGTCATCTCAGCACTCAACCAAGCGTTGTTCATCCGCACTTGAATGTTTACAGTTCCTTTGCCGTGAGCTAGCATGCTCACACCTCGTTTTCCTAGCAAAATCTTGTCTGGAGTAGCAAACTTGACGTATGTTGTAAAATACTGTTTGTTCGCGGTGATGTGATTTGTGGGGCCACTGTCGCAGTACCACTCGTCGGCTTGAACAAAGTCGCCGTCTAACGCACTCATAGCATGTGTCAGAAACGAGGCATTGTTCTCCTTATTTTTGTTTCTAGTGTCACCCTCTTTCTTCTTCACTGGACATTCACTTGCCCAATGGCCCATTTCCTTACATTTGAAACATGGAAACTTCTGCTTTACTCGTTGAACATTTTTCTTCGACTTGTCATCAGCGCTGCCTTTGCCACTGCCATACTGGGAATGCTTCTTGGGATCACTACGTACCACAAACGCAGTCGATTCCACGTTTCCTTGGTCACGCAGATCAATCGTGCACAATTTTTCTATCAACAAGTTCACAGTTTGATTTTCCGTCGGAATCGTGTCCCACACATACTTGAAATTATCATATTCTTTTCCCAGCGTGGATAAAATTCGACCGTTCAAAATCCTTTCAGATAACTTGTTTTCGGTGTGCTTTTGGAGTTCGTCGTTCAAATCCTGATAAAGCTTCTGTAACTTCGCGACATGGGTGCTGATGTCCTCCTTGTCGTCACGTGTCACTCGGAAGAATGACTCGATCAACATGTTCAGTCGCTGCGTACTGCTTCGTTCGAACCGTGCGCTCAATTTTGTCCAAATTTCACTGGCATTGGTGCACGTCAACACGAGCTCGGCAACAGATTTTCCTAGCGCACCTGCTAGCAAACTGGTCGCTTTCGCGTCTTCTTTCAACCACTGCTTATATGCCGCTTTTTCTTGCGCAGTTGCATCTGCCGGCAACACAGGACACTTTTTCGAACCATCAACAATATTTTCCAGTTCATACGACCGCAAAACCATCAACACATGCCATTTCCACTTTGCCCAGTCTTCAGGTCCTTCAAGTTTATCCACTTGAACTTTGTAGTCACTGCCGGTTGCCATTTTGAGGTTATCCTTACTCACAAAAAAATACAGCCCGTGTTCCACATGCGCTCAGCTTCGGATCCACTCACGAGATAATACCATTTACACGTGACCTGGGTCCATAACCTGTTAGTTTTAATGTAAATCTTTATTTATCAAGTGAGAAATACAATACAAAATACAAATCATATTTTGAGACGCTTGTCACATGTCACGCGAACACGCACAGACTTTGCACTGACTCGTCTTTTGTTCTCTTCTTTATTGTACATGTCTATTTACCAGGTGGCGCTACTGTGCTATTTTTCTTTCATATATTAACAACCAGCGCTGATGTTCTTGCATAGGTTCATCACTCTCTTCCCATTGGTCTATGGTGATGGCACAAAAGACACATTTCACATTATCTCTCGTTTTTAAATAATAGAATCCAGCGGCCGCCAAGGCTTGAGGGTTTATGAAAGGCACAGGCCACG
Organism: Meconema thalassinum; assembly: GCA_946902985.2. NCBI lineage: Eukaryota > Metazoa > Arthropoda > Insecta > Orthoptera > Tettigoniidae > Meconema > Meconema thalassinum. The sequence goes on along the minus strand of OX336389.2, from coordinate 525,003,978 downwards.
TCACAAAGGTGTTGAAAAGTTGTTCCTCAGATTTTACATTCATGGGTGTGACGTCTCCTGATGCTTTAAAGCAAGACCTGACTGAGCGGCTTGACGTGGGTTGACCTGTTATTTATACACTTGTCACTTGGTTGGACAGTGGATAATAGTTGACTTGTTTGTGATGAATAATCAAACAGTAGGCCGTCGTATTGGCTGGAACATTGTCATGCGCTTCAAAATCTAGTCGAATGTCAATATTGGATGGCTTGACAGACTCTTCCAAGTAGGAACAGTCAAAGACAATCAGTGGCGCCCTTGTCATAAATGCTTGGGGTGACAACACGGGGCAATTCTCTTTTTGATAATACGACCATCTAAATTTAGAAAACAAGTCGTACAGGGGGCCATTTTTTTTTGAAAAATCCAAATCCAGTCCTTCATAGGGAAACACAGCACCGTTGAGGAAAAGTCGTGCATTTCTTAATTGGAGGTGATCAAATTGCGTGGCATCTTTGGTTTGTTGATACTTGCGATTCGTTTGAAAACCCACGATCATGTAGTGAGGTCTCTCTGTATAGCGGGCTGTTTTTACAGACCAACTGTGTATGTTGGTATTGGGCAATAGCGGTTACTTATGGAGTGCCCAGCTTCTAAATTCCATGGGTAGAGGCATATCTCTCTTTACCATTTTGAGTATGTCCAGTTTTTTGCTATCGTCAAGGTTCACATGGGGCACTTTCCATAGCATACGTTGTAGATGAATTTTTGAATCTATGGGGGCATTGTCGGCTCCCTTGAGTGTATTATAGTAGTGGTTTTTGGCCGGTTCTACAGCCACCTCCACCTCACCCACCTCACAAGATGGCGGTGGCGCGATATCTCTCCAACGCATGGTCGGATTTTGACAAATGAGGTGTCGTTGAACTCGGGCTGACACCCCCTTTCCATTGAACAACATATTTTCACCCCCAAATAAAACCTACCCCTACTAGGGGTGAAATTTATTTTTCTTTAGAAAATCTCGCTTTCCAGATGCGACATGTGGGATTTTGTATGTTAATATGAAATTAAACGTTGTTTTACACAAGAGACATGTGTACGGTGGAAAGCCGATATGAATTAACATGCTTATTTTTTGTTTTTACGCATGCCCACTCATAGTTTTTGTAAGAGGGTGGGCTTTTTAAAGATTGCGGCTGTAGTGTAACCTAACCTAACCCAACCCACGAGGGGTGATCAAAAAGTATTCCAAGCAGCGCTTGTCGATTGGCAAACCAATAATCGAAGAGGACATGTCAAGCCTTGAGGTGAGAGCCCCTGTCATTGTTGATTTGTCCCTTTGGACTGGTCCCTGTGGACGGGTCCCTGTTGACGGGTCATTGTTGACGGGTCCTTGTGGACGGGTCATTGTTGACGGGTCCCTGTGGACGAGTCCTTGTTGACGGGTCCTTGTTGACAGGTCCTTGTTGACGGGTCCCTTTGGACTGATCGCTACGGACTAGCCCATGAATTTATTCAAATTATACCAAAGGGCCTAACTACATTTATGTGTAAAGTAGTGTGTTGAACTGACGTTGTTCGCCAGCCCTCACTACTGCAATGTGATAACGATATGAAAGGAAAGTGACGAAATACATGTGAACACGTGTGAGATGACATTATTACTGTCCTCCTTGTGAAACAAGTCACATCCTGTTTTGGTTCGTATAAGTGTAAAACTTGGTAGACAGAGGACATGTCAAGTGGTAAGTGCAAAAACCTGGTGGATGAATATGTTCTAATGCTAGGGTTAATGAACACACTCTACTACATGGGGCACATGCAATGTGAGGACAGGTCAAGGGATCTAACTTGGTGGATGGATGTGTCATTTGTAGTTGAAAGAGAATAATGCACGTTTTTAAGATGTTAAAACTGAGGAGATTGTACGTGCACTAAGCAGACTTGTCATTTCCTGTGTCATATTGCTGACATGGCAGAGAGCGTACAGTTCTATTGCTATGACTAACGCTGCAGTAATTTAAAACCGCAGGTGTTCATCAAGACAATGGGTGATGATCATGCAAAGACAGCAGTAATCTGATACCGCACAGGTGTTCCTACAGCACTTTGGACTGGCAGGTGTACAGGAAAGGTATTGCAATGATCAGCAAAAAACTGCTGACACGAGTGATGTAAGCCTATATAAGGGAGGTGTCATATATTTCCCTACTGTCTGCCTTTATTACTCGCTAGAAGTGAACAGTGCTCTATTACTGCTAAACATTTGCAAAAGCCTTTTTGGTGGAAAATCATTAAATTATTTCGCAAGGTAAGTACTTATTATTAATGGATTGTAGTCTTTTATTACTAATCGATGTTCAAATTATTGATTGGAATGTATTTATTGATTAAATTGATTTATTTGTTTACAGATAATTGGCGTACCTGTAGGTTAGCAGATTCCTGTACCTAGTTCAGTCAGTGGCAGCAGTTGATAAATTATTAAAGGTAAGTATCCTCTCTAATAACTTTTAAACAGCTAGAGCGATATTTTCCAATTTTCACTGCTAGATGTCAATGACAATGGTTTATTTGATAGTTAAAGTTGGAATTACTTGACTATGATGTGTGAAGCTAAATTTGTAGTTTAGATTTGATTATCACTCTGTTAAGTTCCAACGTTCGCTGCTAGGTGTCGGTGACCAATGTTGGAACTACTCGGCAATTATGTGAAGCTGAATTTTTAGGTTAGATTTGATTAACGCTTTATCAAGTTCCAAGTTCACTACTAGGTGTCATGGTACCTGGTAACTTAAGTTGGATCTACTCAACAATGGTGTGAAGCTAAATTTGTAGGTTAGATTTGATTAACGCGTTATTAAGTTCCAATGTTCACTAGTTGGTGTCAGTGACAATGGTACCAAGTAACGAAAGTTGGAACTACTCAACAATGGTGTGAAGCTAAATTTGTAGGTTAGATTTGATTAACGCTTTATTAAGTTCCAACGTTCACTACTTGGTGTCAGTGACAATGGTACCTGGTAACTAAAGTTGGAACTACGCGACAATGGTGTGAAGCTAAATTTGTAGGTCAGATATGATTAACGCTCAACTCTGAATGTTCACCGCTAGGTGACAGTGATAGTGACATATCTGTTAATCAAACTTGGAACTACTTGACAATTGTGTAAAGCTAGGTTTGTATGTTAGATTTGATTAACGCTCTATCAAGTTCTAACGTTCACCACTAGGTGTCAGTGACAATGATATCTGCTAACCAAAGTTGGAACTACTTGAAAATAGATTTGCTGAGAGTCCACAGACGTATAATTAAAATACTCTACTATGACCCTTGACTGCAATTTAATTAACATATGTTTCTTTTACTTTGTTTTATTTTTTATTAATATTTATGATTTATTTCTTTTATTGGTGTTTTGGAAGGTGATTGATAATCATTATGTTCAAGTGTAGTGATTGTAAAAAGCAGTTTTCAAGACCTGACAGCCTTCAACGTCATGCAAGTACAAAACATAATCTTAAAATGGTTGTGTGCAGTTATTGTTCTACCACATTTAACAGACAGGATAATTTTGCACGTCATGTAAATTTAATACATGTTAGTTCAGCACCATTATCGTGTTCAGTTTGTGATCTTGGTTTTACTGCTGTAAAGCGATATCAATCCCACATGGTTGAAGTGCATGGTGAACAACAGGAATTAAAAACTGTAAAACCATCAACTAGTACAGAACCTTTATACAAATGTGATGCTCAAAAGCGTAAACGTTCTATAGATTGTAAAAATAGTTGTGCAACAAAAAGGAAGAAAAATGGTGAACCTCCAATAACACATTGTGATGTATGCAATATTGATATACCCTTTTCAATGATGCAGGGACATTTGCGCAGTATTAATCATAAAAATAATGCTTGTCATGAAAACAATTCTGGAAATATTCAGCAAATTGGTAGTGCATTTAAAAGTCGAATTGCTAGTTATAGACTTCATAGTGAAGAAAAAACTCAAAGTATTGAATCATTTAAAAAAATGTTCAACCTACCGTGTTTGGCTTGGTAGGTAATGTTTTAGTAGAGCATAAAACAATTAAAATGAATTTTGAACTTTTTGGACTGTATGTAAAAACTGGGAGCGAAGGTGAAATTACGGATATCAAATTTTTTAATACAAAAAAAAAATTTGTTAGTGAACCAACTAATATTACTGATATATACCAAACTATTTCAAGTGCTATCATTGTGAAGAGTGAAGAGTTCCAGGAAAGGGAGTCAGGCTGGGCGTTGGTTGAAGTACGTTATTTAGAAACCAACCTGAATAAATATAACCCCCTTCGAGCATCATCATATATTGATTTGCCAGCATGGATCAAACGTAAGCATGCTTGTGTAAACGTTATGAATAGTGATCAAGCATGTTTTGCATGGGCTGTAAACTCAGCTCTCCATCCAGCAGTGATGAATGAAAAGAGAACATCATCTTATCCTCACTATTCCTCAGTGTTGGATTTACAAGAAATGCAATTTCCTATGGAGATAAAAGATATTAAATGTTTTGAAAATCAGAACAATGTAAGTATTAATGTTTATGGAATTGAAAACAAGAGTATAGTTGGTCCTCTATATTACACTCAAGGAAAAAAGGATGCTCATGTAAATTTACTGTACATAACTAAAGGTGAAAATGCCCACTATTGTTGGATAAAACATTTAAGTAGACTTGTTGTAACGTGTTTTTCGAGGGTTTTTTATGCAACTGGCATAAGTCAGTAGGAAGCCATTCTATATTTATTTACGCGGCAAATTGTTCAGCCAAGAGAATTTTTCATGTTAATTTATTATTATTATTAATTTATTATAATTATTAGTAAGGTATTTTCGGAGCATTTTATAAAAATTATTAGCATTCAGATAGGTTTTCTATGTCTTAGAAAACGCTATCAAGCAAATTATTACGAACGAAAATATCATAGAAAATTATGTGATTGCGGAATTTTACGGAGTTTTCGTCAGTTAGGATATTTTGAGAGACATGAGTCACTGGAAATTCATATACAGGATTAATCTTGTCGGGAAGCATGACGCAATCCTGCGTTGCAGCTTAACGAAAAGGCGGATGTATGGAACGGAATACGACTTCACCCTACCGCCGAGTGTAATGAGCCAGAGGAGGGGAATATAGCGGCGTGCTCAGCCAATCAGTGGAGACCACGCAAGCTGGAAGTCGGATGAAGAGTGGGGATGCGACGGGTGCATATATCGTTCAGAGTTCCGTGGAACTTGGAGAATCTGTGTAGAACTTGCCGAGTATGGTTCACGCGGGAGTCACTCCGAAGTTCCGTGGAACGTGGACAATAGGTGTAGAACTTGCCGAGTATGGTTATACGCGGGAGCCGCTCCGATGTACCGTGGAACGAGGACTATCTGTATAGAACTTAACGAGAGTACGGTTGTACGCGAGAGTCGCTCCGATGTTCCGTGGAGTGGAGGACTATCTTTTGTAAAACTTAACCAGTGTGGTTGTACGAGTGTTTGGGTCCGATGTACGGACCATAGAATTATCTAATCTACCAGAATCTCATCAAATATCGACAAAGATGTCGACGTCCAGGAGACTGTGGGAAGCTCACAGCATCATCCAGTACGAGGGAAATGTTTCGGCAATTTCCAGTGGTAGTCGCGAATGACGCAGAAATACGCAATCTCTCATTTCTCTTTGTTTTATATTTCATATTTCAGTAACCTCACAGCTTGGGAATAAGAGTAAAATCAATAATTTATCAGACTCCGTTTTCACGTAATTTTCTATCGGTAATATTAAAATCGCAACGCTCCAATTTAAATTTTAAACATATTATTATTATTAATTTTGCTATTCTTGTTTTATATAATAAATTCATTTCTTTTACAATGCAATCTTTGCTTTCAGTAGGTAGCATTAGATATAGACCAATTCCTTCTCCTGATACAATTGTTTGTTGGGTTAATGATCAAATCATACCACGATCTGAGTGAATAGAGTCTTGAAGGTGTTCTGCCAGAGCTAGACGTTGTTATATACAAATTTAGATTTCAACATTGCGTTGAGGTCTTGGCGCCCATTAAAACAACATAGCTTAGGCAAAGGTAAACAGTTACATTTATCTCCCAACAGTTAGGGGCAGTCAAACCGTTACAATTGTCGCTACCAACATGGGGCATTACTAACCGCTACACTTGTCGCTCAAAGTGTGGGCTAGGAAAACTGCTACATTTGTACGCTCAACGTGGAGCAAAGTAAATACCGTTTCACTTGTCATCCCAGCCTAAGGAAACCTGCTACATTTGTCGCCGACAACTTGGGGCCGAAAACCTAATAACATTTGTGGAAGGAGAAGGGTATATATTTCTGTGCCTGTATTTTGGGGGTTATTTGTCTTTATCAGTGTATATCATTATGGGGGATGAGAAAGAAAGACGGATGAGGTTACGTAGTGGTCATCAACTGGAGAGTGATGATACGAGCAGTATGTCGAGTGATGGTAGTACCGGGGTAGCGGAGGTAAATCCCGATACTGAAACAGGGAGTGTAGGCGGCCAACCAGAATTAAAAACTTTACTTCTCGAGTTCATGTATCAGAACAAAGTTAATAGTGATGCCTTAAATGCAAAATTAGAACAGAATAATGCAAAATTAGAACAAAACAGTAGGGAAAATAAAGAAAGTACAGAAGCTTTAAATGCAAAATTAGAACAGAATAATGCAAAATTAGAACAAAACAATAGGGAAAATAAAGAAAGTACAGAAGCTTTAAATGCAAAATTAGAACAGAACAATGCAAAATTAGAACAGAATAATGCAAAATTAGAACAAAACAGCAGGGAAAATAAAGAAAGTACAGAAGCTTTAAATAAAAAATTAGAACAGAATAATGCAAAATTAGATAAGAACAACAAGGAAATTAGTGTGAAAATGGAGCAGATTAGAGGAGAAATCAGAGGAGTAATGGAAGAGAAGGTTAAAGAGATCATTGCAGATGTAGACAAGAAATTAGGAAAAGTACAGGAGGAGTTAGAAATTAGAATCAGTACACAGGCTGAAAATTTAAAAGAACTAGTGCAACTGGAAACACAGCAGGTCAAAAAGCAATTGGGGGGAGAAATTGACAAAATTCAGGTAGCAACTAAAGAGGTTAAGGAACAGCTGGGGGGTAGAATTGAGAAAGTCCACTCGCAAATAGTTGCAGAAGTAAATGATTTAAGAGAGAGTAATAGAGAGAGCATTAGCAAGATTGAGGAGAAACAAGCAAAGCTATATAATAAAGTAGAAGAATCAGAAGGAAACATTAAATTAACAGTAAACAGTATTGAGAGGAAGGCTGAGGAGAAAATCGCAGAATTAGAATTAAAATTAAAAGCTAGGATCAGGCAAGAAAATAGTCAGAATAGGCCAGTTTTTGTGAATAGCACACACAGGGAGGTAGAACTGGGTAAGTTCAGCAATCGACTGGGGTGCCCAATGGAGTTCATGAACACTATAGAAAATAAATTCGGGAGAGGTTGGAAACTGGTAGTATTGAGTGGTGCCAGGTAGTTGAAATTTTAGAACAAGTGTTTGTGGGGGAAACGAGGAATTGGTTTGCTGTCTACAGAGACAAGTTTACTGATATCAATGATTTTAAAATGAAATTCTGTGAAAAGGTCTGGAATGAGGTTATTCAGTCGCAGCATCGTGAGGGAGTAGTGTGTGGTAAATATAACCCTAAAGGAAGCTCCACCATGACCGAATACTTTTTAGGGCAGGTATTAGTGTGTAAATATCCGGATGGCTTGAAGGAGGAAAGTGATGTGGTAAGGTTGCTACTTAGGCACTTTCCCTATAGGATCAAGGAGGCTGCTTGTATCCAGAATGTAAAGACAATATCACAAGTAGAAAATTTGTTAAGCACATTTGATGCACTAGGGAGAGGGGGTTATGAGGACAATTTCAATCGGAACCAGGGTAATAATAATAATAGACCTAATGAAGCCAGGCATCAAGACGTTCAAGGGAACGGTGGCGAAGGAGCCAACGCTCAAATTAGAAATAATAATAATCAGCTAAATCAGAACAGAGGAAATGGCTATGGTAATCAGTATCAAGGGAGGAACAATGATTTCAGGGGAAATCAAGGGAGGAACAATGATTACAGGGGAAATCAAGGGAGAAACAATGATTTCAGGGGAAATCAAGGGAGAAATTATAATGACAATAATTACAACCAGAATAGGGGTCAAGGAAGAGGACAGCCTAGTGGTAGTAATATACAGCCAAACAATGACAACACAGCCCAGAACAACCAGACCAGTTCAGTAGTTAGTAGTACTACGGCCAGCTGTAGCGGTTCTTTAAACGCGAACCAGGCTGTGAAGTAAGGTCAGAATCTCAGTCTGTAGCATGGCCTGTCCATACAATTATACAGGAACCCTATGACCTAAATGTAAGAAATGAATTATTACATGAACTAAATGATGAAGGTATTATTCAGGAAGTGGTTAGTAAGAGCCCCATAGTTAAATTTAACGTGTCCGAGGCGTACACAGATGTTTTAATTGATAGTGGATGTATGAAGAGTTGCATAAGTAGTGCATTTTATGATAAAATGAAAGGAACTGGAGTAAATTTTGAGGAGATGCCAATTAAAAGCACTTCTGTTATCACAGCTGTTGGGAAGAGGTCTAAAGTAATTTCTAAGCAAGTTTTAGTAGACATTAAAATTAATAATCATGTAGAGAAGCAGATTTGCCTTGTAATTCCAAATTTAGTATTCAGTGTTATCATGGGTTCAGAGTGGCTAAGTAGAGTGTCTGGTAACTTATGTTATGATGTAGGGAGTTTGAAATTTAAATGGGGTGATTCTGAAGTAGAAGTAGCGTTCTATGACCATATTCAGAGTAGTAGTATTGTAGGTGTGATTTGTACTTTAAATGAGATATCGCCAGCCGTAGAGCGGGGTTCTCCATGTTTAGTGGGCAGTGTGATTACGAACGGAAGTCTAGAGGACTCGTTACGTGATGCTGCATTTCAGGGTAATATAGAGGTGGAACAATGTGTTCGGCTCTATGATGTGTTATTGTGTAATAGGAGAGTTTTTGAGGATCGCATTGGTGTGGCGAATTGCTATACCCATTCATTGAACGTTATTGATAGGTCAGTATTCACAGGACATAGATATCCTGTACCTTTCGCTTATCAGAGTGCATTTGAGGCACAAATTAACCAGATGCTTGAAGATGGGATTATTGAGCAATCTAACAGTCCGTATGTTAATTCTTTGATCACGGTACCCAAAACCGACGGCACGGTCCGTATTTGTTTAGACGCTCGTTTGGTTAACAGTAGAATTAGTTCAGATCAGCTGAAATCTATGTCAATAGAGGAATTAATGCAAACATTTGAGGGGAAGAAGTATTTCACTTGTGTATATTTGAGTTCCAGTTTTTGGCAAGTGCCACTTATGTACGAAGATAGACCATTTACAGCTTTTAGTCATAAATATAACCTTTATCAATTTTGTAGAACACCTTATGGGTTAAAGAGTAGTTCAGCAGCTTTAATTAGGGCTTTAAACATCGCATTAGGGGATGACACAAGAGAGTTTGTAACCATTTACATAGATGATATGGTAATTAGTTCACGCAGTTTTGAGGAGCATCTAGGTCATTTAGATATAGTTTTTCAGAAGTTAGATCAGGCAGGGTTCACTTTGAAGCTGTCTAAGTCGTCATTCTGTCAGTCAGAAGTGACATTTATAGGTCAGAGTGTCGAGTAGAGGTGTAACACCAGAAGAAAGTAGGGTTAATAAGATACTTAACGCAGAGGTGCCACAGAATGTTAAACAGTTAAAAACTTACCTGGGAATTTGCAACTTTTTCAGGAGGTTCGTTCTTAAATACTCTGGGTTGGTAGAACCATTCAGTGAATTGCTTAAAAGTGGGACTCGGTGGAGATGGGAGTCCAAGCATGATCAGGCTTTTAGAGCGCTGAAGGAAGGTTTTGAGAAAGCTGTAGTGCTGAAATATCCGTTAAAAGATAAGGAATATGTGGTTATGACAGATGCTTCACATATAGGCATTTCTGGAGTATTATGTCAGAAAGATGATGAGGGTAATCTGTGCATTGTATCTTTAGCCTCGCGAGGACTGACAGCAACAGAGGAAAGATACACGATTACTGAGTTAGAGCTTTTAGGTATTGTTTTCAGTTTAGGGAAATTTAGAATGTATTTAGTAGGGGGGAAATTTGAGATCCACACAGATCACCATGCATTACTGTATATGAGAACTTGTAAACTCAGTTCTAACAGAGTTAGTAGGTGGATTCTTGCTCTGCAGGAATACGAATTCACAGTAAAATATATTAAAGGTAAAGATAACATTCTTGCAGACATGCTATCGAGGGACACTAATTTATGTAGGGATTATCCTGTGGTTAAAGCAGAGGACGGTATTTTAATATGTGCATGTGTGGACAGTAGCAACAGGGCATCGTTACAGACACTGAGAAATATGCTAGTGGAGCAACGTGAGGACGTTAAGTTAAGGGAGCCACTGGCTAGGTTAGAAATAGGTGAAGAAGAGTATGTGAAAGTAGGACGGTTCACGTACAAGACGCAGGATGGGCTTCTTGCAAGGAAATGTAGGAATACTCGATGGGCAATATGTGTTCCTGCCACTTTGCGGGAGGAGCTAATTTGGTTCATTTCTAGGGAATTGGGACACTTTGGTGCTGCCAAGGTCTTCTATGAAATTGGTCGTGACTTCATTTGGAGTAAAATGGGAAGGGATGTTAGGAGGATTTTAGCTAAGTGTGACACCTGTCAAAGGAGTAAATATCCAGTTAAATATTTAGTGGGGGAGAGATCTGCAGTTCTCACCAGTAGTCCCGGCGAACTACTGTGTGTGGATTTATTTGGCCCGATCGTTAAAGGACAGTACGGCTACGAGTACATTTTTATAGTTATTGACGCTTTTAGTAAGTATGTCAAGCTATATCCGCTAAGGAAAGCCACGGGACTAGCGTGTAGCTGTCTGATCATTAATAAGTATGTACCTGAGTTTGGCATTCCTCTCAGGATACTATCTGACAGTGGACCACAGTTTACTGCAAAGAAATGGAGAACCAGTATGCAGGAAGCTGGTATAACACACGTTCATTCCTCTGTAAGGTACCCTCAGGGTAATTCTGCAGAGCGTCCATTAAGGGAAGTGGCTCGTCTTTTTCGGACTCTAGTGCATGACAAGCATGCGGCCTGGGTTGGACAACTTCCCAAGGTCGAGACTTGGCTGAATTCTGTCCAGCATGAGAGCACGAAATTGACGCCATACGAAGTTCACTTCGGAAAAAGACCACAAAATGAACTAGCGAGGGTGTTGGGATTAAATGAGGGTAAGCAACCGGGGATGGATTACATTGTCCAGTTGGCGAAACAGAATTTATCTAAATCAGCACAAAAGAGAATTCGCCAACAAAAAGAAACTAAATTTGACCTATTCGAGCCGGGAGACAGAGTCTTACTTGGAGTGCCGAAACAGTCAAATAAGCTAGAGAAAGGCATGCCCAAGTTCTTTTTATCTCTACGAGGGCCCATTTATAGTTTCCAAACGTATTGGCAAAACAGCATATGTGCTGGAGAATAGTGAGGGAAACAGATTATACGGGACGTATAATATACATAGTCCAGTGGCGATTCCTGATTTTTATAATGTGTAGGACGTAATAAGATAGGCTACTTATTAACCTAAGATAATTATTAAGGCTGGGCTTAATTGAGCTATTAGACTCAGTCTAATATGAATTATTCAGTCGCACAGCACTATTACGAACACATTACACAATACAATACGATTGAATACACCTCCAAAAATGTGCACACACTGAAAACAGACTATCCATTTATCCGCGCGAAATCGTAACCAATAGGCTAAGCCCGTAGCGTTGGTTTAAAATCAACCAATAGCGAGACTTGAGGATCTCAGTCGACGTCCTCAGAGCGCCATTAAACAGATAAAACCTTCCCCTTCCCCCTCAAGGGCTACCAACACAATTCTAAAGCGTGCTTTGAGGATGCAAGGCTTTCTTCCTCACAGCTTTCTACTCTGGGCGGTAAAGATCACACTTCACCCATCTAGGGGTGAAATGTAGAACTAGTTGCAAGTACTGACAGTAACAGCGAGACAGAGCTTATCGAGTGGGCGCGCAAGGTGGCCCCAAAGACCCTTTTACTAAAAAAAACCAAAAAAAAACCAGTTACAGCTGAGAGCTGACTGTAGGATGATCCTCACGTCATACATGGAGGAATCGCCACTCACATAGTCTACGAAAATATGTGTCATAAAGCGAGTGTGTTAAGCTGGCGAGCCAGCCTATCAAATGAGTAAGTGTGGTATTTGGTGCGTGGGAGGAGATGGTCTTCCAGGCAGGCGTATCAGAAGTCACACAGGGGGGTAGTATGTAAGTAAATGAGAGTTTTTAAGGTACAGGGAAATATGACGGGATTGTCGGATGCTCTTGAGCACTAAAATGTCTCGATACACCAAGGCCAGAATTTGGTAGCGCTGGTGAATTCCCATTTGCCTCCATGAGATGGGTGAGCGCTTGGACAGGGTATTTTTGCTTAAGGCGTCCACGAGGCAAAAGATGGGCCATCAGAAGGCGAGACAGTCCTTCATGAAATTCATACATATCAGCACACGTGATTTCTGTTAACGGCCTCGCCATGTAAGATTTGTAAGTGTGTAATTTAAGGCAATTTGTACATGGTTTCATTTATGTGAGGAGAACTGGTCTGTGTTGAGAACTAGTATTAATTAGAATATGGTCTACGGGAACTTAACAAGACATCGCGATTACGGCACAGAAATATTTGGTGTTATGTGTAATGCGCATTTACTGTTTTTCTTTTCAGAAGTCAATATTAATTTAATCTACTTTAAAGAGAGATTAAGTATTATGGTCACGAGGCGCTGCCACAATAGTGTGATCGTGTGCTCAGTGATAAGTGAGATTAAATTTCACCATAAGGAAGGGACCTCCAGTGAAATTAGGAAGTTCTATGGTGATATAAATATATCAGAACACCTTCAATGCGTGTGATATGACATCATAAATACATAGTGCTCACACATTAATTATGTCTATTTCTCCAACATAGAGAAATTTGAGAGGCAGAAATATCCGTGGAACACTATTCTATATGTAAAACATCGGACTGGTTGCAATGTGCAATCCATAGTGACATCAAACTTTGACGCAAAGTGCGTGAAGAAAAATTATGAGTGTATATATCTGTAATTTAGGGTGATTTCATTTATGTAATATGTATTTTGGATGGGGATTATTAACGTGTCTGGGATAATCGGATAATGGACCGTCGTCACGGTAAATCATCCGATGATCCGAGGCGAATATGTAACGTGTTTTTCGAGGGGTTTTTATGCAACTGGCATAAGTCAGTAGGAAGCCATTCTATATTTATTTACGCGGCAAATTGTTCAGCCAAGAGAATTTTTCATGTTAATTTATTATTATTATTAATTTATTATAATTATTATTAAGGTATTTTCGGAGCATTTTATAAAAATTATTAGCATTCAGGTAGGTTTTCTATGTCTTAGAAAACACTATCAAGCAAATTATTACGAACGACAATATCATAGAAAATTATGTGATTGCGGAATTTTACGGAGTTTTTGTCAGTTAGGATATTTTGAGAGACATGAGGCACTGGAAATTCATATACAGGATTAATCTTGTCGGGAAGCATGACGCAATCCTGCGTTGCAGCTTAACGAAAAGGCGGATGTATGGAACGGAATACGACTTCACCCTACCGCCAAGTGTAATGAGCCAGAGGAGGGGAATATAGCGGCGTGCTCAGCCAATCAGTGGAGACCACGCAAGCTGGAAGTCGGATGAAGAGTGGGGATGCGACGGGTGCATATATCGTTCAGAATTCCGTGGAACGTGGAGAATCTGTGTAGAACTTGCCGAGTATGGTTCACGCGGGAGTCGCTCCGAAGTTCCGTGGAACGTGGACAATAGGTGTAGAACTTGCCGAGTATGGTTATACGCGGGAGCCGCTCCGATGTTCCGTGGAACGAGGACTATCTGTATAGAACTTAACGAGTACGGTTGTACGCGGGAGTCGCTCCGATGTTCCGTGGAGTGGAGGACTATCTTTTGTAAAACTTAACCAGTTTGGTTGTACGAGTGTTTGGGTCCGATGTACGGACCATAGAATTATCTAATCTACCAGAATCTCATCAAATGTCGACAAAGATGTCGACGTCCAGGAGACTGTGGGAAGCTCACAGCATCATCCAGTACGAGGGAAATGTTTCGGCAATTTCCAGTGGTAAGCGCGATTGACGCAGAAATACGCAATCTCTCATTTCTCTTTGTTTTATATTTCATATTTCAGTAACCTCACAGCTTGGGAATAAGAGTAAAATAAATAATTTATCAGACTCCGTTTTCACGTAATTTTCTATCGGTAATATTAAAATCGCAACGCTCCAATTTAAATTTTAAACTTATTATTATTATTAATTTTGCTATTCTTGTTTTATATAATAAATTCATTTCTTTTACAATGCAATCTTTGCTTTCAGTAGGTAGCATTAGATATAGACCAATTCCTTCTCCTGATACAATTGTTTGTTGGGTTAATGATCAAATCATACCACGATCTGAGTGAATAGAGTCTTGAAGGTGTTCTGCCAGAGCTAGACGTTGTTAAATACAAATTTAGATTTCAACATTGCGTTGAGGTCTTGGCGCCCATTAAAACAACATAGCTTAGGCAAAGGTAAACAGTTACATTTATCTCCCAACAGTTAGGGGCAGTCAAACCGTTACAATTGTCGCTACCAACATGGGGCATTAATAACCGCTACACTTGTCGCTCAAAGTGTGGGCTAGGAAAACTGCTACATTTGCACGCTCAACGTGGAGCAAAGTAAATACCGTTTCACTTGTCATCCCAGCCTAAGGAAACCTGCTACATTTGTCGCCGACAACTTGGGGCTGAAAACCTAATAACATTTGTGGAAGGAGAAGGGTATATATTTCTGTGCCTGTATTTTGGGGATTATTTGTCTTTATCAGTGTATATCATTATGGGGGATGAGAAAGAAAGACAGATGAGGTTACGTAGTGGTCATCAACTGGAGAGTGATGATACGAGCAATATGTCGAGTGATGGTAGTACCGGGGTAGCGGAGGTAAATCCCGATACTGAAATAGGGAGTGTAGGCGGCCAACCAGAATTAAAAACTTTACTTCTCGAGTTCATGTATCAGAACAAAGTTAGTAGTGATGCCTTAAATGCAAAATTAGGACAGAATAATGCAAAATTAGAACAGAATAATGCAAAATTAGAACAAAACAGTAGGGAAAATGAAGAAAGTACAGAAGCTTTAAATGCAAAATTAGAACAGAATAATGCAAAATTAGAACAAAACAATAGGGAAAATAAAGAAAGTACAGAAGCTTTAAATGCAAAATTAGAACAGAACAATGCAAAATTAGAACAAAACAGCAGGGAAAATAAAGAAAGTACAGAAGCTTTAAATAAAAAATTAGAACAGAATAATGCAAAATTAGATAAGAACAACAAGGAAATTAGTGTGAAAATGGAGCAGATTAGAGGAGAAATCAGAGGAGTAATGGAAGAGAAGGTTAAAGAGATCATTGCAGATGTAGACAAGAAATTAGGAAAAGTACAGGAGGAGTTAGAAATTAGAATCAGTACACAGGCTGAAAATTTAAAAGAACTAGTGCAACTGGAAACACAGCAGGTCAAAAAGCAATTGGGGGGAGAAATTGACAAAATTCAGGTAGCAACTAAGGAGGTTAAGGAACAGCTGGGGGGTAGAATTGAGAAAGTCCACTCGCAAATAGTTGCAGAAGTAAATGATTTAAGAGAGAGTAATAGAGAGAGCATTAGCAAGATTGAGGAGAAACAAGCAAAGCTATATAATAAAGTAGAAGAATCAGAAGGAAACATTAAATTAACAGTAAACAGTATTGAGAGGAAGGCTGAGGAGAAAATCGCAGAATTAGAATTAAAATTAAAAGCTAGGATCAGGCAAGAAAATAGTCAGAATAGGCCAGTTTTTGTGAATAGCACACACAGGGAGGTAGAACTGGGTAAGTTCAGCAATCGACTGGGGTGCCCAATGGAGTTCATGAACACTATAGAAAATAAATTCGGGGAGAGGTTGGAAAATGGTAGTATTGAGTGGTGCCAGGTAGTTGAAATTTTAGAACAAGTGTTTGTGGGGGAAACGAGGAATTGGTTTGCTGTCTACAGAGACAAGTTTACTGATATCAATGATTTTAAAATGAAATTCTGTGAAAAGTTCTGGAATGAGGTTATTCAGTCGCAGCATCGTGAGGGAGTAGTGTGTGGTAAATATAACCCTAAAGGAAGCTCCACCATGACCGAATACCTTTTAGGGCAGGTATTAGTGTGTAAATATCTGGATGGCTTGAAGGAGGAAAGTGATGTGGTAAGGTTGCTACTTAGGCACTTTCCCTATAGGATCAAGGAGGCTGCTTGTATCCAGAATGTAAAGACAATATCACAAGTAGAAAATTTGTTAAGCACATTTGATGCACTAGGGAGAGGGGGTTATGAGGACAATTTCAATCGGAACCAGGGTAATAATAATAATAGACCTAATGAAGCCAGGCATCAAGAAGTTCAAGGGAACGGTGGCGAAGGAGCCAACGCTCAAAATAGAAATAATAATAATCAGCTAAATCAGAACAGAGGAAATAGCTATGGTAATCAGTATCAAGGGAGGAACAATGATTTCAGGGGAAATCAAGGGAGGAACAATGATTACAGGGGAAATCAAGGGAGAAACAATGATTTCAGGGGAAATCAAGGGAGAAATTATAATGACAATAATTACAACCAGAATAGGGGTCAAGGAAGAGGACAGCCTAGTGGTAGTAATATACAGCCAAACAATGACAACACAGCCCAGAACAACCAGACCAGTTCAGTAGTTAGTAGTACTACGGCCAGCTGTAGCGGTTCTTTAAACGCGAACCAGGCTGTGAAGTAAGGTCAGAATCTCAGTCTGTAGCATGGCCTGTCCATACAATTATACAGGAACCCTATGACCTAAATGTAAGAAATGTATTATTACATGAACTAAATGATGAAGGTATTATTCAGGAAGTGGTTAGTAAGAGCCCCATAGTTAAATTTAACGTGTCCGAGGCGTACACAGGTGTTTTAATTGATAGTGGTTGTATGAAGAGTTGCATAAGTAGTGCATTTTATGATAAAATGAAAGGAACTGGAGTAAATTTTGAGGAGATGCCATTTAAAAGCACTTTTGTTATCACAGCTGTTGGGAAGAGGTCTAAAGTAATTTCTAAGCAAGTTTTAGTAGACATTAAAATTAATAATCATGTAGAGAAGCAGATTTGCCTGGTAATTCCAAATTTAGTACTCAGTGTTATCTTGGGTTCAGAGTGGCTAAGTAGAGTGTCTGGTAACTTATGTTATGATGTAGGGAGTTTGAAATTTAAATGGGGTGATTCTGAAGTAGAAGTAGCGTTCAATGACCATATTCAGAGGAGTAGTATTGCAGGTGTGATTTGTACTTTAAATGAGATATCGCCAGCCGTAGAGCGGGGTTCTCCATGTTTAGTGGGCAGTGTGATTACGAACGGAAGTCTAGAGGACTCGTTACGTGATGCTGCATTTCAGGGTAATATAGAGGTGGAACAATGTGTTCGGCTCTATGATGTGTTATTGTGTAATAGGAGAGTTTTTGAGGATCGCATTGGTGTGGCGAATTGCTATACCCATTCATTGAACGTTATTGATAGGTCAGTATTCACAGGACATAGATATCCTGTACCTTTCGCTTATCAGAGTGCATTTGAGGCACAAATTAACCAGATGCTTGAAGATGGGATTATTGAGCAATCTAACAGTCCGTATGTTAATTCTTTGATCACGGTACCCAAAACCGACGGCACGGTCCGTATTTGTTTAGACGCTCGTTTGGTTAACAGTAGAATTAGTTCAGATCAGCTGAAATCTATGTCAATAGAGGAATTAATGCAAACATTTGAGGGGAAGAAGTATTTCACTTGTGTATATTTGAGTTCCAGTTTTTGGCAAGTGCCACTTATGTACGAAGATAGACCATTTACAGCTTTTAGTCATAAATATAACCTTTATCAATTTTGTAGAACACCTTATGGGTTAAAGAGTAGTTCAGCAGCTTTAATTAGGGCTTCAAACATCGCATTAGGGGATGACACAAGAGAGTTTGTAACCATTTACATAGATGATATGGTAATTAGTTCACGCAGTTTTGAGGAGCATCTAGGTCATTTAGATATAGTTTTTCAGAAGTTAGATCAGGCAGGGTTCACTTTGAAGCTGTCTAAGTCGTCATTCTGTCAGTCAGAAGTGACATTTTTAGGTCAGAGTGTCGAGTAGAGGTGTAACACCAGAAGAAAGTAGGGTTAATAAGATACTTAACGCAGAGGTGCCACAGAATGTTAAACAGTTAAAAACTTACCTGGGAATTTGCAACTTTTTCAGGAGGTTCGTTCTTAAATACTCTGGGTTGGTAGAACCATTCAGTGAATTGCTTAAAAGTGGGACTCGGTGGAGATGGGAGTCCAAGCATGATCAGGCTTTTAGAGCGCTGAAGGAAGGTTTTGAGAAAGCTGTAGTGCTGAAATATCCGTTAAAAGATAAGGAATATGTGGTTATGACAGATGCTTCACATATAGGCATTTCTGGAGTATTATGTCAGAAAGATGATGAGGGTAATCTGTGCATTGTATCTTTAGCCTCGCGAGGACTGACAGCAGCAGAGAAAAGATACACGATTACTGAGTTAGAGCTTTTAGGTATTGTTTTCAGTTTAGGGAAATTTAGAATGTATTTAGTAGGGGGGAAATTTGAGATCCACACAGATCACCATGCATTACTGTATATGAGAACTTGTAAACTCAGTTCTAACAGAGTTAGTAGGTGGATTCTTGCTCTGCAGGAATACGAATTCACAGTAAAATATATTAAAGGTAAAGATAACATTCTTGCAGACATGCTATCGAGGGACACTAATTTATGTAGGGATTATCCTGTGGTTAAAGCAGAGGACGGTATTTTAATATGTGCATGTGTGGACAGTAGCAACAGGGCATCGTTACAGACACTGAGAAATATGCTAGTGGAGCAACGTGAGGACGTTAAGTTAAGGGAGCCACTGGCTAGGTTGGAAATAGGTGAAGAAGAGTATGTGAAAGTAGGACGGTTCACGTACAAGATGCAGGATGGGCTTCTTGCAAGGAAATGTAGGAATAATCGGTGGGCAATATGTGTTCCTGCCACTTTGCGGGAGGAGCTAATTTGGTTCATTCATAGGGATTAGGACACTTTGGTGCTGCCAAGGTCTTCTATGAAATTGGTCGTGACTTCATTTGGAGTAAAATGTGAAGGGATGTTAGGAGGATTTTAGCTAAGTGTGACACCTGTCAAAGGAGTAAATATCCAGTTAAATATTTAGTGGGGGAGAGATCTGCAGTTCTCACCAGTAGTCCCGGCGAACTACTGTGTGTGGATTTATTTGGCCCGATCGTTAAAGGACAGTACGGCTACGAGTACATTTTTATAGTTATTGACGCTTTTAGTATGTCAAGCTATATCCGCTAAGGAAAGCCACGGGACTAGCGTGTAGCCGTCTGATCATTAATAAGTATGTACCTGAGTTTGGCATTCCTCTCAGGATACTATCTGACAGTGGACCACAGTTTACTGCAAAGAAATGGAGAACCAGTATGCAGGAAGCTGGTATAACACACGTTCATTCCTCTGTAATGTACCCTCAGGGTAATTCTGCAGAGCGTCCATTAAGGGAAGTGGCTCGTCTTTTTCGGACTCTAGTGCATGACAAGCATGCGGCCTGGGTTGGACATCTTCCCAAGGTCGAGACTTGGCTGAATTCTGTCCAGCATGAGAGCACGAAATTGACGCCATACGAAGTTCACTTCGGAAAAAGACCACAAAATGAACTAGCGAGGGTGTTGGGATTAAATGAGGGTAAGCAACCGGGGATGGATTACATTGTCCAGTTGGCGAAACAGAATTTATCTAAATCAGCACAAAAGAGAATTCGCCAACAAAAAGAAACTAAATTTGACCTATTCGAGCCGGGAGACAGAGTCTTACTTAGAGTGCCGAAACAGGCAAATAAGCTAGAGAAAGTCATGTCCAAGTTCTTTTATCTCTACGAGGGCCCATTTATAGTTTCCAAACGTATTGGCAAAACAGCATATGTGCTGGAGAATAGTGAGGGAAACAGATTATACGGGACGTATAATATACATAGTCCAGTGGCGACTCCTGATTTTTATAATGTGTAGGACGTAATAAGATAGGCTCCTTATTAACCTAAGATAATTATTAAGGCTGGGCTTAATTGAGCTATTAGACTCAGTCTAATATTAATTATTCAGTCGCACAGCACTATTACGAACACATTACACAATACAATACGATTGAATACACCTCCAAAAATGTGCACACACTGAAAACAGACTATCCATTTATCCGCGCGAAATCGTAACCAATAGGCTAAGCCCGTAGCGTTGGTTTAAAATCAACCAATAGCGAGACTTGAGGATCTCAGTCGACGTCCTCAGAGCGCCATTAAACAGATAAAACCTTCCCCTTCCCCCTCAAGGGCTACCAACACAATTCTAAAGCGTGCTTTAAGGATGCAAGGCTTTCTTCCTCACAGCTTTCTACTCTGGGCGGTAAAGGTCACACTTCACCCATCTAGGGGTGAAATGTAGAACTAGTTGCAAGTGCTGAGAGTAACAGCGAGACAGAGCTTATCGAGAGGGCGCGCAAGGTGGCCCCAAAGGCCCTTTTACTAAAAAAAAAAAAAAAAAAAAACAGTTACAGCTGAGAGCTGACTGTAGGATGATCCTCACGTCCTACATGGAGGAATCGCCACTGGCATAGTCTACGAAAGTATGTGTCATAAAGCGAGTGTGTTAAGCTGGCGAGCCAGCCTATCAAATGAGTAAGTGTGGTATTTGGTGCGTGGGAGGAGATGGTCTTCCAGGCAGGCGAATCAGAAGTCACACAGGGGGGTAGTATGTAAGTAAATGAGAGTTTTTAAGGTACAGGGAAATATGACGGGATTGTCGGATGCTCTTGAGCACTAAAATGTTTCGATACACCAAGGCCAGAATTTGGTAGCGCTGGCGAATTCCCATTTGCCTCCATGAGATGGGTGAGCGCTTGGACAGGGTATTTTTGCTTAAGGCGTCCACGAGGCAAAAGATGGGCCATCAGAAAGCGAGACAGTCCTTCATGAAACTCATACATATCAGCACACGTGATTTCTTTTTACGGCCTCGCCATGTAAGATTTGTAAGTGTGTAATTTAAGGTAATTTGTACAATGGTTTCATTTGTGTGAGGAGAACTGGTCTGTGTTGAGAACTAGTATTAAGTAGAATATGGTCTACGGGAACTTAACAAGACAGGGCGATTGCGGCACAGAAATATTTGGTGTTATGTGTAATGCGCATTTACTGTTTTTCTTTTCAGAAGTCAATAATAATTTAATCTACTTTAAAGAGAGATTAAGTATTATGGACACGAGGCGCTGCCACAATAGTGTGATCGTGTGCTCAGTGATAAGTGAGATTAAATTTCACCATAAGGAAGGGACCTCCAGTGAAATTAGGAAGTTCTATATATCAGAACACCTTCAATGCGTGTGATATGACATCATAAATACATAGTGCTCACACATTAATTATGTCTATTTCTCCAACATAGAGAAATTTGAGAGGCGGAAATATCCGTGGAACACTATTCTATATGTAAAACATTGGACTGGTTGCAAAGTGCAATCCATAGTGACAACAAACTTTGACGCAAAGTGCGTGAAGAAAAATTATGAGTGTATATATCTGTAATTTAGGATGATTTCATTTATGTAATATGTATTTTGGATGGGGATTATTAACGTGTCTGGGATAATCGGATAATGGACCGTCGTCACGGTAAATCATCCGATGATCCGAGGCGAATATGTAACGTGTTTTTCGAGGGGTTTTTATGCAACTGGCATAAGTCAGTAGGAAGCCATTCTATATTTATTTACGCGGCAAATTGTTCAGCCAAGAGAATTTTTCATGTTAATTTATTATTATTATTATTAATTTATTATAATTATTATTAAGGTATTTTCGGAGCATTTTATAAATATTATTAGCATTCAGATAGGTTTTCTATGTCTTAGAAAACGCTATCAAGCAAATTATTACGAACTACAATATCATAGAAAATTATGTGATTGCGGAATTTTACGGAGTTTTCGTCAGTTAGGATATTTTGAGAGACATGAGTCACTGGAAATTCATATACAGGATTAATCTTGTCGGGAAGCATGACGCAATCCTGCGTTGCAGCTTAACGAAAAGGCGGATGTATGGAACGGAATACGACTTCACCCTACCGCCGAGTGTAATGAGCCAGAGGAGGGGAATATAGCGGCGTGCTCAGCCAATCAATGGAGACCACGCAAGCTGGAAGTCGGATGAAGAGTGGGGATGCGACGGGTGCATATATCGTTCAGAGTTCCGTGGAACGTGGAGAATCTGTGTAGAACTTGCCGAGTATGGTTCACGCGGGAGTCGCTCCGAAGGTCCGTGGAACGTGGACAATAGGTGTAGAACTTGCCGAGTATGGTTATACGCGGGAGCCGCTCCGATGTTCCGTGGAACGAGGTCTATCTGCATAGAACTTAACGAGTACGGTTGTACGCGGGAGTCGCTCCGATGTTCCGTGGAGGACTAACTTTTGTAAAACTTAACCAGTGTGGTTGTACGAGTGTTTGGGTCCGATGTACGGACCATAGAATTATCTAATCTACCAGAATCTCATCAAATATCGACAAGGATGTCGACGTCCAGGAGACTGTGGGAAGCTCACAGCATCATCCAGTACGAGGGAAATGTTTCGGCAATTTCCAGTGGTAAGCGCGAATGACGCAGAAATACGCAATCTCTCATTTCTCTTTGTTTTATATTTCATATTTCAGTAACTTCACAGCTTGGGAATAAGAGTAAAATCAATAATTTATCAGACTCCGTTTTCACGTAATTTTCTATCGGTAATATTAAAATCGCAACGCTCCAATTTAAATTTTAAACTTATTATTATTATTATTAATTTTTTGCTATTCTTGTTTTATATAATAAATTCATTTCTTTTACAATGCAATCTTTGCTTTCAGTAAGTAGCATTAGATATAGACCAATTCCTTCTCCTGATACAATTGTTTGTTGGGTTAATGATCAAATCATACCACGATCTGAGTGAATAGAGTCTTGAAGGTGTTCTGCCAGAGCTAGACGTTGTTAAATACAAATTTAGATTTCAACATTGCGTTGAGGTCTTGGCGCCCATTAAAACAACATAGCTTAGGCAAAGGTAAACAGTTACATTTATCTCCCAACAGTTAGGGGCAGTCAAACCGTTACAATTGTCGCTACCAACATGGGGCATTAATAACCGCTACACTTGTCGCTCAAAGTGTGGGCTAGGAAAACTGCTACATTTGTACGCTCAACGTGGAGCAAAGTAAATACCGTTTCACTTGTCATCCCAGCCTAAGGAAACCTGCTACATTGTCAGTAGTCAGATAACAAAAAGAGAACATAAGAAGTGGTTGTGTGATGGCTGTTTGCTATATTTAAGAAAGGAGGAACAACTAACTCAACATCAAAAATGGGGATGTAATCATGTTTGTACAGTATTACCTACTCCTGGAAATAACAATCTCAAATTTAAGGACTTTGAAAAGCAGCTTCGAGTAGCATTTGTTATATATGCTTGCTTTGAAGCTTTGTTAAAGCCTTTTAATACATGTTCATCGAATCCAACCAAACCTTTTACCAACACTACTCACATTCATGAACCTTTTAGCTTTGCATATTATATTAAATGTAGTTACGATGACTCTTTAAATAAGTTTGAGCTCTATAGAGGACCTGATGCACCTAAAGTTTTTATGGAAAGACTTGAAAAAGATGCCATCCGTATATCCTCTATTTTAAATACTATTATTCCAATGGAGCCACTAACATCATCACAGCAAATGCGTTTTGAAACTGAAACTTATTGTTTTATATGTGGTGAATGTTTATATACAGATAGGGTTCGCGATCATGATCATTTAACAGGAAAATATCGTGGTGCTGCTCACCGAGAATGTAATTTAAAGTATAGAGTAACTAAATTCATTCCAGTTATTCTATATAAAGGTAGCAAATACGATAATCACTTTATTGTTAAAGAATTTGGACCTTCAGATGTGAAAATTGATGTGATTCCAAATAATAAGGAGCAATACATTTCGTTCACAAAATACGTCAAAACTGACACTAAAAAAAGATAAAACTGCGATTTTTAGATTCATTCCGCTTTATGCCAAGTAGTCTTGATAAGCTTGCTAGTAATTTAAAATCAGACCAGTTTCGTGAAATTCAACGTGCCTTTCCTAAATATGATTTTAATTTGATTCGACAAAAGGGTATATTCCCTTATGAATATATTAACTGTGTGGAACGTCTTGAGGAGTGTTCTTTACCACCGAAAGATGCATTTTACAGTTCCTAAAACACAAGTCATATCAGTGATCAGGAATATTTACATGCACAACGTGTATGGACACAGTTTAACATTCAAACTTTAGGTGAATTTTCAGACATATACTTCAAGAGGGATGTGTTGTTATTAGCAGATGTTTTTGAAAATTTTCGGAATGTTTGTATGAAAACTTATGACCTTGATCTTTGTCGGTATTTTACTGCTCCTGGGTTAAGTTTCAGTTAAATGTTGAAAAAAAAAGTAAATTTAGAATTGATGACTGATATAGACATGATTAATTTTATAAAATCATCAAATCGAGGTGGATTAAGCCAATGTAGTGGGCGATATTCTAAAGCAAATAATAAGTATATGCCTTGCTACAACCCTTGTGAAGGGTCAAAGTATATTGTCTACCTCGATGCAAATAACCAATATGGTTGGGCTATGAGTCAATATCTACCACAAAAAGATTTTCGCTGGCTGACACAACCGGACATTGATGTTTTCCATGTTAACACTTTCAATGTTAACGATGAAAAAGGATACATTTTAGAGGTAAATCTTGAGTACCCTAAAGAGTTACATGATGAACATAATGATTTACCATTCTGTCCTGAGAATATGAAATCTCCATACTTAACATCACGAACAAAAATGTTAATTGCTAACGTAAATGATAAATGTAAATATGTAATACATTATCAAAACTTAAAACAGTGTCTACAGCATGGATTAAAACTAACTAAAATTCATCGTGTATTACAATTTCATCAGTCAGCATGGCTCAAACCATATATTGATCTGAACAATAATTTAAGAACACTATCAACAAATGCTTTTGATTTTTTTACAAACTTATGATTAATAGTGTTTTTGGAAAGACTATGGAGAATGTTGATAAGCGAGTTGATGTAAAGCTCATAACAAAGTGGGAGAATGAAGGTCAAAGGTATGGTGCGAACAACTTAATAAGCAAGCCTAACTTCCATAGCTGTTCTATTATTCATGAGGATTTAGTTGTAATACAAATGAAACGCCTTAAAGTAACCTACTACAAACCCATTTATGTGGGTTACGCCATTCTGGAATTGTCAAAACCACTTGTGTATGAATTTCACTATTATTATGTTAAGAAAAACAATCATGATAATGCAAAATTACTTTATACAGATACTGATTCTTTTATGTATGAATTTAAAACTGATGA
The DNA here is from genome assembly GCA_946902985.2 of Meconema thalassinum. NCBI lineage: Eukaryota > Metazoa > Arthropoda > Insecta > Orthoptera > Tettigoniidae > Meconema > Meconema thalassinum. The sequence continues at coordinate 524,978,110 of OX336389.2, read as the reverse complement.
TTTTTATGAAGATATCAAAACTGAGCTAAATAGGTTTGATACAAGTGACTATCCCAAGGATAATATCTACCATTTACCTCTAGTAAACAAAAAGGTTCTAGGAAAATTTAAGGATGAATGTGCCGGTGTTGTTATAGACACATTTGTAGGCACAAAATCTAAATCATACAGCTATATGACGATTGATGATATAGTAATAAAAAATTAAAAGGAGTGTAAAAGAATGTTGTTAGTAAAGAGTTAGACATAAGTGATTATAAGAATTGTATAGTCAGTAACCCACCTATATTATATAAGAAAATGTGTGTATTTAGAAGTAAAAATCATCAGCTACATACCAATTTGCTGAACAAAGTTGCTTTAAGTAATGAAGACAAAAAAGATTCATTATACCCAACACATTTGATACTCTTGCTTGGGGGAACCGTCGAATTGACGACTATTACTTTACTTAAGTCTATTGTTCACCATATTGTACCATTTGTAGTGTGTTTTATTTTTGTAATATATTTGTAAAACTGCACGTAGAATGTAAAATATCAGACTACTATAGTTTTAGTTTAAAATAACACACTTTATTTTAAAAATTTGCTTTTTATATTATGGTTAAACACATGATTTAAAAAATGTACAAAATGTGAAAAACTGAACAAGACACTGTAAAAATGTAAAGTGAAAATTGTAAATATCCATGTGCGAAAAATTGTTAAAAATTATTTTTTAAAAAATATGTACAAAATGTAAAACTGAACAAGGGTAATGCAAAAAATGTAAAGTGGAAATTGTAAATATCCATGTGTGAAAAAAATAATAAAGAAATGGCTATCACCATTTAAAAAATTAAAAAGACATTGTGATCTGATAAACCATGTTTTTTATTTTACAACAAATAGGGCTTTACAAAATAGAATACAAAGAAAATACCAATTCCTCTATCCTTTTCAATGTCCATGTCCACTCATCATTAACTTTCCTTTTATAGCATTAATTACAATGAGGGCTGCCAACCTTTCTCCCACTGAGGCATCGCAGGATGTCAAACGTTGTTTCGCTTTTTTTCAACAATACTTTATCCGCCACACGTATTAATGTTGGATGTCCATGGCGATAAGAAAGGTCATGTTCTTTGCACGCTTGATCCAAAGGATTAATAGGTACATCACCACGTTGCAAACGTTGATTCAGCTTTGTTCCAGGACCACAAAAACGATAACCAGGAAGATGGATTTCAAAAGGTAAGTATTGAATGACTTTGTCAATGACGCCATGACCAGTACAAGTTTGACATATCCTTTTCCATAGGTGGAGAAAAGGTTTGATTTTCCTCTTCATATGTAGACGATGCTGATGTTGTCGCTTTTTTTCTCGCCATCACACCCGTGGAATGAGGAAAACAAAGTCCTTACATTGACTTTTATGACCATGATAGAGTTTGACCAGCTGGCAGGTAGCACACTGTCGTATAGAGGGTATTTTTGCCATGGCCGCTTGCTTATGATGATCATAATCTGTACATGGTTGCAATTCACTTAACACAGGGTCTTGAGCCCATGATTTTGGTACATGTTGCCAGATTTCTTTCACTGCATTTGCTGCCACATAATAAATGAACGATTTTGGAAGATCCAATAATTCTTCTTTGGTAAAACTGTCTAGTTTCTTTTTACACACAAAGAACTTTCTAATCGCTTTATCGGTAGCATCCCCTATCTCCATGGTATAATGTAGATGTTTACACGTCGCTTTTAGAAATCTCGCTGGTGTCATTCACAGGTAAACCTAGAGTTTTAATTTCATTTAACAACTCCCAGCAGGCATTGGTAGTTAGCCAATGAAACAACTGCCACACCTGTGCCAAGGCTTTATGGGTAATATTGTCACGGGGGCAGTGGTCCATGAGTGTTTGCAGCGAGGGACAGCCCAAATCCATTAAATCGATACAATGACAGTAAGACGCCAAAAATTGTTGTAGCTATTGACGTTTTCCACTGCCTTTCACAAATACCACATGGGCAGAAGACAAGTGGGCTTTCATGACCATGTCCAGGTGCTTATATGAAATGGTTCCTTGCTTCCAGTCTAGTTGCATATGAGTTTCAATCCACTGGGTTTGTTTACGGTCCTTATTCCACAATAAATCAAATGCATAGGATGGTTTAAACACCAAATGGGTAGCTTGCGATATCCAAAAGTGGAACAATCGATGATGGCTACTTCTTTAAATATAAATTTGTTATCTCCAATTTTAAACCCTTGACAGTCGACAATCAGTGTACGCAACATGTTCACTCTTGTCTGGATCAAGTCCAACTGACCACAGATTGACTATCGTCCAGTAAGGCGTACCCATGAAATTTACTTACATTCAATTCTAGTTTAAAAAAATAAAAATCACTGACTACTCACTATTGAGATTAAGGTATGACAGGGGACATAAGAAATAATAATATAACAACAACAACCAATTTTTATTACATTATTTTATTAGCATAACAACTTTTACATTCTTTTGTCATTCTAGGATAGGGGCGGTACCAACTCATGCAACAACAAATTCTTTTATGTTTATAGCGTCCATAACACCGATGATATCCCAATGTCTCTAAACTGGGTGTTTTTGACTGTGAGCTGCTCACTGAAGCACCGTTCACACCATAAAGTCCACATGTATCATAACTTTTTCCAACACTCAGAGGCACCAGTGAGGGGTAACTTGAATGACAGGGTATATTACCCACATCCATTCTACACAGGTAGGGGCAGGCGGGTGACCAGCGCTGATGTTCTTTCATGGGTTCATCACTTTCTTCCCATTGGTCTAGGATGATGGGACAAAACACACATTTCACTTCATCTCTTGTTTTTAAATAATAGAATCCAGCGGCCGCCAAGGCTTGAGGGTTTATGAAAGGCACCGGCCACGTCGCAAAGGTCTTGAGACGTTGTTCCTCAGATTTTAAATTAATGGATGTAAAGCAAGACATGACATGACATGACTGAGCAGCTGGACGTACGTTGACCTGTTATTTATACACTTGTCACTTGGTTGGACAGTGGATAATAGTTGACTTGTTTGTGATGAATGATCAAACAGTAGGCCGTCGTATTGGCTGGAACATTATCATGTGTTTCAAAATCTAGTCGAATGTCAATATTGGATGGCTTGACAGACTCTTCCAAGTAGGAACAGTCAAAGAAAATCAGTGGCTCCCTTGTCTTAAACAATAACATGGGCCAATTCTCTTTTTGAAAATAGACCATCGAAATTTAGAAAACAAGTCGTACAGGGGGCCAAATTTATTTTTTGAAAAATCCAAATCCAGTCCTTCATAGGGAAACACAGCACCGTTGAGGAAAAGACGTGCATTTCTTAATTGCAGGTGATCAAATTGCGTAGCACCTTTGGTTTGTTGATACTTGCGATTTGTTTGAAAACCCACGATCATGTAGAGTGGTCTCTCTGTATAGCGTGCTGTTTTTACAGACCAACTGTGTGTGTTGGTGATGGGCAATAGCGGCTACTCATGGAGTGCCCAGCTTCTAAATTCCATGGGTAGAGGCATATCTCTCTTTACCATTTTGAGTATGTCCAGTTTTTTGCTATCATCAAGGGTTACATGAGGCACTTTCCATAGCAAGCGTTGTAGTTGAATTTTTGAATCTATGGGGGCATTGTCGGCTCCCTTGAGTGCATTATTATCACTCCTGTCTCTCACCAAATAAAGCACTTGCCTTGCATTCACCACAATGCGCTGGTGATCTTCAGCAAGGCCTAAAATCAGTTTAAGAGGTAAAAATCCAGTAAAGGTGCCATCCGTGTGTACCATCCAGTCATTGGTCGAGTCAGGGCACCAACCCGCCATGCAAAGTGTTTTACCTTCTTCCTCACAATAAGAGTGATATAGTTTCATGACACTTGAAATTCCCACATTTCGAGTGCTATCCACTACAATATCGTAAATGACATACCGCCCCTCAGAAAACAGAAAGGCAAAAGCATGGTTGGCTAACTTGGATGTGGTAGGTGTAGAGCCATCGGCTTTGGTGAGCCGACCTTCAATTTGAATGACACTTTCATGCGGTAGGGTGTAAATATCTTGGTTGTTGATAACAAATTGAATTTCATCATTGTTATTGAGTCCTGGTGTTTGAGCTTGATAGGAATGGAGATCAATTCTTACCACTCCTAGTTGCTCCTCGATGTGGTTCGCTACCTCTAGGATAGAATTCATCATGGAGGTTGACGTGGTAACCCAAATGCTGTAAAATCTGCTTGTCCTTAGATGTTAACGTGTATTCACGTGGCAAACAACTAACACCATTCCTAGACGGTGTTGTTGCTTTATACACAAACTTCAAAGTGGCTTTAGCACAAACTTGTAAGTCACTGGTGTGGTAGAATCTAGATCAATGGGTTGTTGATCTCTATTGATCAGTCTTAATGTTATATTACTAATACCATCGACAGCCACAGAATGAAAAAGCACCACTGGAGGGTTTTCACGAATAATATAACCATTGGGTGATGTCACAATAAAGTCATAAAGCGAATGCGATGGTTCTTGATTGGTGTACACTTGGCTAATAATATTACACGTCACCGACACGTGATGGTCCTCAATGAATTTCACTTCATGGTCTGATTCATGTTTTTTGTTGGGCTCCAACACGCGTGGTTTAAATTCTAGTAATGGACCAATGGAATCGGGGTGTGTTTTAAAGTCAATTTTGAATGTAGAAAAAATACTGCAGCGATGAGTGTTGGTATTTCCTACAAGTTCAAACTTGTGTGTTCCATCGAGAAATGACTTTAAACCATATTCATTGATCAACACAACATAAATGTGTTCATAAATGTCATCTATCGTATATCCACCAGATTTCAGGGTGAGCACACAATCATCATAGTAAAACTTATTGTTCACATTTTCACTTATGTTGTATATTCTATTGTACGTTTCAAGTGAAACAAGTCCTAAACCATAAGGTCTTTCACTCAATTCAATAGGCGTGTAAAAGTCTAGGCTGACTTCAGGTCCGCGTCCATGCAGTGTAAACGTTTTACTTTCCGCTGACATACTGTTGACGTTTTTGCTTATGCTGCGTCTTATATAAAAAAGTTAAACACAAACGTCCACACTGTTGACTGTTAAATGTTTGCTCACGTTTCACATTATAATATATCTTGATCCTGTTTCCAAAATAGGTCACTAGTTCCATGGGCGGGGGCAAGTTCCCAAAACTGTCAAAGTACCATACTTGGATCCCTCTTTGACATAAGCTACATAATGCGTTCCTGGTCCTCGGTGATCATCCAAATTGACAACAGCACATTCCTGTTTCCAGGGTCGTGGGGGTAATTGGTTTCTCATAAACACACGTCCAAAGTGAGAAAGCTTCAGTTGTTTAGCATAGCTTTCCACATGTTGATTTGTCGGGGCATGTCTTGCTATGGCTGAGGTTAAAGATGTTTTTTAAAATTTCGAAATGGTGAAATTCCAAATCCTTGTTGATAAGAGGCTGGCTTCAAATTAGCATTTTTAGCCCCCATAGCAATGGCTTCCATCATTTCATTGTGTCGCTGACTTTCTTTTAGTTGTTGCTTGCCCTGCTGTGCAGCTTTAATAGTTTTTGCCACCGCACAGGCACCGCCCAAAAGTGAACCCAGAGCAGCCAGACCAGCGAATAATGCAGGTAAAAATCCAGCTCGTTTGGGGACGGGAATCACTCGCCGTTGTTTTGAACCCCGTCGCTGACGTTTTGGAATAACATGTCTCTGTGCCGCTCGAAGAGCTTTCCTTATGGTCAACACATTATTTTTTCTTTTTTCTTTCGCGAGGGCTTGTCCACAAATGCCTTAAGCCCATGTTTTGCCAATGAGAGGGTCTTATTTTTAGTCTTTTTATTCTTTCTTACCACATATCTTTGTTTCACCATGATAATGACCAACAACCTTTCACAAGAAAGTTTAAGTCATAACTAACGTCAGCTTGTTATTTCATGGCTGTATATTCCAATTCCACATAAAGCGGGAAATCGTTTATGGTTTTTCCAGCTTGCTTTTCATCCCAAGTCAACATGAGGTGAAAGGATAATTCGTCACCTGCTTTGACCATTTCATGATTATGGACCATCATCCTATGACCGTTTATCTCTACATGTAAATGGTTTTCATCAGGCATCGCGTATTTCATGTGAATGGTTCCCTCATAGTGTAATCGATAATGGTTTAAACCCGAAGCAAGCACATAGGTCAGGTGCTCGTCATGGAATAGCGGTAAATGTTTCCTATCATTCACAGGTTTTTCATTTGTCAGATACACTAAAAATATAGATGGAATAAATGTATAAAGGCTTTTCCTTTGGTAGGTGAGGTAGCGTTTAGTGCAGATATCATCAACTTCTTGTGGGTCTTCCACGTGAATAATGCGCTGATGATTAGCGGTATAGCCATTCACTGTAAGCTGAGCCACTTTGTCATAAAATTCATACACTTTGTTATCCACATACTTTTTGTAGTAACGTCTGTAGACACTTGAGGATGTTTTACATGGGTTAACCGCTTTCCCTTAAAGTCATAATCTCCCTGTTTTGTGCGTGGCACTACATACCTGTCCACATATTGTTTGTTAGCAGGATCTGTTTCTTGTTTAGGATCATGTATGGGGACAGACCTAGCTTTGGCCATCAACGCACGTCCAAAGACATCCATCGTCAACCTGTAGTACGAGTCTACTGTTTCTATGACAAGGCTCGGTACCATGAATACAGACAGCCTGCTAGCCTCTCTAAGCCTTAGTTGATATGAAGATTATTAAGCAGCAAGAGTCATTCCCCGTGGGGGACATGGTTTCCCATCTCTGTCCCACATCACATGAACAACGTCATGGTTCACTGTTTCCATCTTCCATTCGCTGCATCATTGAGGGGCCTTCGGGATGTGGAAAGACTAATCTTTTGCTGACGCTCATTACAGCGCCCAATGGTCTGCGTTTTCAAAATATTTATATTTTTGCAAAATCTCTCTACCAAACCCTCTACGTGTTTCTGGATCAAGTCATGTCTGGATTACAAAATGAGAACATGGGTTATTTCACATTTTCCATGCAAGAAAATTTTATTTCACCAGATGAGGTAAAGCCTGATTCACTCATGATTTTCGATGATGTATCCACTGAACAACAAAGCATCAAAGCTATTTCAGCATGGGTCGACAAAAACATATCGATTGCTTTTATCTTGGACAAACGTATTCTAAAATGTCCAAACAGTTGATTCGTGACAATGCCAATGTCATTGTTTTATTTCGTCAGGACGAAAGGAACAGTCGTCACATTGATAATGAACATGTGAATCGGGATATGACCTTTCATATGTTTACAGAATTGTGTGCTAAGTGCTGGAACACTCAACGTCATGCCTGTTTATTGATTGACAAACAAAGAGAACTCAACCAAGGGCGGTATCGCTTAGGGTTTGATCATTTTATTGCTATTTAAGGCACTGTGTCATTCCCTCTCAAGTCATTTGTCAAGACACCAGGGCTTTAGCAGAGAGTCAATTGAAAAAGCATATTATTAGAGCAAAAAATACTATTCGCCGAAAGTTCCGTCAATTGAAACGATCACGTGCGGATCATGCTTTGTTTATTCAACAACATTTAGCACCTCCACTAAAAGCTATGTTGAAACCCTCTTTCAAGCCATCTGAAACGCTACCTACCGTTTCCCAAGCCACTCAGACGCATCACGAGGACCCTGAGGAAGAGGAACAGGAACAGGAAGATTTAACTAGTGTTAGCGAAGTTGAGGATGAAGAGGAACAAGTGTTTACGCCTCAAAAAAGGCCTCACCCCTTGCAGAGTTAAAAAAAGAAATCCTTGGTCATGGTCGAAACACCTTGCCCTTCCAGATCGTCTCCGTTTTCACAACTCTTGGCCACCCCTCAACATAAAGCTCAACTGAAAAACAATTTAATAAAATATTATGGATCAACACTGGAACCCTATTTCACCAATCTATTTATTGGAAACACAGATACCACATATGGTGTTCGCTATGAGGATGATAGTTTTAAAATTGGTGATTCATCGATTAAATTTGGTCGTACTAAAGCTGCCATTAAAAAGATTAACTATAAATTAACACCAGGACTGTTAAAGCTGCTATTCTCTCGGACTCCCTCTTCCCTAGATTATACACCAGAAGACCTTGGTAAATATAAATCCATTTTATTTGACACCCATGCACACAAAAGACAGTATGACCCCACTCAACAAGTGAATGCCAATATATCTCAAAAATATAAAATCATCATTGCAAAAATGTTCCCCACTAGTCAAAGTGGTCGTCGTAAAGTGTCCGCTTCGGGGGTGACATTTAAACCATTAAAACCCCTTGTGGATGTTACCTACTGGCACAATCCCAATAAACTCGTCCAGCGACTACAGCTGTTGCGTGCTTCACGTCAAGCCGGCCATACTGGTCACGATTGGGAAATTCAAGAAATTGAAGAAGAACTTCGAAATGCCAAAATTATTGTTTAAGCCCTCACCCATGAAAATGGGTATTGCTCACGAGTTGCATCGCCCAGCTAGGCATCACTATCCACGACTTAAGGTGATTTCACAAGGTGTGGATGAACTTTGGCAAGCAGACTTGGTTGAAATGATCCCCTATGCTAGCGTTAACGACGGTGTATGCCATATGTTGACCGTCATTGATGTGTATTCCAAAATGGCGTTTGTTGAACCTGTGCGTCGCAAGTCTGGTCCACTAGTCAACAAGGCCTTTCAACATATTATTCAACAATCCAAACCTCAACCTCAGTTACTACAAACCGACCAGGGGAAAGAATTTTTCAACAAGGATTTCTCCAGTTTTCTCAAATCTAAGGATATTCACCATTACACCACGTACAGCAATTTCAAAGCCAGCGTGGTCGAGCGGTTTAACCGAACATTAAAAACCCATATGTGGAAAGCGTTTACCGCTCAAGGCTCATATCGCAGGCTGGACTTGTTACCCGAGCTAGTGTCACGTTACAATGACACCAAACACAGAACCATTGGGACCAAGCCACAACTTGTGACCAAAAATATTCCTCGACTGGATAAACTGTTTAACCCCATAAAAACAGCGGACCCTAAACGTCATCGCCTTAACATTGGGGACCATGTTCGTGTGAGCAAATTAAAGTCCGTCTTCGACAAGTGTTACACACCAAATTGGGGGACTGAATTATATCAAATTCGTCAAGTCAACCTAAACAGCCCAGTCACCTATTTACTCGAGGACCTCAACCATCAACCCATAAAAGGCAGGTTTTATCTCCAAGAACTCCAAAAGACAGCGTTTCCAAAACATTACCTGGTGGAAAAAGTGTTGAAACAAATAGGAAATAAACTATATGTAAAATGGTTGGGATTTAGCTCAGCCTTTAATTCTTGGATTAATAAATTACATTTTGTGTGAACCTGTATGCGTTGTTTTTATTTATTCACTCATGTTGTACTTAACCTATAGCCCTGTGTGTGTGTGTGTGTGTTTGTGTGTGTGTGTACAGTCCTCAGCGCTTCATGTATTATGAGCAATACATATTTCTTTCTCTCTTCACGTATGTTGTCTCTTACACCGACTCTCCCCCTCTCCTTCCCTTCACCTCCCACCACTGCTAAAACAGAATGTGACTTGTTAGCTCTTATCGTGCACGTGCGCAGCTAACGTTCAAGGTGAACACCTTTGGTAGGTCATATTACACATGAACTTGCATTTTCTCACGTATGCACCAAAACAGGATATGACTTGTTTCACAAGGAGGACAGTAATAATGTCATCTCACACGTGTTCACATGTATTTCGTCACTTTCCTTTCATATCGTTATCACATTGTAGTAGTGAGGGCTGGCGAACAACGTCAGTTCAACACACTGCTTTACATATAAATGTAGTTAGGCCCTTTGGTATAATTTGAATAAATTCATGGGCTAGTCCGTAGCGATCAGTCCAAAGGGACCCGTCAACAAGGACCTGTCAACAAGGACCCGTCAACAAGGACTCGTCCACAGGGACCGTCAACAATGACCCGTCAACAATGACCCATCCACAAGGACCCGTCAACAGGGACTCGTCCACAGGGTCCAGTCCAAAGGGACAAATCAACAATGACAGGGGCTCTCACCTCAAGGTGTGACATGTCCTCTTCGATTATTGGTTTGCCTACCGACAAGCGCTGCTTGGAATACTTTTTGATCACCCCTCGTGGGTTGGGTTAGGTTAGGTTACACTACAGCCGCCATCTTTAAAAAGCCCGCCCTCTTACAAAAACTATGAGTGGGCATGCGTAAAACAAAAATAAGCATGTTAATTCATATTGGATTTCCACCGTACACATGTCTCTTGTGTAAAACAACGTTTAATTCCATATTACCATTCAAAATCGCACATGTCGCACTTGGAAAGCGAGATTTTCTAAAAATTAAAAGTTCACCCCCTAGTAGGGGTAGGTTTTATTTTGGGGTGGATATATGTAGTTCAATGGAAAGGGGGTGTCCGCCCGAGTTCAACGATACCTCATTCGTCAAAATCCGACCATGCGTTGGAGAGATATCTCGCCGCCGCCATCTTGTGAGGTGGATGAGGTGGAGGTGGCTGTAGAACCGGCCAAAAACCACTACTTATTATTATCACTCCTGTCTCTCACCAAATAAAGCACTTGCCTTGCATTCACCACAATGCGCTGGTGATCTTCGGCGAAGCCTAAAATCAGTTTAAGAGGTAAGTATCCAGTAAAGGTGCCATCAGTGTGTACCATCCAGTCATTGGTTGAGTCAGGGCACCAACCCAGGATATAGTTTCATGACACTGGAAATGCCCACATTTCGAGTCTTATCCACCACGATATCGTTAATGACATAACGCACTTCAGAAAACAGAAGGGCAAAGGCATGGCTGGCCAACTAGGATGTGGTGGGTGTAGAGCCATCGGCTTTCGTGAGCCGGCCTTCAATCTGAATAACACTTTCATGCGGTAGGGTGTAAGTATCTTGGTTGTTGATAACAAATTGAATTTAATCATTGTTATTAAATCCAGGTGTTAGAGCTTGATAGGAGTGGAGATCAATTCTTACCACCCCTGGTTGCTCCTCGATGTGGTTCGCTACCTCTAGGATAGAATTCATTATGGGGTTGACGTGGTAACCCAAATGCTGTAAAATCTGCCTGTTCTTAGCTGTTAACGTGTATTCACGTGGTAAACAACTAACACCATTCCTAGACGGTGTTGTTGCTTTATACACCAACTGCATAGTGGCTTTAGCACAAACTTGTAAGTCACTGGTGTGGTAGAATCTAGTTGAATGAGTTGTTGATCTCTATTGATCAGTCTTAATGTTATATTTCTAATACCACCGATAACCACAGAATGAAAAAAGTACCACTGGAGGATTTTCACGAATAATATAGCCATTGGGAGATGTCACAATAAAGTCATAAAGCGAATGCGATGGTTCTTGATTGGTGTACACTTGGCTAATAATATTACACGTCACCGACACATGATGATCTTCATTGAATTTCACTTCATCCTCTGATTGATGTTTTTTTAGGGCTCTAACACGCGTGGTTTAAATCCTAGTAATGGACCAATGGAATCGGGGTGTTTTTTAAAGTCAATTTCGAATGTGGAGAAAATACTGCAGCGATGAGTGTTGGTATTTCCTACAAGTTCAAATTTGCGCGTTCCATCAAGAAATGACTTTAAACCATATTCATTGATCAACACCACATAAATGTGTTCATAAATGTCATCTAACGTATATCCACCAGAGTTCAAGGTGAGCACAGAATCATCATAGTAAACATTGTTGTTCACATTTTCACGTATGTTGTATATTCGATTGTACGTTTCAAGAGAAACAAGTCCCAAACCATAAGGTCTGTCACTCAATTCAATAGGTGGGTAAAAGTCTAGGCTGACTTCGGGTCCACGTCCATTCAGTGTAAACGTCTTACTTTCTGCCGACATACTGTTGACGTTCTTGCTCATGCTGTGTCTTATATAAAAAAATAAACACAAACTCCACACTGTTGGCTGTTAAACGTTTGCTCACGTTTCACATTATAATATATCTTGATCCTGTTTCCAAAATAGGCCACTAGTTCCATGGGCGGGGGCAAATTCCCAAAACTGTCAAAGTACCATACGGTGGATCCCTCTTTGGCATAAGCTACATAATGCGGGATGTGGAAAGGCTAATATTTTGCTGACGCTCATTACAGCGCCCAATGGTCTGCGTTTTCAAAATATTTATATTTTTGCAAAATCTCTCTACCAAACCCTCTACGTGTTTCTGGATCAAGTCATGTCTTGATTACAAAATGAGGATATGGGTTATTTCACATTTTCCATGCAAGAAAATGATATTTCCCTGGATGAGTTAAAGCCTGATTCACTCATGATTTTCGATGATGTTTCCACGGAACGACAAGGCATCATACAAAGCTATTTCAGCATGGGCCGACACAAACATATCGATTGCTTATATCTTGGACAAACGTATTCTAAAATGTCCAAAGAGTTGATTCATGACAATGCCAATGTCATTGTTTTATTTCGTCACGACGAGAGGAATAGTCGTCACATGTGAATCGGGATATGACCTTTCAAATGTTTATTGAATTGTGTGCCAAGTGCTGGAACACTTAACGTCATGCCTGTTTAGTGATTGACAAACAAAGTGAACTCAACCAAGGACGTTATCGCTTTGGGTTTGTTCATTGTATTGCTATTTAAGCCACTGTCTCATTCCCTCTCAAGTCATTTGAGAAGACACCATGGCGTTAGCAGAGAGTCAATTGAAAAAGCATATTATTAGAGCCAAAAATACTATTCGCCAAAAGTTTCGTCAATTGAAACGTGCAGATCATGCTTTTTTATTCAACAACATTTAGCGCCTCCGCTATAAGCCATGTTTAAACCCTCTTTCAAGCCATGTGAAACGCTACCTTCCGTTTCACAAGCCACACAGACGCTACACGAGGACCCTGTAGAAGAGGGAGAGGAACGGGATGATTTGACTGGTGTTAGCGAGGTTGAGGATGACGAGGAACAAGTGTTTACACCACAAATAAAAACCTCACCCCTCGCAGAGTTTTTAAGAAAAGAGAAATAAAAAGAAATCCTTGGCCATGGACGATACACCTTGCCCTTCCAGATCATCACCTTTTTCACAACTCTTCGCCACCCTTCAACATAAAGCTCAACTGAAAAATATTTTAATAAAATATTATGGATCAACACAGAAACCCTATTTCACCGATCTATTTATTGGAAACACAGATAACACATATGGTGTTCGCTATGAGGATGATAGTTTTAAAATTGGGGATTCATCGATTAAATTTGGTCGTACTAAAGCTGTCATTAAAAAGATCAATTATAAATTTACACCAGGACTGTTAAAGCTGCTATTCTCTCTTCCCATGAGTATACAGCAGAGGATTTTGGCAAATATAAATCCATTTTATTGGACACCCATACCCACAAAAGACAGTATGATCCCACTCAACAAGTGAATGCAAATATATCTCAAAAATATAAAATCATCATGGCAAAAATTTTCCCCACCTGTCAAAGTGGTCGTCGTAAAGTGTCCGCTTCGGGAGTGACATTTAAACCATTAAAACCCCTTGTGGATGTTACCTACTGGCACAATCCCAATGAGCTCGTCCAGCGACTACAGCTGTTGCATGCTTCACGTCAAGCCGGCCATACCGGTTACGATTGGGAAATTCAAGAAATTGAAGAAGAACTTCGAAATGCCAAAATTATTGTTTAAGCCCTCACCCATTAAAATGGGTATTGCTCACGAGTTGCATCGCCCAGCTAGGCGTCACTATCTGCGACTCAAGGTGATTTCACGAAGTGTGGATGAACTTTGGCGAGCAGACTTGGTTGAAATTATACCCTTTGCTAGCGTAAACAACGGTGTACGCTATATGTTGACCATCATTGATGTGTATTCCAAAATGGCGTTTATTGAACCTGTGCGTCGGAAGTCTGGTCCACTAGTCACCAAGGCCATTCAACATATTATTCAACAATCCAAACGTCAACCTCAGTTATTACAAACCGACCAGGGGAAAGAATTTTTCAACAAGGATTTCTCCAGTTTTCTCAAATCTAAGGATATTCACCATTACACCACGTACAGCAATCTCAAAGCCAGCGTGGTCGAGCGGTTTAACCGAACATTAAAAACCCATATGTGGAAAGCGTTTACCGCTCAAGGCTCATATCGCTGGCTGGACTTGTTACCCGAGCTAGTGTCACGTTACAATGACACCAAACACAGAACCATTGGGACCAAGCCACAACTTGTGACCAAAAATATTCCTCGACTGGATAAACTGTTTAACCCCATAAAAACAGCAGACCCTAAACGTCACCTCCTTAAAATCGGGGACCATGTTCGTGTGTGCAAATTTAAGTCTGTCTTCGACAAGGGCTACACACCAAATTGGGGGACCGAACTATTTCGAATTCGACAAGTCAACCTGAACAGCCCAATCACCTATTTACTCGAGGACCTCAACCATCAACCAATAAGAGGCAGGTTTTAACTCCAAGAACTCCAAAAAAAAGCTGTTTTATGGGGTTAAACAGTTTATCCAGACGCTGTGGAAAAAGTGTTGAAACAAAAAGGAAATAAACTATATGTAAAATGGTTGGGATTTAGCTCAGCCTTTAATTCTTGGATTAATAAACTACATGTTGTATGAAACTGTGCACCTTGTATTTAATTATTCACTCATGTTGTACTTAGTCTATAGCCCTGTGTGTGTGTGTGTGTGCAGTCCTCAGCTCCACATGTATTATGAGCAATACATATTTCTTTCTCTCTTCACCTGTGTTCTCTCTTACACCGACTCTCCCCCCTTCACCTACCACCACTGTCAAAACAGGATGTGACTTGTTAGCTCATATTGTGCGCGTGCACAGCTAACGTTCAAGGTGAACACCTGTGTGTTAGGTCATATTACACAAGAACTTGCATTTTCTCAAGTACGAACCAAAACAGGATATGACTTGTAAGCTTACATGTTGTTTTCACAAGGGGTCGGTAATAATGTCATCTCGCACGTGTTCACATGTATTTCGTCACTTTCCTTTCATATCGTTATCAGTTTGTAGTAGTGAGGACTGGTGAACAACGACAGTTCAACACACTGCTTTACACACAAAATGTAGTTAGGCCCTTTGACATAATTTGGATAAATTCATGGGTCAGTCCAAAGGGATCAGTCAAGAGGGACCCGTCCAAAGGGACCCATCCACAGGGACTCGTCAAGAAGGACCCTTCCACAGGGACTCGTCAACAAGGACCGTCCACAGGGACTCGTCAACAATGACCCGTCAACAATGACCCGTCAACAGGGACCCAACGAAAAGGACCTGTCAAAGAGGATCCGTCAAAAATGACTCCCTTCAAAAAGGACCCGTCCAAAGGGGCTAGTCAACAGGGGCTAGTCAACAGGGGCTAGTCAACAGGGGCTAGTCAACAGGGACCAGTCCAAAGGGACAAATCAACAGGGATCAATCAAAAGGGGTTATCGCCTCAAGGTCTGACTTACCCCTCTTTGATTATTGGTTTGCCTATCGACAAGCGCCGCTTGGAATACTTTTGGAACACCCCTCTTGGGTTGGGTTAGGTTAGGCTACACTATAGCCACCATATTTAAAAAGCCCGCCCTCTTACAAAAGCCACGAGGGGACATATGTAAAAATAAAAAAACCAAAATATTAAATCATAGTGGCATCCAGTTGTATGCATGCGTTTCATGTGGAACAACGTTTAATTTAATCATTGCATTAAACTGCATGCATGTTGCACATGGAAAACAATGTTTACCTAAAAAAATATTCTTTCACGCCCTAGTAGGGGTAGGTTTTATATTGGGGTAGAAATACGTTATCCATAGGAAAGAGGACGTCAGCCCGAGTCCTACGATACCTCATTTGTTAAAATCCGACCGTGGGTTAGCGAGATATCACACCGCCGCCATCTTGTGAGGAGGGTGAGGAGGAGGATGATTTAGAACTCTTACAAACACACTACTAATATCTACATTTATTTGAGACAGTAACTGATATGAAAATGAAAACACAAATATCAGCATATTCCTGAACTGCATATCTGACATGGAGAACCCCCAAAATTTAATAATCTAAATCACTTCCAATTATACAGGCTACAGAGATGATTCTTATCTTATGAGCACACTTCTCGTCCACTAATTGCTTGACTATTCTTATCTGAGATTTGAGCTAGCAAGTGGACTTCGAACAGCCCTCAACATCTGTGTCGAAAACCAGGCAGGTCTTACCAAATTGTCTCAAAGCTCCTTAGCTTTTGAGAACCGTAGAGACAGCATCACACATCCTGAAATAAAATACATATAATCGTATCGCTGATTTGTCCCCAGAAATTGCACCTTGCAATTCAGGACCGAAGAATAATGGCAGCCTCCGCTCCCCTGAGAGTACTGTTCGTCGCATTGCAGCAGACAGGTAAATGACCCAGTGTCACACCCCGCGCAGAACAAACATACATGAGACCCCACACATTGGTTCGACACTTGTACTCCACCAAATCGCTCCAGATCACAGAATTACCTCACTCAAATGTGTTCCAAAATACAATAATTTAACTATGTGCTCAATTTACGGTACAGTGATTACCAAATAAACGTATGGCTTCTTGCTAATAAATATGCAATATCGCATAGATTATCGTCTTTTTAATTCAAAGTTCTCTAAACAAATCCCATTTTCCCCCCAACACTGTCGTTACGTTATCTATAAAATGCCCCATTTATCGACAGTTACAAAGTTCATTCCTGTGTCGTATTTTGTCAAAATACACACTCTTTAACTCGATAGTACGATTTAATATACTGTCCCGCACAAAAATTATACAAATACAAAAAATGAATAACCACGATGAGCTCCACACACTAAATAAGTAGTCGGTTAGAACAAAACAAAACAACACAACACTACTACAAGAAAAAATACAACAAACACAAAAATATATACAAGAGTTCCCGATTACCAAAGCTAGCTACATAATGAAAATTAATTCATTTGGTACTCATCCTCGGGCACCTTTTTCATTAAATCGATGTCCCCGGCCATGATCCCAGCATTGCAATTTTGCACACGGTCATTATCTTGGTGCTTGTAGAATTTCGAGACATCCTTCCTTCGTCAGCCGATACCATAGGCTTCATTGTTGACTTGCTGCTTCAATTAAGATGTCAGTTTGATTCAAAATATTTTCTAACACTGTTAACCCTTTCTAGATTGCTCCGGTAGACTACTAAATCCATCTACAGTCCAGTGGAACAATACTGATCGATGATCGATAGCAGTGTGCTATACTACACAAGTTCACACGTAAAACACTTCAATTAGTTCAACTTGAGATGTAATGATGATCATCTCCAAAAGCAAAGTTGTACTCCTAAAGTTATAAGTTTTTTGCTCTCATGCAGACTAGAAATTGTACTAAGTCCTCAGACTCGCGTAGCGACACACATGGTAACGTCTTCAGAATACAGAATACTGATCGTAATGAACGTTGAGTGAACACCTCACTCGGTATTTATACAGTTTTACCAAAAATTTAAAAGTGGGGACTGGATAAAATATCTATTTGAATAAGCAATGATCGCACACACAAACGATTTATATCAAAGAACTCGGCTCGATGCGAAGCGTACGTTTTTGGCATGCGGGAATCACTCTGATGGTAGGATTAATCAATATCGAGTTCCCTCCATAATATCTGCTGATAGCTTGTCTTCATAAGAGTGCGAAATCACTGGCGTCCCTTCTCCTCATTCGTCAATGTGATTTCCAACATCGCTGTATTTTGCAGACCACTCCCTTTTGGGCGTCAACGAAACGTATCTCCTTCTCTTGATTTCCACAGCTTTCTCTGTGATCTCTCTTCTGCACGAAGCACATTTTTCCAGGGTGAATCACATCCCTCGCACGCCAAGCCAGTTTGTTGAACTCGAGCTAACGATGTTCTGCCAGCCTCTCGTGTCTTCACCACATTCCAAATTTTACCCTTTCTATTGTTCGCACAGGAAGTCTGGCGTCCCCTCGTTGCCAACAGGTAGATCTTTGTTTCAACATTTGCAGGCGTAACTTCTAATATTCCACCTCTCTTCTCCACACAGAACAGAATTCATGAAACAATAATATAATTACTTTTATATTAAGGGTTCACTATATAGATCAAGTAAAGATCGCGACACATATTTTTATGAATATAAGCTGAAATGCTAACATTTCAATGAATATCGAGATCTGTCAATTACAGATCACGATACAATATAATTATAAACTAAAATTGGAAAATGTCGATGTGTATTGCGATCTGTAATTGACATATATCGGCCTATTACTGATTGCGATACAAAATTTTAATGACATAAGCGAAAATTTTGATATGTATCGCAATCTGGAATTTGACGTATATAGGTCAATTAGATCGCGATACAAAATTTTCAAGATATAAGCTGAAATGCCAAAAATTCGATGTGTATCGCGATCTGTAATTGAGCTTTATAGTTCAATTACAGATCGCGAAACAAAATTTTAAAGATATAACCTGAAATGCCATAATTTCTATGTGTATCACGATCTGTAATTGAGCCGTATAGGTCAATTACTGATCGCGATACACATCGTATTTCGAAGGTTTCTTGTAAATGCTAATTTCTGTTTATGTTTTCCCCACCCAAACCCCCTATTCCCCAGACTTTTCCCGTAAGCTTGCAAGAGGAGTATTTCGTGACGTCGTCGATGACGTCATCAAAGCTGCCAGTTTGTTTTTAGGGAATTTCATACGCAAATGTATTACGATCTATAATAGTCCCGGCTATTCTTTCAGGCTTCCTACTTGTCTTATGAATTACCTCCCATCAGTTGGAGGTATGGAATACACCCACAGGCAGAGTTGGACGGTTGGCACACGTGCTGCAAAAGTATTCAGGAAATATAATCTGGTGTAACAGTATGTTAATGTTGTAGTAATTTCTAAAGTAGATCCAATTTTTTTACATTGCACTTTGTCAGTACATGTGTGTATATTGTATATAGTTTGTAAAGTTTTTACATATTTGGTAACTGCATTCATATAAGTGCAGTGCTAAGCCAAGGGGCCAATCTTTCTGTCGACTGTTTTTTTGGTCAGGTTTACCATTTTCAACATCCCCCAATGGCGAGGCCGGTACCTCCCAATATGGCATGATCACTTCATTCCAACTGCTTGTTCAGATTAATTGTTTCATCTTTTTATCAGCTCCTTGTGATGTTTACATCTGTTAGGACATCCGGCTGTAAACATTGGCTAGGGAGTCCCGCATCGACATAAATTAATGCAATATTTCAATGATGGTAGTGTATTGGATGGCGGATCATTGAAACATTGTTTCAAATTTTATAGCAATTCATTGTATCCCATCTCTGATCCCTCTGAAATAATAATAATTATGTGTAGGTATGCTGACAGCTAAAGCGCAACGTTCGGCCATGAGGCCAAGCTCTCTGCTGACTCGATAGACGTGGGTTCGAACCCCACCGTCGGCCATCCTTGTAATGGCTTTTCGTGGTTTCCCATTTTCAACTCTAATCAAATGCTGGGACGGTACCTTCTGACAGGCCACGGCCGGTTCCTTCCACATCCTTGCCCAGTTTCATTAATTCATCTCTCATTCCGGTGCGCAGGTCGCCCACGGGCGTTGACTACAAAGGCCTGCACCCGGCCTCTTAGGAGGCCACACGACATGTTATAAACTTCACCCGTCCTTCTTCAACAAAGCAACAATGTCACCATTGCCTAACTTTAAAACGATAGATTTTAGCATTTAATGTGCACATTTCAAAACACACATATTGTGAGATAATGGGTGAGGTTAAAGACCAATGTCAATTTACATTTAGAGGGCATAGAATATTTTCAAGAATATTGACAACTTGTCTGTAGGACACACTCTTTCCCCCTCTTTCTTTTAATACTATGGGCACAATTCCTGTGATGCAGATCTTTTTTCTGTGTATTTAACAGTAATATGCTGTGGTTCCATACATTTGGCCTGCAGCTGTCCTTTTAACATGCCCGAAACAGGAGGTTTTAATTGCCATTAAACTGAGGTGGGGGTATTGAATTCAAATTCTTTGGTAATGTGTTGCACCATTTCGCTCAACAACATCTTCCAAATGTCCCCTCTCTCTTATTTCCTGAAATAAATGCTGCTTTGACTGGAATTGTGTTGCTTTACAGGCGGAAAATTCATGTTTACCGTAAATGATATTTTTGTTGTTGTTGTTGTTGTCTTAAGGGGCCTAACATCTAGGTTATCAGCCATATATGATCTTGTTTGTGTTAACAGCTTCTTCAGCCTGAGGATTGATCGGAGCTTGCCAAGAGGGTTACCTGAGTTGGAGTGTACTTGGCCCTGGGTAATCAGTTGTTTTCCACCGTCCTGCAGTGTAGCCGATCATCTGAGTGCAGCCCGGCATTTTCTTCTTCAATCATGTCTCCAGTCGACTAAGCCTTTGATGTTCACACATCAGAAGTTATGACTCACATGTGAAAGAATGTACAATGTGTACCATGACTGAATATAAATTTATAAATCAATTGAAACTGTCTGGAAAATAAGTTTTCCCATTTCCTTGAAGACAATCCTCAACCCTGCCTATAAGTTTTCTGTACATACAGTTGAAAATCATTTAACCATTGAGGACAAGTAAATTGCAATGAAATGACATTTATTGGGTATATACAATTTATTTAGAGAAGGAGGTATAGCAAACAAGAAATCAGCCATAGTGGCGTACTGGGTCGGAACAGGGGTACAGTCATTTTGAGGTGATGGTACCTTAATATTGCAAACTTGCATGAAACTTCATGATTTATTTCTTTTTAACGTTGATACTTCAAAAAGACTATTCGCTTACACGTCTTAAAAGGGCTAAACATTGGTAAAAAAGTAGGGGAAAAAACGACAGTCCTAAAAAAAATCGTACCAACGTTATAGACCACACCGTACGTACAAATTCAATTTTGGGGGTGTCGGTTGCCCCTTAATATTCAAACTAAGTAATATTTTGTCGTTAAATAAGAAAACTTAGTTGCAATAAACCACTCCCTAGGGGTTGCATGACCTTGACGTGGTGGGGGTGCTTGCGTGGTCTAATGATACTTTGGGCTATGCCGGCGGTAGCATAGCTACTGGTAGGGCCTCCCTTGCTGGACAGGCCAAAGGTGAAGATCCAGAGTAAAAAGCAACACAGAACCCGCAAGTCCTCAATGGCAGCGAAAGTGGAGAAGATGGTCTTCGTTACGGCGGAGCTGGCGGAAGAGACAGCCCAGCTGACCAGGGTTAAGAGGTCAGGACCACCACTGCCTTGTGGACAGAAGTGCGAACTTCAAAGTCTAAGGGAAGGAACCCTGAGAGAAAATCAGTAGGCCTGGATACTTATAAGACAGCCCCTTCTCCAGGCCTTGGGTGCTGAAGGCCAATAACCTACACACCCGCGATTACTCCTAATACAGAAACAGAAATGAAGAGAAGCCCAATTGATAAAAGGGATTTGACCTTTAGCATGAAATCGGACACGAGAATTGGAATTTGGAACGTACAAACAATGTGGCAGACAGGTAGACTGGCCGAAGTTTCTAGGGAGATGGTGAGCTACAGGTTGGACTAACTAGGTTTGAGTGAGATGAGATGGAGTGGGTTCGGGGAGGTAAGGACGCAGGAAGGGGACACGTTGTTGTACTCAGGAACAGATGAAGAGCATAGAGAGGATGTTGATTTACTGATCACACAAAAGACAAGAAGGAGCCTGATGGAGTGGTATCCAGTCTCAGAAAGGATAATAGTAGCCCGATTTGCATCAAGAGTTGCCGCAGTGCTATGCACCAACAGAGACAGGAGAAGAAGAAAGGAAAGAGCAAGTTTACGGCCAGTTACATCGAACCTTGATAAAAGTGAAGAAAAAAAGATATTGTGGTCGTGATGGGAGACTTGAATGCGAAAGTCGGAAGTGATAATCAAGGAATAGAAAATATAATGTGGAGACATGGCATAGGTACTGTACCCGAAATACCTACCGTCAGCCTGTTGATATCCCACGATGGTAGCTGGATTGCAGAACCTGAAAACCCCGACTAAAAACCACCAGATTCCACTCAACAAGAGACGGGGATAATGGGGCACAAGGATTACCTATCTGAGGGAACGTTAAGAAAGACCATGGCAACAAAAGAAAAATCTAGCTCGATAGAACACAATAACAGAGAAAAACGTAATCTCCAAAGCGTGGAATAACACTGAAATGCCTGCAATGGTTTCCTTAACGTGACCTCCTATCGCAGCTATAATGTATCACTCTGAAAGAATTAAAATGAAATTCTCCAAAATTTATTCAGAAATAGCATTATAGCAGAAATTGCCATAACAATATTACAAGAAATGAAAAGCAACTGCAGCTTCAACCGGAAGCTCAAATCACTGTGACCTGAATACATCTTCTAGTCATCACTAGACACACTGTATTCTCCAAAAAAATTAAGTTAAACACTCTTTAAGATAATACCAGTGTGTTTTTCTTTTCATTTCGCAAGCCTCAGTTTAACATTCTTCCATTAGAATAAGATCATTAGTTTCCTTTAAATAATTTGAAAATGTTTAAATTGGTCCTTTCCAACCAGGTGACAAAGCTCAGTAGAGGTAATCTTTCACTTTAATAACTCTTGCACTCACCAAAAAAACTGATCAGGATAACTGTAAAACCTTCGTCAGCATGGTGATTAAATCCAGAATATTAAGGTTGACATCATTTAATACATGTTTTAATCTTTTACTTTGTAGCTTGCATGCTTCTCAACAACAACAAAAACGCTTGTAGTAAAACGCTTAATTAAACCTGGAAATAAGTCAAATTTTGTTTAAATACACAATAACAATTATCATGGGCTAGTTTCCATGAAATATCTTAATGTTTATTTCATTCTTTAAATGCCTTCACGCGGCTCTACTCTTATACATATGTACTCCCCTGAGTACTCGATTCAAAATTAATTTGTTATAATCATATATATTTTAGCGTAACTGGATCACCCTCATTGGTGAATGACGAACTTCATTCTCAGCTGATTATTGTTGTTAATACATCGTTGTTTGCATTTATACATAGTTTACATTAGTTTTCAATGATGTTGATTGGATTTCCTCAATAATAAAATATCCTTTTAGAATTAACACCTATGCTATCAGAGATTGCAATTACAGTGACTTTCCTTAATCAGAATGTATTTATACATTTATTAAATCTGGGATATACGCTGGTTAAAAAGTGAATGATGTTTCAAAGTTAAATTATAGTCAAATGACTACAATTAAAAACAATGATAAATTCCATCGAACATGGATCTCAACTATGCCTTCACGCGAGAGCCTAACGTGAATCAAAATGCAAGTTAAATAAGAATGAAGAGAAAGTTTATCGAGCCAACGTTCGGTACACCCCTGCACGGATGAATTCAAGAAACAGAGTAATGTCTCTACACCACCGGACATGGTAGTCATAACAATTAGCACAATTGTCTGGTTAGAAAACATCACCAGCCTCTGTCCTTCAACAACACAAAGAATGGTTTCTAACAAAAGCGAATGATCGAACTCCTCTATATAAAAAAAACATAAAAAACTCATAACTTGCTATCAAAATCTGTCTTCTATTCATAAACCAATCACTCGCATGTATAATGTTCGAAGATGCAGTAGGAAAATGTAGCTCAACAAAAACACAGTGTAACGATGCGAAGAATGTCACAAATTGACATAAAAAAGAGGTCACCACGTTGATAAACTACAATGAATCACAAAAATGCCTATCGAAGTCCTCTTCACTACCCTAAGAAAGCTTCATGAAATATTACAGAATTGATGAAATCTACTTAAACATACTTAAATACAAGTTGAAAATGGGTTGCACTTCTTATGGAAGTCTAAAACCTGTCGATTATGAAATCACTCATGATTAGAACGTCATGCCTAAATTCCACAGTTCGACATACTACTCAAAAATAAATATACTAGAAATAATGGCAGAAATTAACATTGAAATATCTACACTTAGCTACGAGAGACGAAGTTGTGAAAGCTGTACCTTGTTGATAGATGAATTTCCAAAAGCGAGCATTGATATGCCCTGCATATCACACCTTTTCCATATGTAGCTGTAACTAGCACTCCCCAGGTCATCGGGAATCGAACCAGGAAACCCCTTCTCCAATTCGCACGTTCTTCCCGGTTCGGAAGGTTATTACCCATCCTGGATAAATAGTTAGGAATCGCTACTTCACGTCTCCAACATCTACCAGTACACAGTTCGTTTCTCAGTAGTATCGCGTTATTCATATTTGGCCGAAATGTCAATGAACGGAAGACGAATGACTGTCCATGCGAATAGCATTCAGGATTACTAATGAAGTAGACACAAGTGGTCACACAATCAGTATCAGTCATCACCGGATCCGTGACAATAGTTCATTGAAATGTTCGATACTATGCCGGTTTAGTAGCGCTCATGCTGCTGTGTTTTTAGCCTGCCATTATAGAAGAAAAGTACAGCACTAAAATTATTCCTCTTGACATCTTGTTAGAGAATATGTCTGTTCGCGATGAGGAATAATGTTTAGATTTCAATAACATTGCTGCGCACTCGATGTCGATGCAGTAGAAATAGAGACTGCTTTTCAAAACGAAAGTTCACTGTGGTGACTGGCAGCTTGCTGTATTGAGATTAAAGTTTCTAATACTGCTTACCCTTGTAGCGGTATAGATTGCATCTCGTGAAAGCGAACAGAGTCCTTCGACACTGGCTCTGTATGCACCTTAAAGTGTTTGATATATACATCGCGTCACACCGCAATAACGAAACGCGTTCTCAAGTTTCAACAAGAGATATGTTCTCATGCGCTCCGTAAAGCTATCTGCTCACAGCTGCCTGTGTGTCAATCCACCTAGCTTCAAGCTACCCCCACTCAGACGTGTCAGTGATCGAACTGATCTCTCATTGGTGGATGTAAATCATAATTTATAATGTCTCAGACAGATAATAAACATGTATATATAACAAAATACACATTATGCTCTGTTCCAGAGTCTCGTATATTGTTGTAAATCTTGCATGTTATTCTCTTTTCTTCTTATTGCTGGTAAATGTGATCCTGGTGTACGATCAATAAACTGAGTCAATGATCGCCATGTTCTAGCCATCTTCGCCTGACTTCGTGCGTGCACGTCGGTACTCGGAAAATACCGTAATCGTGCAGCTGGACCCTGCTTTGGTTTGCAACTTGTGGATCGCGCCGATCTTCAACATAAACTTCAAACTGCACTATTCATCATAACAATATGAGGATAAT
This sequence comes from Meconema thalassinum, assembly GCA_946902985.2. Taxonomy (NCBI): domain Eukaryota; kingdom Metazoa; phylum Arthropoda; class Insecta; order Orthoptera; family Tettigoniidae; genus Meconema; species Meconema thalassinum. Next base: position 524,952,594 of record OX336389.2, on the reverse strand, counting down.
GGTACATGTTCCTCTTGATATCTTTCTACAAAAGAAGTAACGTGCTTTTATGTATACCATATAACCTTAATACAAATATAATGGATCATTATTCTCATGTTAATTTCTTATAGAATTTCCTCTATTCTTCTTAGAATTCCTGTATCGTGATTTCTAATGGAGGTGTTAAAATCTGAGTCTTTACTTGCGTTTGGAAATGCGAGTTTTTTCTTCGTCAGGGTTTCTTTCTCGACTCCCCTGACGACTTGTACTAGGCCTGTTCTCCTCGATTTCCTGATTTTCATTTCTCTCTCTCGTATTTCTTCGTCTTGTTTCTTTAGACTGTTCTTGCTCCCCTCTGAGCCTTCTATCACGATTACGTTCATATTCCTCGTTCCTATAATTTTATACCTCCCATATTCTTGATATTGTCTGTTATTGGAATTATATGGGCTTCCTCTATATCTATTCCTTTCATAGTTTCCATTATCTCTGCGATAGAAATTGCGTTCTTCATATCTACGCTGCCAAGGCTGTTCCCTGTATTCAGCGTACCTGTTGTCTTGCCGATTGTTTCTCTGGTAGTAATGTTGTTACGACTATTTCCTGATCGATTATAATTCCTCTCTTCGGACCTGACTTTGTCAGTCTGTTGTGTCCTATCCATGACTATCGTGTTAACAGTTCTAGGTTCATTTCTGTTATTCCTGGTCACCGAAGGTGTCGTAAGAGCACTCACATGGTCAAGCCTTCTTAACAAATCATCCATGGTTGCCAAATCGGATACGCCAGATGATATTACATTCTTTCAGACTTCTACCGGAAGTTGTCGAGAGATAGCTTCTATTAACTGAGCTTGGGTTAATGGTGGTTGTAAAAATCTGATTTTCGAGAGCTGTGTTGCAAAGTACTCAGAATAGCTCGTTGGACCAGTGCTTGAGTACTTGCGAGAGTACACTTCTGAACGCACGTTGCTTTGCACTTCTATGCTCCAGAATCGATTTATGAATGCTTCCGCGAACTCGTCAAAATTGTCGAATGTATAGCGGAATGCATGATACCACTGAAGTGGTGCGTCTGATAAGAAACGCTCTACCACTCTCAGTTCTCTCTCTCTCTCTCGGAACATGTGTCTCAATAAAATAATACCTCACACTCCTGATAAATTCAATGGGAGTATTCCCGTCAAGGTTATTAAAGCGTCTCGGCTTATCTTCATAATTCCTTGTAATGGTGACATGAGATGTCCCATCAGATGTCTTATGTGTGTATGCCCCTGCACTTGTACTTGCTATCGGCGAAATATACGATTGCGTTACAGTGGGATTAAGTGCTGCATTAGACTGAGGACTACTCTCTGCTATGGGAGCTGGTTGTGGAAAATTGACCCCCCTGTCCTGCGTTGTAACATTCGTACGTTCAATCGCGGCTAGAAAATCCGCATTCCAATGCGCCCTCAACTGTTCCCGTAAACTATCTACATCTATACTGCCTTCCAAAGTTATACGTTCCAGTTGTTTACGAATTTCATTTATTTCAGAGGTCTTTTTCTCTCTGACTTCATTTACTTCTAATTTGGCTTGATCAACTTTGACTTCTACCGACTTAACCCTTTCTTCAATACTAGTTTGATTGTTAATTTTGAGAATTCTGAAACACATTCAATCTTTTAATTACGTCTTCCCGTGCATCAGATATCTCCTTACTTGCTCTAAGTTCACCCTCTACAACTTTTCGATTAACTTCCAACTTTAAATCTTTGAAGTAGTCATCGTTAATCGTAACCATTTCTTGTCTAAGAATAGTTACATTATCTGATATTATACTTTTTATGTCAATGTCAAAATCGTCCTTTATAAGTTGGTTATGATCTTTAACTTGCGTTTGTAAAATTCACAATTCATCCCTTAACTGCTCTAAAGTAGATTGGGTATGGATGGTTCCATTAGACACTTGTAATTGGAGGGCATCTAAGTGTGCTTTAGCGTTCCTTTTATGGTTGGACAATTCTAATCTAATTTCCAGTTGGAAATCCCTATGATATTGTTCTGCTTCATTTAATTGGACTTGTAGCAGTTTCTGATTAGCTTCAACAATATCTACTTTAGCTTGTATGTTAATCTGGGTCGTTTGCATTTGATCTTGAGTCGCCTGCATATTACTTTGAGTTGACTCAATCCTAACCATTTTAGAATCTAATTTATCTACAGTGGATTGCATTCCTTCAATAGTGGATTGGATTTTAGTGACATTAGATTCAAGACTATCCTGGCTTGATTGAATTTTAGTGACATTAGATTCAAGACTGTCCTGGCTTGATTGGATTTTAGTGACATTAGATTCAAGACTATCCTGGCTTGATTGAATATTAGTGACATTAGATTCAAGACTATCCTGGCTTGATTGGATTTTAGTGGTCTCTATTTGAATATTGTCAATGGTGGATTGTATTTTACTAGTAATAGACTCTTGTTTAAGTTGCCCCGTTTGGACAGTGTCTAAATCCACTCGAATTAAATGAACATCGGAATGTGTTTGCCTAACATCTGATTGTACAACATCTATTGTAGTCTCTACGTCTTTAACTTTAGCAAGTACTTGTTGGGAACTGTCTTGTAAGTTCTTTAGAGTACTCTGCATACCAGAAATTTCATTACGTAGGCTTTCAGTGACTACGTCCTGAAGTACCCCTCTACTCCGGGCATCCGATGCTTCCCATATTGAGTCTATCTTATTTTGAAGCATCCTATACAATGATTTAAGGTCTGTGACCTCCTCTTCATATTTATCAGACATAATATATAATTATATAATTCACACAAGCAAACACAAACACATGAACACTACTTAAACCTAAGCAAAGCATGAACACCCCAATGAAAATTAACTGCCATAATTGAAGCTTTCTTTGCGTATAGCATTAATCCTTAAAGCTATACTAAATTTAATTAATGTTAAAACCTACACAAATCGTGAGGTGAGAACCAGAGGGTTCTATCTGACTTTAAGTTAATTGTTCAGGAGAGGTGTTTGAAGTTTGGAATTGCATAAAGAATGTAGTATTGAAGCCAGCTCTTTGCGAAGTATTTCAAAATGATGATACAAGGTTCTACTTTAATGAATTTACACCAAATTTAACAATTACATAGAGAACATAGGTATTTTAAAGACTTATTCCAAAGTCTGCATGCAGATAGAACTTTCTGGCTCTGAAATTTGCATAAGTTGTTAGAGTCATAAGGTTCTTCATTTCAAAATTGCTTTGTAGAACTCTACATCGTCAGTGGACATCCATTTCATCATGGAATGGATATCTGTAGCCTTCTCCTTGGAAATTTTCCTCCCTGATATAGAATCTCTTGCTTCTGGTAGTCGGGTTGGTACTGTATGTTTTATTGCTGATTGTCATTAGTCCTGTTGTTTCAACTCTTCGGCATCTTGACTTTAATCCACTTCTGAATACCTTGACTTGTCTTAAAGTACACACTGAAAAGGGTCCTTAGGGGCAGATGACCTCGTAGTTCCGCCCCTTAAAACAACAATAACTAACCAACACTGAACAGGTCGTCTGCACAAAATTTTAGCTGCGATACCTGCAGATACGGTATTTTACTCTACTGAAACAGTTTCGTTTGAGTCTGGTAGTCACGGAAATCGGATGCTTTCATCTAAAGTACATGGTATGGTGACCTAAAATTAGATGCTTTTCAGTCGGTCGTGTTGACTGACTGAAAAGCATCATACTTAAGATCACCATACCATCAAGCATCAACACTTTCTTTTACTAACGCAACACTAAAAAATAGCTTCAAGCACCATAATGTACGGTGACCTCCTGTTGCAAGAGAGCAGAATTCTTACTAGTGAAACTGGAGACCACAACTATGATAACCGCAAAGACTTCACTATGTTTGATTGGATGTTGTCAACCACCTGAATGCAAGAATGCCCCAGTGTTGAAATTTTCATGTTAATTTCCCTTATGAGGTTAGTTTCTTAAATAAAGCTAGCCAAAGCAAAACGAATCAGTTAGTTTCTATTCTGAGGAACTCAGCTATCACTCCAAAGAATATATTCCCTAACTTCCGGGTGAAATATTTTGTAATACATAAATTACAGCACTTGCAATGCCATTTCCAGATCTGCCGCACACATGCCAAATAGCGCAATAGACATGTTTATTCCTCGATACATGAGCAGTAAGATTGTAGGGCCTATACGATCAGTTTTCTTTTATAAAAGAAGCAACTAACATTTGCACGAGTTAAAGCTATCACATTTTGTAGAACAAAGCATATCATCATAGCATCATTTCGTCTGTCATGTTCTATTTCCTATCGCATGAATGATTTCTCTTCTAAATGGTTATCAAATTTCGTTGACAAACTCTCTGTGACTTTCTTTTCCTTTTTCGCCATGATAAACTCCTCACATAAGTCACACCGATCGGATTTTGGTGCTAAGAAGTCCAGATTATCCTGTACATTGAGAGTGTTACCGCTTTATAGCTATTCTGTATGCAAACTTCATTATGCAACTCGCACATTCTAGTTACATTTAAATCAGGACTTAAGTATTCATTTTGTGTCACAGCCCTGCAGTAATGCTACTCTGGCGTTGGAAATGATTCAATGCGCTTTCTAACAAAATCTTCACAGTGTTTGGAAATCCTCTCTTGTTTTCTTTCCTCTCTCATTGGATTTTGGAGTTCTTGATGTTTGATCTTTGTTAAAATGCACTTTGTATATTACTATTACTTTTTGACTGACCAACAAGGTCTCTTGCATACTCTTACCTGCGTGCCATTCACTTGTAAAAAGTAAGAGAAGGACTTACGTTTCCTAGAGTCAACTTTCATGATCCTCCGAGAAGATTTACACTCGGAGCTCTGTAAAATAAAATGTATTTTCTCATTTCTTACAGTGAATAAAATGAAATCATTATGCAATTCTGGTTATCTTTAGAAATCTTATGATAACACTTAAATTTGCACTTACAGTCTTCATGTTTTAATTCCTTCGCAGCTACCTTTTTATCCGCAGTGCTAATGTACTCGCCACCACTCTTTTGAATATTGTTTTTCCACTGTCGAGGGTTACGCTTTCTCTTCCTGGACTCCTTACGATTTATAGCCAAACACCCAAACTCCAAACAGCGGATCCAGTGTGTACTGTCTACCAACATTCAGCAGATAGAACCATCTGGTTCTCAGCCTTGCAAACTTTTGCAGATAGACCCAAATTTACCTGCTTAATGACTGGAAACGGGAAATGATACGGATGTTGCTGTCATGGATAATGATAGTACATATCTCCCTGTACCATTTACAACGAAAAAATCAAAATCCTCAAAAAGTGTAGATAGAACCCTCTGGTTCTCACCTCACGAAATGTGGAATTCCCTACAGTAAAATGTGTGATACCTTATATCTGCGATATTTCCTCAAATATCCTAATCTGACAAGAATTTAAATGAATGAAACATCCTATTATTACGATGAGGTGAGAAATCCCCATCAGCCAGATTCAACTAAGTCAAGCTATTTGTATGCAGCTCAAACTTGAATTGCATCAAATGCCTCCATTCGATTGAACACGTCAGTAAAGATTCCGAAACATGCCTTTCACTGCTCATGCTCGAATCGTCAATCTATTACAAATTAGTGTAGCACCAATTTAAAAAAGAGCAAAACCTAATAATGGTTGCGTTTCTACATGTCTATCATGCAGATTGAGTAGTCTCATAAACGCTTTGTTCACAAGTGAATTCCAACAATTCGTGCTAAAAATGTCGGTACACCATTACTTTCTGACATTCATTCAACGAATTCGCAATGATCGCTGTAATGGCGTCAGAGTTGGCTAACACAAGTCACCTCCCACGTGTTCGAACAAAAGATTCGAAATGAACATGAAATGGCGTCTTATTATTATTATTATTATTATTTATTTACCAAAAATTGTGCCTACAATTTATGGACGGCAGATAGAGAAAGGGCAAGCCCCACATACACATCAGTGTCTCCATCTCCGTTCATTAAATCTAAACAAATCTCAAATGTTACATTATACAATTTACACCTTTACATTTGCTATATACACATAATCTGCTGTACATGACGTCTATATCATACAATTCATAAATAAAAGGGAAGACACAGGCATGCACACACACATATACACGCTCACACACGCATACATACACACATACATATATACACGCACGCGCCCACTCCCAATCACTCACAAAGTTACATTATACAGTATATAATTCAATTTACATGGGGTTTTAGTCCCTTTAGAGCCTTCACTTTGCGGCAAAATTGTCGTGGAGGAAGGTCTTTTATTTCACGAGGCAGGTCATTCCAAAGTCGAGCAGAGCGATTGTAGAATCCAGATTGATAATCTGTTGTCCTAGCGAATGGAGGAACAAGTGTGACACCCTGTGCTCTACGGACTGAACGATATGACAGCTGAAGGCGGTGAAATGGGTACAGTATAATGGTGCCAGCTAGAGATTTTCGGAGAAAGGTGAGATCTATTTGGCTACATATGTCATTGATGGATGTTAATGGTTTTGTCAAAACTTTGTTACCCTGATTGTAAATGAGTCGCTCTGCTCGACGTTGGACTGCACTTAACTTCCTCATGTTTTCTTCGGTAGTGGGATGCCAGGCAGGAAGTCCGTACAGAAGAATGGGCCGTATCGTGGAGAGATACACCGCTCGGAGTGCACGGCTTCTGAATCCCAGAAGATTACGTCTTGCAAATCCTAGAATTCTAAATGCCTTACACCTAGATTCCTCAACGTGTACATTCCACTTCAAATTGCTGGAAATGTGTATTCCCAGCATTCGCAGTGAATTGCACATGGGAAGAACTTTGCCGCTCAGTGAAAGGCTATGTGCAATAGGCTGTCTGGCCCTACTTAGCCGAATATATTTACACTTGTTTACATTCAAGGTCATCTTATTTACATCACACCACAGTGCCACACTGTCCAGATCTTCCTGTAGTGCTTTGACGTCATCATTATTTTTTATGGCTCTGTAAATTATTGAGTCGTCTGCATACTGCGCCATCGTGGACGTCACACAGCTTGGAAGGTCGAGGGTAAAAACCATGTACAACAAAGGCCCAATCACCGACCCCTGTGATACTCCCGAAGTTACCACTATGTTCGGTGACTTGGCCCCGCCAAACACGACACACTGCGTTCGACCTACCAGGAATGACGTCAACCATGTAATCAGTTTGCCTCCGATGCCATATTTGCCAAGCTTTAACAAGAGTCTTTGATGAGGCACCTGATCAAAAGCTTTGCTTAAGTCCAGGGCCACACAGTCCACTTGGGAGACGTTAGTCTGATCCAAAGGGTTCTGCCAGTCATCAATCACTTTTGTCAAAAGAGTTGTACAAGATCTCCCCGGAACGAAGCCATGTTGGCTTGGATTTAACAGGCCTCGCTCACTCAGGAATTCCAGTATGTTCTTAGCAACCAGACGCTCCACACATTTACAGATACCAGACGTCAGAGAAATCGGGCGGTAGTTGTCCATGTCTTCCTTGTCACCATCTTTGAACACAGGGACCACGTTAGCATGTTTCCACTCTTGTGGTAGAGTCCCGGTGTAGATGGACTGGTTGAAAAGTGCGCACAATGAGGGTGCTAGGGCATCTGCACAGTAATGAAGGATCCGAGCAGGGATTAAGTCTGGTCCTGTCGCGGCATGGGGTCTAGTTCTCCGTAAGCTGTCTCGAACTTCCTGTTGTGTGAAATATAGACTGGCTAGGGGAAAGAGAGGGGCTGGCATCGAACCTGGTATTCCAGTTTTCTCGAATTCCAATCCATTATGGACCTGAATTACTGAATTACTACAAGGTATTTCAGTTAATTCGGCCCGAAACGTTGGTGCGCCAAATCTCTATGTACCCGAAATACCTACTGTCAGACTGCTGATATCCCACGATGGTAGCTGGATTCCAGAACCTGAAAACCCCGACTAAAAAACCCCAGATTCCACTCAGCAAGAGACGGGGATAATGGGGCACAATGATTACCTATCTGAGGGAACGTTAAGAAAGACCATGGCAACAAAAGAAAAATCTAGCTCGATAGAACACAAGAACGAGAAAAACGTAATCTTCAAAGCGTGGAATAACACTGAAATGCCTGCAATGGTTTCCTTAACGTGACCTCCTATCGCAGCTATAAAGTATCACTCTGAAAGAATTAAAATGAAATTCTCCAAAATTTATTCAGAAATAGCATTATAGCAGAAATTGCTATAACAATATTACAAGAAATGAAAAGCAACTGCAGCATCAACCGGAAGCTCAAATCACTGTGACCTGAATACATCTTCTAGTCATCACTAGACACACCTTATTCTCCAAAAAAATAAGTTGAACACTCTTTAAGATAATACCCTACTATGGCACAAGTAATGCCTCAAAAGCATTATTGAAAATTAATTCCGCATTTGTGTAGGTCATTACTAATCCTACAGATAGCAAAATCATTTATGTACAAAATTTACACTAATATATATATTTTGAGTGGCACACTCAAGTGTGTTTTTCTTTTCATTTCGCAAGCCTCAGTTTAACATTCTTCCATTAGAATAAGATCATTAGTTTGCTTTAAATAATTTGAAAATGTTTAAATTGGTCCTTTCCAACCAGGTGACAAAGCTCAGTAGAGCTAATCTTTCGCTTTAATAACTCTTGCACTCACCAAAATAACTGATCAGGATAACTGTAAAACCTTCGTCAGCATGGTGATTAAATCCAGAATATTAAGGTTGACATCATTTAATACATGTTTTAATATTTTACTTTGTAGCGTGCATGCTTCTCAACAACAACAAAAACGCTTGTAGTAAAACGCTGAATTAAACCTGGAAATAAGTCAAATTTTATTTGACTACACAATAACAATTATCATGGGTTAGTTTCCATGAAATATCTTAATGTTTATTTCATTCTTTTAATGCCTTCACGCGGCTCTACTCTTATACATATGTACTCCCCTGAGTACTCGATTCAAAATTAATTTGTTATAATCATATAGCCTATATTTTAGCGTAACTGGATCACCCTCATTGGTGAATGACGAATTTCATTCTCAGCTGATTATTGTTGTTACTACATCGTTGTTTGAATTTACACATAGTTTATATTAGTTTTCAATGATGTTGATTGGATTTTTTCAATAATAAAATATCCATTTAGAATTAACACCTATGCTATCAGAGATTGCAATTACAGTGACTTTCCTTAATCAGAATGTATTTATACATTTATTAAATCTGGGATATACGGTGGTTAAAAAAGTGAATGATGTTTCAGAGTTAAATTATAGTCAAATGGCTAGAATTAAAAACAATGAAAAATTCCCTCGAACTTGGATCTCAACTACGCCTTCACGCTAGAGGCTAACGTGAATCAAAATGCAAGTTAAATAAGAATGAAGAGAAAGTTTATCGAGCCAACGTTCGGTACACCCCTGCACGGATGAATTCAAGAAACAGAGTAATGTCTCTACACCACCGGACATGGTAATCATAACAATTAGCACAATTGTCTGGTTAGAAAACATCACCAGCCTCGGTCCTTCAACAACACAAAGAATGATTTCTAACAAAAGCGAATGATCAAACTCCTCTATATAAAAAGAACATCAAAATAGCTCATAACTTGCTATAAAAATTTGTCTTCTATTCATAAACCAATCACTCGGATGTATAATGTACGAAGATGCAGTAGGAAAATGTAGCTCAACAAAAACACATTCTAACTATGCGAAGAATGTCACAAATTGACATAATAAAGAGTTCACCACGTTGATAAACTACACTGAATCACAAAAATGCCTATCGAAGTCCTCTTCACTTCCCTAAGAAAGCTTCATGAAATATTACTGAACTTATGATGAAATCTACTTAAACATACTTAAATACAAGTTGAAAATGGGTTGCACTTCTTATGGAAGTCTAAAACCTGTCGATTATGAAATCACTCATGATTAGAACGTCATGCCTAAATTCCACAGTTCGACATACTACTCAAAAATAAATATACTAGAAATAATGGCAGAAATTAACATTGAAATATCTACACTTAGCTACGAGAGACGAAGTTGTGAAAGCTGTACCTTGTTGATAGATGAATTTCCAAAAGCGAGCATTGATATGCCCTGCATATCACACCTTTTCCATATGTAGCTGTAACTAGCACTCCCCAGGTCGTCGGGAATCGAACCAGAAATCCCCTTCTCCAATTCGCACGTTCTTCCCGGTTCAGAAGGCTATTACCCATCCTGGATAAATAGTTAGGAATCGCTACTTCACGTCTCCAACATCTTCCAGTACACAGTTCATTTCTCAGTAGTATCGCGTTATTCATATCGGGCCGAAATGTCAATGAACGGAAGACGAATGACTGCCCATGCGAATAGCATTCAGGATTACTAATGAAGTAGACACAAGTGGTCACACAATCAGTATCAGTCATCACCGGATCCATGACAATAGTTCATTGAAATGTTCGATACTATGCCGGTTTAGTAGCGCTCATGCTGCTGTGTTTTTAGCCTGCCATTATAGAAGAAAAGTACAGCACTAACATTATTCCTCCTGACATCTTGTTAGAGAATATGTCTGTTCGCGATGAGGAATAATGTTTAGAGTTCAATAACATTGCTGCGCACTCGATATCGATGCAGTAGAAACAGAGACTGCTTTTCAAAACGAAAGTTCGCTGTGGTGACAGGCAGCTTGCTGTATTGAGATTAAAGTTTCTAATACTGCTTACCCTTGTAGCGGTATAGATTGCATCTCGTGAAAGCGAACAGAGTCCTTCGACACTGGCTCTGTATGCACCTTAAAGTGTTTGATATATACATCGCGTCACACCGCAATAACGAAACGCGTTCTCAAGTTTCAACAAGAGATATGTTCTCATGCGCTCCGTAAAGCTATCTGCTCACAGCTACCTGTGTGTCAATCCACCTAGCTTCAAGCTACCCCCACTCAGACGTGTCAGTGATCGAACTGATCTCTCATTGGTGGATGTAAATCATAATTTATAATGTCTCAGACAGATAATAAACATGTATATATAACAAAATACACATTATGCTCTGTTCCAGAGTCTCGTATATTGTTGCAAATCTTGCATGTTATTCTCTTTTCTTCTTATTGCTGATAAATGTGATCCTGGTGTACGATCAATAAACTGGGTCAATGATCGCCATGTTGTAGCCATCTTCGCCTGACTTCGTGCGTGCACGTCGGTACTCGGAAAATACCGTAATCGCGCAGCTGGACCCTGCTTCGGTTTGCAACTTGCGGATCGCGCCGATCTTCAACATAAACTTCAAACTGCACTATTCATCATAACAATATGAGGATAATGGTACAGTACTAAAAATGAGACTGGCGTCAAACTTATGAATTCTGTAGCAACCATAGTTTGGTGAAAGGTGGTACGATATTTCCTTATAAGAACTGCTATTAAGTGACTTGGGTGTCCCCAGACCTTAAAACGGAGAACCAGATTGACCATTTTTACTGTAAGCAAGACATGGTGAAATTCCCTGATGGACGTGAGGAACAAGAGAGGAGCAGATGTGGGAAGTGACCATCATTTAGTAATAGCTACGCTACGATTGAAGATAGCAAGTATTAGGAATATTCATCAAAAGGGGAGGATAAGGTACAAAGTGCAAGGTATAAATGGAAGCATAAGGAGGCGCAACAACATTTCTCACTAGAGTTGAGAAACCTATTTCATCGGCTGAGAGAGGAAGAAGAAAGAAAGATATTGATCATAACTGGAAGAACATAAAGAGTACCTATATCAATATATGTGAAAAGGTTTTAGGCGAGAGAGAAAGAGAGAGAGAGGAAGGGAGGAATGGGTTACTTCTGAGACACGGGAAACCGTAAACAGCAGGAAGGAATGTAAGTAAAGACTTAACAATGCAAGAACACAAGAGGAGAAGGTACAAGCTAGATCAGATTTCAACCAACTTAACAAAATAGTGAAGAGGAGTTCTCGACGTGATATATGAGTATTTATCAATAATTTAGCAGAGATGGCAGCGTAAAACAACGATAGTAAGACCCTATATCACATAACCAAAAGATTAACAGGAAAGTTTTGATAAACCTGTGAAAGCCAAAGATGGGAGATTACTGTCTACACAAGAGGAGCAACTAGAAAGCTGGAGATAACATTTTCTGGAGATCTTGAATCGGGGAATAAGCGAGGAAAGAGAAATGATAGAAGAAGAGCAAGAAAATAGGGCTATAAGCACAGAATCACCATCAAGAACAGAGATACAAAAGACTATCAAACAACTAAAGAACAGTGAGGCGGCTGGTATGGACAACATTCCATCGGAAGCCTTGAAAGTAGATACGGACACTACGGTTGAGATTCTGCTACCATTTTTTGAGAAGATCTGGGAAGAAGAGAAGATTCCTACAGACTGGAAGAAAGGACTGTTGATCAAGCTTCCAAGGAAAGGAGATTTATTGGAATGCGACAACTGGAGAGGGATTACTCTCCTTTCAATCCCAAGTAAGGTACTCTCGTGAGTAATTCTAGAAAGGATAAAACAGAGAGTTAATTTAAGGTTGAGGAAAGTACGAGCGTGATTTAGAGAAGGTTTCTCTTGTACAGTCCAGATCAAAACACTGCGCAACAATCAACGGAACTGCAATCGCCACTGTACCTAATATTCGTTGATTTAAAAAAGGCATTTGATAGTATAATGAGAGAGAAGATTTGGCACGCCATGAAACAGTTTGGGATCCCAAAGAAAATTATAAAGATTACTCAAGAAATGTATGAGAATTACACCAATCAAGTTTTACATCAGGGGATGTTGTCGGAGCCCATTCCTGTAAATACAGGAATTAAACAAGGATGTTTGCTGTCTCCAATACTGTTTCTCATGGTGCTGGATCTTATCATGAAGATAGCAATGAATCGCCGACTAACAGACAGGTTGGAGGACCTAGATTTCGCAGACGACCTGTGCTTGCATGCCAGCAGTTACAGAGATATGGAAGCGAAGCTGAATGATTTAAGAACTGAAGCATCTGTGGTGGGATTGAAGGTCAATGGAAGTAAAACCAAGGAGATGCGCCATAATAACCGAAATAAGGCACCATTATTAGGGAATCAAGAGATCGATCAAGTCAAACAGTTTTGCTACCTGGGAAGTATGGTCACCACTGAGGGAGGTACTATGGAGGATATAGGAAATAGAATAAATAAGGCTAAAGGAGCATTCGCAATGTTGAGATCAAGTCGGAACGCAAGGGAACCTAACACCTATACCAAACTTCACATCTTCAATTCAAATGTCAAGTCAATATTGCTCTATGGATGTGAAACTTGGAAGACCAACAAACAACTGATTAACAGACTCCAAATATTTGTGAATAGATGCTTGAGCAATATCCTGAGGATATGGTGGCCACAAGTTTTCTCCAATGAAGAGCTATGGAGAAGAACACAGCAAACACCCATTTATGTTGAGATGCGTCGTAGGATATGGAAATGGATTGGACATACGTTACGACGAGATGGAGACAACATAGCAAGACAAGCCCTGGAATGGAATCCACAAGGTAGTAGGCAAAGAGGCAGACCAAGGAACACCTGGAGGAGGAGTGTAATAACAGAAGGTATGGAGAAATGAGGGAAGACCTGGAACGATATTAGGAGGATGGTGCAGAACAGAGTCCGATGGCGGAAATTCATCGATGCCCTATGCTCCACTTAGGAGATAAAGGAAATAAGTCAAGTTGCAATAAAGCACTAATTATGATGTGTAACTGGAATAAAACAAACTCGATCTGATTTCCTATCATTTCATAAGTTGGCTAACCTACTCGGCGAAAGCAACCCAGTTCCTTCAGTTAATTACATTTATTGCTACGATATAGGTCAGTTAATGCATCTCAGTGGCGTTGGAAATGCCATGTGTTCGCAACGTGGTTTTGAGTTTGAGCCCAACAATGACGCAATCACCCTGCATTTAACGAATCACAGATTGACCTGAGAGTCCCTACTCTGTTATTATATGCTCCTTGATAATATTGTAATATTTTCAAAGAATTTACGAAGATTCTTACAAACAGACTAATCGTCCTTGTAGACCAACATATTCCTCAAGAGCAATTTTTAGGAGGGGTAGATCTACCCTACAAGCAGTGAAATGTTGACGGCAAGATATTGAGGCAGCACACAAACACCAGGTGGAAAACTTCATGTAGTCTTCATTAAATTGTCAAAAGCTTTTGACATGCTGACAAACAATCGATTGGAAAAGATCATTACATTACAGCATTAATAAAAGACATTCTTTTGGACAACATCGTCGTCATACAGGATAGCACATCAAGATCCGCTAACATAACACAGACTAATGGAATTATCCAAGTGGATCCACTAAGCCAACTCTCGTTTAGCATAACTACAGCAGATGTGACTCAGTGCATAAGCGAAGGTGTAAAGCATTATGTATATGTCGATGATATGGTGCTCGCAGCAACTCGCCGAGATGATCTATAAAAATCTTTTGACCATATGGTATCATGGGCAGAGGACAGTGACCTCAAGTTGAATGACCAAAAGACTGTGTAGAATGTTTTTAGAAAAGGGGGCTGACATGCAGCGACGGACCAAATAAATTATAATGGTAAAGCCCTTGCAAGCTTTGGTAATTTCAAGTACTTGGGAGTTGTCTTCCATAAGAGATGTAATGTTCGTACTCAGCACATAGTAGACAGGACCGCCACATCAACTAGAGTAATGTCAGACATTAAGGATCTATGGAAAATATCTGTTCAAGCCGCGATGAAACTTGTCAAATTTAAGATCCTACCTGTTGGTTGGAACTTATATGGGAACACCTGAACACCACCAACCTGCGTCAAATAGAGAAAGTAAAAGCCGCATACCTAAGAGGACTCTGGGGCTATCGAAATATTCACGGTCCCGATTAGTATATGTATTGACAAGAGAACACTTTATGATTGAGGAACTTCGTTTCAAGATGCCGTTACTATTCACATCCAGCTACGGATGACTACTAACAGAATTCCAACAAAAGAGACGTGACATATTGAGCCCGTCAGAGGAGTTTGCCAGGGTACCAACAACCGAAATGGCAGTCCAGACAATCCCACCTGTCGGAACACATAACCTAAGAGGATCGGATGAACTTCTTTTATGCCAGCACGGCACGAGAATCGTGGTCCCAGAGATCTGGTTGTTCATGGAGGTAAATGTCAAAGACAGCTAAAGAAGTACACCCTCAAACACAAAGCAAATGGAATTAGAACAACAAGCTTATGTAAAATCCCGTGAACTTGCTTATTCAATAAATAAAAAAATATCCTACTTCGGAGAGTTTGTTTCGGCTAATCCGCCAAGCTAATAAATAAAGAAAATAAATTGATCAGGCCCTAACTGAAGCTAAGTTAAAACCCTCTCGAAAGACATCTAATACAAAGAAAATGTAATCAACATCAACATCGCTTGGAATATGGCACGTAAGGCAAGTGCCTACGCAATTATAAATGGGTCTAATATCTGAATTTACATTTAACATGACAGCAAACAAATCCTAAGATACGATGGTACTGTACCATTTCCCTCAAGCGTTAGTTGCAGCACTAATCTGTAGGATTTGTTTTGTATCATAATACAGCGCATGACCGGCGAGCTTGTGGCGTGACAGCTGACGGATTCCGTGAGGCTGGCCCGAGCCGAGCAGAGCCGAGGTTCTCCGAACTGGCAGACGCAATTGCAACATTCGGGACTAGTGCGCCGCGCAGATCCAACTTATTGATTGTATATTGAAAGATCACCTCATCTATAATAACGAGGAAGAGAAGTTTATTTATCATTTTCAGCATTTTACCCAAGATGTATTGACATTGTACTGGCTTTGAAGAGCTGATTTCTTTAGCATGACTCCATGATACATGACAGCTATGTTGACCAAGCGCCAACGTTTTGTTTTATCGATCTACGCACCGCGAGAGTAGGGGATGATTACCCTCGTGAATATGCGGGCAGTTCGAGCAAGCCAGATTCTGATATATCTCTGCCCAGAGCAGAACGACC
Organism: Meconema thalassinum; assembly: GCA_946902985.2. Taxonomy (NCBI): domain Eukaryota; kingdom Metazoa; phylum Arthropoda; class Insecta; order Orthoptera; family Tettigoniidae; genus Meconema; species Meconema thalassinum. The sequence goes on along the minus strand of OX336389.2, from coordinate 524,936,464 downwards.
TAGGAGCGCGAATATTAACACGTATCGCGAAACGTGTGTGAGGCCATCGTTAGGATGTTGGGGTTGTGTGACGAAAAACTCTAACATAGGCATTTCAATAATGAGTGATATTTTCACGCTGAATATGTGCCGTGTAACGTGCAAGTTTATTCATGCCACATTCACATTAAGGCAAGCGCTTTACAACGACCGACGTTAACTTTGGCGAGAGTACTGTGATTCTTGCAGTAGACTATAACTTCAGAATCGTGCTACTTCTATGGACACAAGTGTTGTTACACTTGACCACTAAATGAACTATTTCACTCATTCCTCTCATTTTAAAGACATGATAACCGACAAGATGTCGGGAGGAAGGTTTTTAATGCACGTATACCTTATAGCTATGACAGGCTAAACATTTATACATGAATACTCTGGAGTAGGCAACGCACTATACATTCTACGGAATGGACACTGACTTTTTTAAAGTGTCATTGCTAGTGCTAAATTTTCTTTTACCATGTCAGTCCATCATGACATGATGACATTAAGATGCAATTATCGCTTCGGGCGATGCTACTACTCTGTGCGAGATTCTTATTCGGAACGATATGGTCAGTACGTGGAGTGCAGTAACGACCGGTGTTGTTCATGTGGCTGTCTGGAACCCGAGAGTCGGGGATTGGTAATCCAGGATTCGATTCCATCGACATTCCAGGAGGACCAGGGCATTTCTACGTATAAGGAAGACTTGATATGGGAGGCATATCATTGCTTTCGAGTCCATCATCGTCTGGCGAGAAGGTACAGCAAATTTACACCCGTCAGTAGTAGTAATGCTTGAATATTATAATGTTTTAGTAGCTGTCATATTTTCTTTTTCTTTTTCTTAGTATAGTCGATGGGTAGGACTTAGACTTGACGTCTTACTCTTGGCTGGTCCTATTCTCGGCTGGATTTCGATTCTTTTTAAAAGAATACATCCATTGTGTAGTGTGTTTTTACACAAGTCATGGTAACTTATGTTAATTTATTTGGGAACATTTTTGTCGTAGTGAAGAGAGTCGACTTAGGGGAAGTTTATATTATAGTGATTTTGAATTTCCATCGTGGTTTATATTTTCTTTTTGCCACGTTTATTCGCATTCGCATTTATCGACGGATCTATTTTATAGAGATCGTTCTGATTGTTGGTTGAAGAGTTGTTAATGTTCGTTTGAACATTTTTCTTCGTCGTGTTAGAGAGTTGAGACGTTTTTGAGCTCACTATTGGCCTGATAGGATTTATTTCTGTTTTTGCTAAGAGAGATTTCCAGTTTTGGTGCTTTGTGGAGACAGTAGGGTTTTCTAATCGACGATTTTGGTGTTTATTGTTTCGATTACCCACGTTGATGGTGTTGGAACCCTATATTATTTTCCATGGTCCACTCGAGCAGGGATATTTCTTTTTATGCTTGAAAATATTAATCCTATTGAATTTATTGTTTTGACACACGAATGTCATATCAATTTTGAGCTGATAGAAATCCATTTCACATATGGTATTTTTCAGACTTTTCAATGCGGATTATAGTCTAGTAAAAACATTCTGAACAGCATTTACAATCTTTTCTTTGACGTGAATCTCAGATTATCGAATGTGGAGGCATGTCCTTTAATAGACGTGCGATTGTAATAAACAATTGTAAAAGCATTAACAATAAGTCTAATAATCAGTTGGAAAAATAAGAGATAACATTTTTAGACACTCTATATGAAGTATAACATCCTGTGTAATTCTAGAAACGCAAATATTAAGCAAACTGTAATTATTGACGTATATTATTGATGAAAGCAATCATATCACCAGTGAGGGTGACTTATTATTATAAGTGTATAAAAGGAAATTTTGAAACAATCAATACTCAGTGGAGTAGATTTATCGTGTGGGTAAGACCATGCTCTGGCACCGTTGAATAATAATAATAATTAATTAATGCTTGAAATAATTATGATGAAATCCATTGCTGAATGGAAGGTGAATAAGTCAGGTGTGACCTGAAACAATCATAGATTTACAGTTATCGAACTAGATTGCAATAGTGTACTATCAGGAAACGTGTACTTCTAGACACGAGCACGTATAATTTATGTAATGATCTTTATTATCCGAGTTCTGGATTTAATTGCAATGCTTATAGCTACATAATCATCCCTTTGATTAATTCTCAGATTAATGTCGAATGAATTTGATGTTTTCCTGCTTATTCTCACAAGACATTATTGGGTCCAAGGGACACCAAACATTTATGATATTACTATCACGAAACCACTACTGACTTATACAAGTTACACTCATGGAGGGTGTACAATCTTCGTCTTTTGCTATAACATTCTGAGAGGTGTTAAAACCACTTGTATATATGTATATTATTTTTCAGGGTTACTATCAACATGTACATTAGGGAAATCACTCACTGGAACGGGACAGTTCTGATATTTGATTTAATATAAGTTTGTTTGGATCAATATTTTTTTAAATGGAATTGTGCCGCGCATTCTTGTGTGATGGATTTATCCTTCCTATTGTGTGATTTATTCTCGACCAGTGTCGAGTTGACTAATGTTCATCAGATTTTTATTCTGAGGGCATAGCGCCTTGCTATGTCGTTTTTGTGAATACATTATTTTCAATTCCATTTAATTCGACATCGTGGTGATTTATAGAAGTGAGTGGAGGTCACGTTAAGAAAGCCATTGCTGGGTATTTCTAGGTGTTTCTACGCCTGAGAGCACACTCTTGTGTAGACCTCGTGTTCTTTGAGCTGTTGCTCTTCAGCGTTTAGCCATGGTTTTTCTTAACGTTGCCTGGTTAGGTTTCCCTGTGCTCTATTATCCCCATCTCTTGCTGGTAGTATCTGGGGGTTTTCAGCCGGGGTTTTCAGGTTCAACGATCCAGTGATCTTCGTGGGATTTCAGCAATCTGATGGTAGGTAATTTCGGGTACAGTGAATTGGCGCCCTTAAACCTTTGGGCTCGACTAGAGATATCGTGTCCTTTTTTGTGTTACGCCGATATATTGGATTGGAGTTCAAACTATTGGAGCTCCTAAAACTGGAATACCAGACAGAGAAACAGTTATTTGACGATCTATGACTATGGAGATTTAGACAGAGATGTCGTACTCCATGTCGATCCAATGGACTGGTCGAATGACGCCATTTTATCGTAGCTTCGAACTTTGCTGTCGAACACGTGGATGGTGTCATGAGCTAGTCAACTCCAACGCCATTACAGGGATCATTGTGAATTCTCTGAATGTCTGTTGGAAAAATAATGGTGTACTGATACTTTTTAGCACAAAAGATCAGAATTCACTCGTGAATAAAGCGATTATGAAGTTATTCAATATACATGATATTCGTGTAGAATCGCCACCATTATTAGACTTAGATTCTTTTTTAAAAGTGGTGCTAGACTTATTTGCGATTAGTTTACGACATGAACATGGGTAGGGAAAGATACTCTCCTGAAGCTTTACTATCACGTTCAGTTGAATAGGGCGGTTGATGCAGCTCATGTTTGAGTGGCATTCAAGTTGCCTGGTTTTGGTATCCGGCTGATGAGGATTTCTGAACTCATCATTAATACTAGAATATTTTTGTTCACCTAACTTTTATTAAATTAGGACAGTTAATAAACCACCGATATAAATCACCACACAATCAGTATCAGAATGTTTCGGATTCATAGTTGGTATTATCCCGTTTTAGTTGAAAGTTAGCAGTAAGATTAATGCTGTACGATAAAAATGTTCCCATTATGACAGTGAAATTCCATTAGAATGTTTGTTTCTTGCTGTGCATTAGCAGTATTCATGTTATTTGTGTTATTGATATTATCTATAGTATAATATGGCCAGTAAGGATGGCGGTGATATCACCGATCTCAAGACTTTGTATGCAATGCTGCAGACTAAAATAGACAGCAGACATGGAACTTGGACCACACGTAATCAATCAGTTATTCATGAGGTGGTAGCTGACAGTCTCAAAACGGAGATAGGGTTAATCCAAGCTACCTTAAAAGACCTCAACTCTAGTTCTAAAAGGGTTGAATCAAAGGTTAATAAATTAGAATCCTCTGTAGATGATGTCCAATTAGATATTGGATCAGTCCAATCAAATATTCGAGCAGTCCAAAAGGATATTGGTTTAATGCAAAAAGATATGGGTTCTGTTCAAACCAGCCAATTAAGGTTAGATTCTAGTGTTGGCAAGATTCAATCAACAATTGATGATGTTCAACTACACATTGTTAACATAGAAACCAGTCAGGATAAAATGCAATCTGACATTAGTAAAATGGAGACTAGTCAGGAGAAAATGGAGGCTAGTCAGGAGAAAATGGAGACAAAAATTGGGGCTTTACAATCAACCCAGAGTCATATGTATGCTACTTAAAATCAAATGCAGACGATTCCATCTAATATTCAGACCAACATTGACCTTGTTGGCGCTAACCAAAAGCTGATGCAAGTTCAATTAAACGAGTCTGAACAGTCAAATAAAGATTTTCAGCTTGAAATCAGGTTAGAATTATCTAACAATTGAAAAGAAGCCAAAAGTAATTTAGACAGTTTCCAATTGCAAGTATCTCGTGACTATAGTCAGACACAAGACACTTTGCAACAGTTAAGAGCTGAAGTAAGTCTTCTTCAACCTCAAGTGAAGTATCACAATAAAATAATCAAAGACGAATTCGATGTAGATATTAAGGTTATCATTAATGATAACATTGTCATTCTTAGACAAGAAATGCTTTAAGTCAATGAGGACTATTATAAAGATTTTAAAACAGAAATCAACAATAAAATTGTAGAATCAGAGGCTAGATCGAGTAAGGAAATAACTGATGTAAGAGAGGACGTGATTGAAAGATGAAATGTAATTCAGAATGTTCAATCGGAAAATCTGGCGATCTCGAGACTAGGATTAATTCCATAGAGAACAAGGTGGATCAAGCTAAGTTAGAGTTGATAGAAGTTAGGGAGAAAAAGACTTCCGAACTAGGTGAAATCAGAAAACAACTCGACAATTTAACATTGGGAGGTACGATAAATGTAGATGCGTTAAGAGATCAACTTAGTCCGATTTGGAACGCGGATTTCATTGCTACTCTCGATGGTGTTGATAGTACCGGTCAGGATAGGGAAGATGGGAATCGCCAACAAAAACCCATAAGCCATGAAACACCCAGAATCGATCCAACGCAATATGAAAACATAGCACAGCAACGTTCTCCAACATATGCAAGGTTTACTTGGTTCGGGAGGTGATGGTTGGAAAACAAAATTACAGTTATGTTAGGAGAAGAAAGGGAAATTCAAATAATTTGTCGATGATAATGTCCAGTGACGGTAAATTAATTACTGAGAAACAGGCCATTGCTAATGAATTAAATATCTTTTACGGTAGTGTGTTCAATAAATCCAATAGCTGTGTGTTGGACCTTAACGACGAATCAGGGGCTCCCCTGTTCCAAATAAACCAGTCAGCAATTGTAAAGCTAATACAAAAACTACGTTTCAATGTATCAAAGGGTCCTGATAATATTGTTATTGAAGTACTTAAACTAGGAGGTAGGGCCGAGGCACGATACTTGGAGGTGATGTTTAATGTGTCCATAAACAATGCGCAAATCCCAGATGACTGGAAAAGAGCTACGGTAGTCCCAATATTTAAGGGAGGGAGCAGACTTGAATTGGGCAACTACAGGCCGGTTAGCCTTACGTCCATCGTTTGTAAATAGATGGAGCGTCTCATTTGCGACTACTGGAGGGAACAGTGGGAAACATTATCATGGTTTAATGATAGGCAACATGGATTTCGGAAGGGTTACTCATGCGAGAGTCAGATGCTATCACTTTTTCAAGATATTAGCGAATCGTTAGACCATGGAGTTTTAGTCAACGCCATGGTTATAGATTTTGTGAAGGCATTTGATGTCGTGCCGCATGACATGCTACTCCATAAATTAGCTTCGACGAAGATTGATAGAAGAGTAATTTTATGGATCCAAGAATTTTTGACAGGTCGTTCCCAGAAAGTGAAAGTCGAAGACATATTCTCGGATGAAATTACCGTAACGTCGTGTATCCCTCAGGGCAGCGTAATCGGAACTTTGTTATTTTTGGCGTTTATAAATGACTTACCGAATGGGATTCGCAGTGACTGTCGATTGTTTGCGGATGATTGTGTAATATATCGAAAGATACATGACTCACAAGACAATGCAGTGCTTCAAGAGGACCTGAACCTGGTCTATAAGTGGGCGATTGTAAATAAAATGAAAATAAACACAAGAAAATGTAGTCTCTTAAAAATAGGGAAAGTGCGAAGGCAGGATTTTCAATATAACATTGGCTCGGAAATACTTGTAGAAGAAGATTCTTGCAAATATTTAGGCGTTCACGTAAGGAATGATATGAAATGGAGTAGTCATGTAGGATGTGTCGTTTCAAAAGCTTACAAATCCCTGCACTTTGTAATGAGGGTATTAAAAGGAAGTTGTACCTCTGCTAAAGAATTAGGATATTTGTCACTTGTAAGACCTATTCCGGAATATGCCTCGGCGGTTTGGGATCCATATCAAGTAGGGCTCATCAATGAGTTGGAAATGGTACAAAGAAAGGCCGCTAGATTTGTGCTCAGTAACTTTAATCCCAGGAGCAGTGTGAGCCGTATGTTAAAGAAACTTGGGTGGGAATCACTGAAGGCTAGGAGGATGAAATCTAGACTCTGCGCTATGTACAACACGTATACAAATCCACCAGCATGGGGTGAGCTTAGCAAACGATTGGGAAAGCCCAATTACATGGGTAGGAGCGATCATCCTTTCAAAGTTAAGGGCCGACCACAGCGAACAAATTATGGTAAATATTCTTTTATAAACCGTGCCATTGATAACTGGAAATCTCTACCTGCCGCAGTCTTAGAGCCTTTTCCCAAACATTTAGGTGTGTTTAAGAAAAGACTGACTATTTGTGTAAATACTCCAGTTTAATTGTTGTATAATTGTTATTGAATTGTTATGTATAATTATTTATTTGTTATGTATATCCAATTCGCCACCGGGGGACACACCCCCCATTGCAACTAATGAATGAATGAATGAATATAATCATCCGACAGCTAACGTGAGTATAGGTCCTTACGCGACTCGAACGTCAGATGGGGCAGGTCATATTACCATTATTCGTAACTTCGAAGATAAACCTCGACGTTGTAACAACCTCGATGGGACCACCCCAATCGAATTAATTAGAAGTGTACGTGATTATTTCACGGAATCCTACGTACCACGTGAAAGAGTGTTGAGAGTGGTGGAACGCTTTCTGGCTGATGCCCCTCTTCAGTGGTATGGAGCTTTCAGCTACACTTTCACTGATTTCGAAGAGTTCGCGGAAGCCTTCATCAGTAGATTCTGGAGTGTGGAAATTCAGAATAATCTGCGGTCAGAAATGTACTCCAGGAAGTATGCGAGTACAGGGCCAACGAGTTATTCTGAATACTTTGCTTCCCAATTAGCGAAACTTCGTTTTCTTCAACCTCCGTTGACACAGGCCCAACTGATCGACTCCATGTCTCGACAGCTTCCTGAGGAAGTGCGTAAGCAAGTTATTTCATCAGGTGTAAGCGATCTTACGACCATGGATGATCTATTACGACGTTTAGATCGCGTAAGTGCGCTCACAGCTCCCACGGTCGTGAAGAACTCGCGAAAAGAACCGAGAGGTGTGCATACGATCGTAATGGATCGCACGCAGCAAACGGATCTACCTCAACCAGATAATAGATACAACAATAGGTACAATACACGTAATGGTAACAACCAAAGATATAATCACCAAGATAATCGTTATGTGGATTATACAGAACAACCTTGGCAGCGCAAGTACGAGGAGAGGAACTTTTACCGGCGTGATTATGGCAACAACAGGAATCGTTATCGTGAAACGCCATACCAGTCAAACAACAGATCTAATCAAGGTTACAGTCGCTATAAGAACTATAGAACAGAGGAGTTCAAGCGTAACCAACAGCTAGATAGGCTCAGAGGCGAGCAAGATAAGCCTTATCAGTACGCTAGGCGAAGAAATTCAAAAGAGAGAACAAAGGAGCAAGAAATTGCAGAAGCTACTCCTAGTACTAGTCGTCAGGGAAACACTGAGAGACCGGGCCCCGACGAAGGAAAAAAACGCCAATTCCAAAAAGTAGAGAAGACTGATGATTTAACACCCCCAAGTGTGATTACCATAAATGAGACTTTCAACACAGCCGATGCGGAATTGTTGTATGAAGAAGAAGGTAGAGAGTTAGGAAGACCCATTATACTGCCTGTTATACCGATTCGAGTCGGTAATCAGACATGCAGAGCTTTAGTTGATACTGGCGCGATGATTTCAATAATCAGTGAAAGGCTTAAGAACGAGGATCCATTCGTAATTATTCCCGCATCTCCATTGAAGGTCAAAGGTATTTTAAAGGACAGATCCATGAAATGCAAAGTCAAGGCCTTGATGAAGTTCTAAATAAACAATAGAAAATATGAGAACATATTCGTTGTAGTAAAGGACATAAACTTTGACTTGATTATCGGTATAGACTTCATTATAAAGGTAAGAGCCGTGATTGATGTCGATCAGAGATTGATCACGTTTCAGGAAGATGCTATAGAAGAGATAACAAAAGAAGAAATAGATAGGAAAGAAATTGATATGGAATACCCTAGACAGGAACTCCTAGATCGCGTCGTCGACGAAATCGAACAAGAGAGAGAGCAGTATGCACTCAAAGCCGAGGGATTTGAGGACGTCGAAAAGGAATTTACCGACCTATTAGAACAGTATAAAGATATATTTGATGATATGCCTGGTAGAATTAAGGACTTTAAATACCAGATTCGTCTTACTGATCAATCCCCATATCAAGCGAGACTTTACCCGACACCTCAGATACCATGAGGAAGTCAAAGTAATTATAAAGAAAATGGAACGCGACGGTATCATGAAAAAGCAAGCATCCTCATTTTTGAACCCAGTAACAGTTGTAAAAAAGGCAAATGGGCAACTGCGGTTGTGTCTCGACGCCAGGAAATTTAATTCTAGGATTCTATTAGAATCAGATCGTCCGCCGAAGATCAGGGAACTGCTGAAGAAGTTTAAAGGGAAATCCTGTTTCAGCGTTTTAGATTTAACAGCCTCGTTTTATCAGGTGGAGTTAGAGGAAGACAGTCGTCAGTATACTGGTTTCCTGGTCGACCAAATCAGTTACGTCTTCACTCGCGTCCCTTTTGGTATGATAAACAGTGGACCAGCGCTGATCCGAGCGTTAGACAGTAAGCTCTCTGACACTGCTAAAGAAAATGTAATATGTTAGATTGATGACATTATTGTTTCATCCACCAACGTCCAGAAACACTTGGTTCATCTCAAACAATTGTTTGATGATCTACGTAAGACTAATATTAAGCTGAATTTAGATAAGTGCAGGTTTATGCACGAATGCATTAACTTCCTGGGGCACACAATAGACCAGAATGGCTATCACCCCAATATGAAGAAAGAGGAAATTGCCCGATTTCCGAAGCCTTTAAAGATCAAACAGTTGAGACAGTTCCTAGGAATGTGTCAGTTCCTAAGTAGTCACTGTCCGGGCTATTCAGTAACTATGGCTCCGCTTTATGAGTTCCTCAAGAAAAATAACAGATGGAAATGGACGGACGTGACCAATAAGGCCTTCGAAGCGGCTAAGGAAATGCTTAAAAACTGCATAAAGTTGGAATATCCTTGGTTTGATCGAATATTCTACATAGAGTCAGATTCATCCAGGATAGGCATCAGTGCAGTACTATACCAAAAGGATGAACAAGGACATAAACATTATTTAGACTTCCATAGTAGGAAACTGAAAGTTCACGAGCAGAACTATTTTGCAACTGAGCTTGAAGCTCTAGCTTTTATTTCTGCATTGCAAAAATTGAAGAAAATATTAATTGGGTATCAAGTGGTTACCGTGACTGACCATAGAGCGCTTCAGTTCATGCTTTAGTCTGATCTTTCCAGCGACAGGTTGACGAGATGGACATTGTTCCTTCAACAGTTCAATGCCACCATCGTACACCAGCCTGGAAAGGACAACTTACTAGCAGACGCCCTTTCAAGGAACCCCACCAATAACATCGAGATCAATGCTGTACAGTTGGAGAGGGAACATGTGGCAACCATTCAAAAATTAAAAAAGATTGCTGTGTCACAGAAGTGACATACCCCAACTAGGAACATGTACAGGTTTTTGAAAGGGAACATGGATGATTCCGATCCGAATTACCATCTTATGAGAAAACGTTCTATGAGGTATCTCATCTGTGGAGATACTCTATGTAAATACATCGATCAGGAGAGAACGAAAGTCCGAATTATAGTTCCTCCTAAGCTCACGACAAGTCTGATATGGTTGTCTCATAGCACCATTGGCCATGGCGGAGCAGATAAAACGTATAGGACTCTGCTGGAGACTTTTACATGGACCAGGATGCGAGCACCCATAGCAGACATTCTCAAGACATGCCAGGAGTGCCAACGTGGGAAATATCCCTCAGCTTTGTCCAAGGAAGAACCCCATGCTATAATTCCGTCTAGACCGGGAGAGCTGATGGCGTGTGACTTGTTCGGGCCTTGCCTGAAAGGTGCGAGGGGAAACCAATTCCTATTGGTCACGGTCGATGTATTCTCGAAGTACGTAACCCTTGACCCAATACAAGAGGCAACATCTGCACAAGTCCTTAGCCGGCTCGAAAATAGCGTCTTTCCTAAGGTGGGAGTACCAAAAACTATTTTGTCTGATCATGGGACACAGTTTACATCCCAGGAATTCGAAACAGCCATTGTGCGGTTGGGAGTTAAGCACGTATTTTCTAGTATACGTTATCCTGAGTCGAACGTCTCAGAACGTATTATGGGAGAAATTTCGAAATACGCCCGCTTATACTGCCCTGAAGACCATGCCAGCTGGGTGAAGTATATACCGTTCATGGAAGAGTGTTTGAACTCGACCTTTCATGAAAGTATAGCTGATGTGCCTTGACGGTTCACCTTAATGTAAAACCCGTTAGAGCGTGGAAGAATGCAACGAGTTACATTTCTGAGGATATTCAACCCACCAGGCAAGAAAGAATTCACGCTGTACGTGAAAGCCTCATGAACGCAGCCGAGAAGCGGCAGAAGCGAGTGAGAAATAAGCGCTGCAGTCCTCCATTTCGAATAAATGATTTAATTTTGATCAGAAAGCCTACTAAAGCTGATGCAGCGAAGAAGTTATACACTAAGTTCTCTTTTATTTTCTACGGCCCCTATCGAATATCTCGGGTATTTGGCAACAACTGTTATGTAGTTAATAACTTGAATGGTACAGAAATCATCGGTAGATACAATACTAATAATATCCGGAGATACTATAAGAAGATTACACAGTAACGCTTTGAGGATAAGCAACATAGCATAAGAATGCATTAGGACGTGTACATAAAAGCAGTTTCTTCTTTTACGTAAGATGTCGAGAAGAAAATGTACCATTTCCCTCAAGCGTTAGTTGCAGCACTGATCTGTAGGATTTGTTTTGTATCATAATACAGCGCATGACCGGCGAGCTTGTGGCGTGACAGCTGACGGATTCCGTGAGGCTGGCCCGAGCCGAGCAGAGCCGAGGTTCTCCGAACTGGCAGACGCAATTGCAACATTTGGGACTAGTGCGCCGCGCAGATCTAACTTATTGATTGTATATTGAAAGATCACCTCATCTATAATAACGAGGAAGAGAAGTTTATTTATCATTTTCAGCATTTTACCCAAGATGTATTGACATTGTACTGGCTTTGAAGAGCTGATTTCTTTGGCAAGACTTCATGATATATGACAGCTATGTAAGACCATGCACCAACGTTTTGTTTCATCGATCTACGCACCGCGAGAGTAGGGGATGATTACCCTCGTGAATATGCGGGCAGTTCGAGCAAGCCAGATTCTGATATATCTCTGCCAAGACCAGAACGACCTAGGAGCGCGAGTATTAACACGTATCGCGAAACGTGTGTGAGGCCATCGTTAGGATGTTGGGGTTGTGTGACGAAAAACTCTAACATAGGCATTTCAGTAATGAGTGATATTTTCACGCTGAATATGTGCCGTGTAACGTGCAAGTTTATTCATGCCACATTCACATTAAGGCAAGCGCTTTACAACGAGCAACGTTAACTTTGGCGAGTGTACAGTGATTTTTGCAGTAGACTTTTACTTCAGAATCGTGCTACTTCTATGGACACAAGTGTTGTTACACTTGAGCACTAAATGAACTATTTCACTCATTCCTCTCATTTTAATGACATGATAACCGACAAGACGTCGGGAGGAAGGTTTTTAATGCACGTATACCTTATAGCTATGGCAGGCTAAACATTTATACATGAATACTCTGGTGTAGGCAACGCACTATGCATTCTACGGAATGGACACTGACTTTTTTTAAAGTGTCATTGCTAGTGCTAAATTTTCTTTTACCATGTCAGTCCATCATGACATGATGACATTAAGATGCAATTATCGCTTCGGGCGATGCTACTACTCTGTGACAAGATTCTTATTCGGAACGATATGGTCAGTACGTGGAGTGCGGTAACGACCGGTGTTGTTCATGTGGCTGTCTGGAACCCGAGCGTCGGGGATTGGTAATGCAGGATTCGATTCCATCGACATTCCAGGAGGACCAGGGCATTTCTACGTATAAGGAAGACTTGATATGGGAGGCATATCATTGCTTTCGAGTCCATCATCGTCTGGCGAGAAGGTACAGCAAATTTACACCCGTCAGTAGTAGTAATGCATGAATATTATACTGTTTTAGTAGCTGTCATATTTTCTTTTTCTTTTTCTTAGTATAGTCGATGGGTAGGACTTAGACTTGACGTCTTACTCTTGGCTGGTCCTATTCTCGGCTGGATTTGGATTCTTTTTAAAAGAATGCATCCATTGTGTAGTGTGTTTTTACACAAGTCATGGTAACTTATGGTAATTTATTTGGAAACATTTTTGTCGTAGTGAAGAGAGTCGACTTAGGGGAAGTTTATATTATAGTGATTTGAATTTTCATCGTGGTTTATATTTTCTTTTTGCCACGTTTATTCGCATTCGCATTTATCGACGGATCTATTTTATAGAGATCGTTCTGATTGTTGGTTGAAGAGTTGTTAATTTTCGTTTGAACATCTTTCTTCGTCGTGTTAGAAAGTTGAGACGTTTTTGAGCTCACTATTGGCCTGATAGGATTTATTTCTGTTTTTGCTAAGAGAGATTTCCAGTTTTGGTGCTTTGTGGAGACAGTAGGGGTTTCTAATCGATGATTTTGGTGTTTATTGTTTCGATTACCCTCGTTGATGGTATAGGAACCCTATATTATTTTCCATGGTCCACTCGAGCAGGAATATTTCTTTTTATGCTTGCAAATCTTAATCCTATTGAATTTATTGTTTTGACACACGAATGTCATATCAATTTTGAGCTGATAGAAATCCATTTCACATATGGTATTTTTCAGACTTTTCAATGCGGATTATAGTCTAGTAAAAACATTCTGAACAGCATTTACAATCTTTTCTTTGACGAGAATCTCAGATAATCCAATGTGGAGGCATGTCCTTTAATAGACGTGTGATTGTAATAAACAATTGTAAAAGCATTAACAATAAGTCTAATAATCAGTTGGAAAAATAAGAGATAACATTTTTAGACACCCTATATGAAGTATAACATCCTGTCTAATTCTAGAAACGCAAATATTAAGCAAACTGTAATTATTGACGTATATTATTGATGAAAGCAATCATATCACCAGTGAGGGTGACTTATTATTATAAGTGTATAAAAGGAAATTTTGAAACTATCAATACTCAGTGGAGTAGATTTATCGTGTGGGTAAGACCATGTTCTGGCACCGTTGAACAATAATAATAATTAATTAATGCTTGAAATAATTATGATGAAATCCATTGCTGAATGGAAGGTGAATAAGTCAGGTGTGACCTGAAACAATCATAGATTTACAGTTATCGAACTAGATTGCAATAGCGTACTATCAGGAAACGTGTACTTCTAGATACGAGCACGTATAATTTATGTAATGATCTTTATTATCCGAGTTCTGGATTTAATTGCAATGCTTATAGCTACATAATCATCCCTTTGATGAATTCTCAGATTAATGTCGAATGAATTTGATTTTTTCCTGCTTATTCTCACAAGACATTATTGGGTCCAAGGGACACCAAACATTTATGATATTACTATCACGAAACCACTACTGACTTATACAAGTTACACTCATGGAGGGTGTACAATCTTCGTCTTTTGCTATAACACTCTGAGAGGTGTTAAAACCACTTGTATATATGTATATTATTTTTCAGGGTTACTATCAACATGTATATTAGGGAAATTACCCACTGGAACGGGACAGTTCTGATATTTGATTTAATATAAGTTTGTTTGGATCAATTTTTTTAAAATGGGATTTTGCAGCCCATTCTTGTGTGATGGATTTATCCTTCCTATTGTGTGATTTATTCTCGACCAATGTCGAGTTGACTAATGTTCATCAGATTTTTATTCTGAGGGCATAGCACTTTGCTATGTCGTTTTTGTGAATAAATTATTTTCAATTCCTTTTAATTCGACATCGTGGTGATTTATAGAAGTGAGTGGAGGTCACGTTAAGAAAGCCATTGCTGGGTATTTCTAGGTGTTTCTACGCCTGAGAGCACACTCTTGTGTAGACCTCGTGTTCTTTGAGCTGTTGCTCTTCAGCGTTTAGCCATGGTTTTTCTTAACGTTGCCTGGTTAGGTTTCCCTGTGCCCTATTATCCCCATCTCTTGCTGGTAGTATCTGGGGTTTTTCAACCGGGGCTTATCAGGTTCTACGATCCAGTGATCTTCGTGGGATTTCAGCATTCTGATGGTAGGTAAATTCGGGTACAGTACCAATTTCGTATTTACATTTAAGTAATGTTAGGTTAGCTAATTTCTGTCATGAAGAAAAATTACGACGATAGGCGTTTGTAAACAAAGAATTAATTCAATAGCTAAATATGACAACCAATGTCTATCCATATAAAAACAATGTCTGATAACAACACAAATGTAAGCATAAATGGGTAACATATGGGTACAAATACATGAATAAGGCACTGAATACATATCATTTCTTATTAATAAAGCCTTTCTCCACAAATTAATTGCTGTTTGCAATCAATCGTAATCTGAGTGCGTGTGAAATTATGTTGGCAACAGCGCAGTAAAAAAACACGACTTAAGTTACATGAGTATTGCGGACCCCAAGTTACGAACTAATGGTTCGTCTCACTACTCCGTCATCTCAAAATGTGTCGGCGGTCTAGTGGTCACTTTCTGCTGGAAATAATTCCTTCCCATGACATCAGCGAGTAAACAAAATGTCGGTGAAAGCTTAGTTTCAATTCATAATCAATAATTATTTAAATAATTTAGGTAATTGAGATTTCAAGATTTATGATCGTAGATTTAGGTTTATCGTAGGTTTATGACGAATACTGATGATCCATGACACGCAGGCTAAATAACTGTGAGTCTCATCTGAGTGCTTCACAATGATCAATATAGACATAATAGTCAGAATAACAGCTCGAGTTAACACAGACTCGGCGAACAATATAGGCTGTTGGCAGCGCACAGCTTACTCAACAGTCCTCGGACAAGTCTGGAATACACATCAGTACCTTTCGGTACACAATTACATGCAGGTCGGAGATATACATCCCAACTCACGACAGTGCTCCAAAGGCACAACAATGACATAGTTATCTATCCTTATGCACTGCTGTCTATGATCAAAAGATATGAGCTAAACCTTCATCAATTTCGTAAGTTACATGAAATTACATTCATTTAAATATCTCGCACTCAATGGCGATTTCAAAACATCTGTGACGCGGCGGTCTCTGTCTACTATATAACAGCATAACATGTGCTGTCCTACATTTAGTTACTGGCCTTGAGATAAGGTCAAGAATACATAACCAGTACAGTTATGTGACGTCAGAAATACGTGAACAAGTAATCAATAAGCCTGTCTCACAAAAGAGCGTTGCATTCTGGGATCAAACTCGTTTCATTCACACACAGGTTCATTGGTTTGCACGTTTATAAGCTTCTTGCTACAAGCAAGGAAAATATTACATTCAACGTAGGCTATTATTCATTTTAAAAAGTACAGATAGGTGAATGTAAGTGCCCTCATCTTATAGTACACTATTTACATGAACTGGTACAGCTGCAAATTACGCAGTACGATGATATAACATGTTTGTAAAGTAACACACAATAAAACTCAAGATGTAGCACCTCCTATGAGTGCTTTGGTATTCTAACATATATAACACTTTTGCCGTTATTTACGATATTGCCTTTCATAATGCTGGTGTCTACTCCTGGACACAAAATTATAATAAAATACACACACACCACTCCACTCTGGGTTGTATCAACTGATACGATGCAAGTGCATGGTTCGACGCTACGCTGGCTTATTCAAATAATACCCTGACTTAGTTCTAACTCGAACAAATGTGGATTCTGAGATCCACAACATGAAAAATCCAATCAATAACAGTGATATTTACTGCTGACCATCAAATGATACGAGGCTAAGCAAAACAGTGGCGTAACCACAAAAATAAGAGGACAGGGTGTCCTAAAATACAAGGATGTCCTAATAATCCATTTAAATTCAGTCTACGCTGAAGGGAAAAAATACAGATCAGGAGCTGTGGTCAAGATTAGTAAGCTTTCAGGTCCGACGCAATAACACCCCCATGAGAAGTGCACCAATGGAACTTAATCCAAATACAGTGTGGTTAACAAGCATCTAGAAAAATGCACTGAAAGTAAGAACATATGAAAAGCTAACTAAAAACCCTACCAAATTGGTTGTCAAACATTCGGTTGATTAAATAACTACATTAAATCTACACCTACCGTAACGGCACGGCATTGAGGGGTATGCAACTTCTGGATTAGAAGGGACTAATTCCATAACAGACCATCCATTTCCTGCGACCTCGTGACTTTCTAACGAGTCGTTTCCTTCCCATTTTGAAGGATGTTACCATGGTGTGGAGATGATAATCGCCATGTTCCTCCTCGTTTGCAGGCTTCCAATCATGATGTGGCTCTTCCTTCAGGACATTTCTCTCAATAATAGTGGTTTACTCCATTTTCACCATCGTGAATAACGGTCATGAGTCGCACAACACGTGGACGGTGAAATTACACATATTTCACAATGAAATGGAGTACAATAAATATGACTCACTGGCTCTAAACAATTGCAGACAAATATAAATTGGCCTTGCACTGGTCTGCGCACTGATTCTATAATACTTGTACAGTATTGCACACAGATTCTAATACTAGGCAATACGTGTAGTACCTAGGCGATCGTAATATTCACAATTCTCGCTCTACATATGGAGATAAATGTTAATGCAGTAGAATGTTTCACAGATATTAATTTCAGTGTTCGAAGATTACTCACGATTATTTCTTCGTAGACCCTGACGTTTTTCCAGCCTCGAGGGCAGTAGAGAGGGAATGTATGTTTTGAATATTGCGTAATCGCGAGGACATATTGCATCATCATGCGAGCGATCTCGTGATATGCCTGCAGTGTTCGCGACAAAAAAGTTTGTTTGAAATAAATGAATGGCCTTGACATGCTCTACCCCCACACCAAATTTCAACTCTCTAGGACAAAATAAATTGAATTTTGAAAATAGGCTATATTTCCAAAATTAGGAAATCTATAAAAAAGTTTTTTTGACATAAATGAATGCTCTCTATCTCCTCTACCAGTAAACCAACTCTCAGGTGTATAGGACAAAGATGAAAAGAAAATGTTCAAATGGCATCTTTGTTAGCGGAAATGTTTTAGGTGTACTAACATTTGAATGAGACTGTCTGGGCGCGACGCGCCCATGGAGAGCCAGTTGGTTATTCACATGCGTTTGCTAATTGGTCTGCATGTGTTAGCAGTAAGAAGAGATTGACCCTTGACCGCTTGAATCGGATAACCTTTTGCCCCGCGCGCGGCTGTTATCGTTCTTTGGCTAGCGCTAGCATGCTGAACGTGGGAGGTCCAGCTTGCTACTCCATATAGGATGTGCAGCTGTTAGTTAACATTTTTTGCGGGCTTGCATGCTCTGTGGTCTCTTTCTGCATAGACTGTTTTATAAGACAAATATATAGCATTGACTGCATGAAATGAATATTGGTTTGTTTGTTTTAAATTCTTAACCATCATTATTGAACTCTGACATTATTTTAATGAGAGAACAAGTTTGGATGTCCGTTCACAGAGCCTCATTCATGTGATATGTTTAATGAGCTTTTTGTTTATTTAACTTCATAGTATATATGAGCAGAGATGGTTTGGGAGCCTTAGTTGCTCTCATCATGAACGTATTTGAATGTGTTATTGAGAAGTTGTGCCGCATAGGAGAGGTGAAATTAATAGGAGAGTGAGCGAGGGCGCTGAACTTAAATTACCTTATTTCGGCTGTAAAAGTAGAAGAAGGAATAATCATAAACAATTTAAGTGATCGAGAAAGAGAAATTTTTCGAGTTTGAAGTGAAGGAAATAGTGTCAGACCAACGATATAGTGCTGAATTAATATTAAATGGACTAAATATAGAAATTATTAATGTTTTGATTAATAGACTTCGAGCATTCAAAGTGAGGGGTGAGGATATTATAAGTATGACTCCTCTTCATGGACTGAGGTTGGGGGATTTAATGACTCCTCCGCTTCCTCTAGCAGAAGAACGTGAAGAAGAGGATGAGGAGCGTGTTGGAGAAACAGAAGAAGAAGAAGAAGGAGAAGTTGATGATGATGATGATGATTATCAAATCATTAATTATATGGACAGGGGTCAGTGTTTTTTATTTTAAATGACGGATGTATATATTTTTTAAAATATATTTATTTTAATCATTGTGGTTTACATTAATTATATAATACGAAATAGTGAAAACAAAATGGTATGATCTTCGTTCTTAAAGTGGTAAGTAGTTCTTTTTTTCCGCCAAGATGCTGAGAATTGAAGATGCTGTCTGCAGAGTTGAATATGCTGGTTATCTTGTGTGGAAGGTAAGTACAATCATTCTTTTCTTTCTTGAGTGTGTTGGTTTTCGTGAGCTGAAAATATATAGAGACACATTAATAATAATAATATTATTATTAATAATAATAATAATATTTTTGCGATGAATTAAAAAAACTTACATTGTTTTAATTAGAATATGTTTTTGTTCGAAATCCAAGAGTTGTGAGTTGAATCGAATCCTAGCCAAGATAAGAAGGCTTGGGTTCCTTTTCTACGTAGTACTTTGTCAACTAAGTAAATATTAGGATGTTTGGTTCGTTGTAACTCTGCTTCATAAAACCCCCAAATATCGGCAAATTTTTATTATCTTTTAAAAGATATGTTCGTGGATTAGTATTTTGAACTTTATAAATTGTAAATAATTCCGTAGTCCAATTAGCTTCGTATTCTTTGCTGAAATGTTTCTTGATTTTTGATATTCTTACAATGTCACCAATTTTATATTTTGGTATTCTTAAAGTTTCATTATATTGTGTTGGCAAGCGGGGTTGATTATTTCTTTTTACATCAATAGGTTTCATGCCAATGCTGCGATGTATTTTGTGATTATACTTTACTAATAACTCGGGCAAAATATTTACCCATCGGTATGAACCACGTGTTGTGAACTCTTTCCACATCAATTCCTTAAGAGTTCGATTAAATCTTTCTACTACACTCGCTTTTATGGAGCTCCCAGTAGAATAATGCTTTAGATTTTGTTTCTGAGACCATGTTTTGAATTCACGGTTATAAAATTCCGTTCCTCGATCAGTGTGAAAATAATTGGGCAATCTTTTACTTTGAGAATAAACAAATTTTAAACTTTTTACAATCTCACTTCCTTTTTTGGTTTTAAGAGGAATTGCCCATGCATATTTTGAGTAAACGTCAATAATGGTTAATAAATATTTAAATCCACTATTCCATTTTGCAAGTTTTGACATGTCCACAAGATCAGCTTCATGGAGGTCATCGATTCCTTTGCTAATAACATGTCGTCTTTTAAACTTTTTTCTAAGAGGTGCATGAAGTTCTTTTGCAATTTCTCGTCCGATTTCGTTCATAGTTAATTTCTAAACAAAGATTTATAACATACTGTGCATTGTTTTACAAATGTTTGAATTTTTATTCAATATATCCTGCATTTCTTAGTTCTTCTTCAATTGCAAAGATTTCGCTGTCAAGTCCTGTGTGACCTGCAGCTTTCGATGCAATTAATTTTTTAAGTCTTGATACTAATTTGTTTGGTTCATTCCAATGGACGAATTCAATATTGTTTCCTCCTTCGAATTTCCAAATGGCTTGTGGTGTGATGTGTTTCTTTTGGCCATATCCAGTATGCATCGTAGTATTTGCTTCTTCATTCTCATCTGTTGTTTTTATAATTCTATCTATGTCTTCAGTAAGAAGGGGTTCGATTATATTTTTATACTTATGAGATTGTGTTCCTCTCGGAGCTGCATTGCTTGCATAATTTCATTTGTGCACGTTTGAAACATTTAATAATTTCAAATAAGAACTTAAATCACTCCTATCGATTAGAGAGTGATCTGGTACTTTCCTTTGAATCAATTCAAGTAGACCTTCTGTTATAGGAAATTTTTCACCACCAACTTTTATCCACTTTTTATCAAAGAAAACTCGTTCACGTCTCAAGTATTGTTTATCATTTCTTATCGTTATACCAAATGTTCTATCCACGTTTTGTTTAATGAACGGATCAAAGTAGCGGTTAAGTAGTGTAATTATTTTGATGCTATCTCCATCTTCTTCGTCTGAAGTAGCAGTTGATTCAGAATCATCATATTTTTTTTTCTTTTTTGATTTTCTTTTTTTTAGTTGACGTTGTATTAGCAATAGCTACAAGCTGATTTAATGAATTTGTTACTGGTTTAAACTTAGTCTCTAGATCTAATTCTTGACGTCTAACATCATTTTGAAGTGAAAGATACTTGTCCTTAACATCTTTTTTCAAGCGAGAAAGTTTATCCTTTACTCGATTTTCAGCTTTAATCTTCAAGCTCTTCTCCATGACTAAACTAAAATTGTAGTTGTTTTATTTATTTATAGTATATTCAAAATCAATTTGAAGAGGAAGATCATTGGTTTTATGTTTCTCGGGGTCTCTAAGTCGAAACTGTATTTCATCTTGTTCTTCAACTACAATGTCACTGCCATCCAGTTCAATCTCTTGACGTATATTTAAAATTGCATACACAATTGGAGATCTTGGTGAAACAAAAATTGGTTTTAATATACCTTTATAGCAAGAGTTTAATGCTTTTCAGTCGGTCAACACGAATGTACCCAAAAGAGATGGGTTATGCCCTAATCCTGAAATAAATTACATGAGATTAATAAAACACTAGGATGACCAGTTTCGATCGTCAAGCGATCATCATCAGATCCATTACACTTAGGCTATAAAATCTATGTTTGAAATACAGGTGAAAATATTTACAATATGTACAATTCTTTAGTTGCAGTATTGGTACTGCAACTGCCAGTGTATGCCAAATGCAGTATATATGTTAGGTGAAATGCTAAATGGTGATAGCTATCCGGAGTTTGTACTTTAGAGAGATTATATGGTTGTAAACTATGGTTAAACTATAAAATTTTAGGCTAACTACTTATCTGATTGTCTTCCGTACTACAGCTACTCGCAGTTTTCGTGCTCACTGGAACTCACTGTGCGGTCGACTGCGGTGGTTATCTTAACGACTGGTTTTTTTCCCGCCTTCTCCCCCCTACCCCTACGTGCTGTGGGGAGTGATAGCGATGTGTTTATGTGAGGTGTTGCCAACCTAGATAAGATGTATGTTATTGAATGAGGGGGGTCTACAACTATTAAAGACCGTGGATTAGCCCTCGCCACGCGTGGAGCATTACCCATTCGAACTAAGCGTTGACGGTCTTATGAGGACGTCCCGGCACCTTTAATACTGCCGCGAATATGGGCCTTGGTTTATTGCAGAAGAAAAGTACATCGTACACCTGATCCAGATAACATTTACCTATTAAAAACCCCCTAATTTCCCCCCTTTTTTATCTAGCTTGGCTGTGTCGCTAAATTGTGTCTTGTTTCCGACAGGGTGTGTTTTTTAGTAGCGTGAAGAGGGGTGAGCTCTCCATGAACGTGTGTTCATTTAGATTGTTGGGATTGTTTCGTTTGGCTAGGTGTATCTCGATTGCTTCCTTTATGTCAAGAGCTCTGCCTTTCGATTCGTGATGGATTATTTTAAGGTCCGACTCTATGTTGGTAAAGCTGTGCCCCGTGTCACACATATGTTCGCACACGGCTGAATGTGTTCCGTATCTTATCGCATTCCTATGTTCATTATAACGGGTGTATACTCGTCTTCCACTCTGCCCGATGTAATTAGCTTGACAACCGGTGTCTTGGCACGTTATAGAATATACCCCTGACCTTGAATACGGGTCACGTTTATTTAGATTACTATTTTGGAGGTGCCTAGCGGTTGTGTTTTTCGTCGTGAAAGCTATCTTTATGCCTTGCTTTTTGAATAGGTTAGTGATTTTATATGTATTCGCATTCACATGGTTGAAACGCGCAAATTTTTTCTCATTACTGTCCGGTTTGGGAATCGTTTTATCTTTATTTTTATGCTTGGCTATAATTTGGTTTATTTTGCTTGGCGGGAAGATGTTTTCCTTTGCTATTTGCTTAATAGTTCTTATTTCCTTATTATAGTTGTCTTTTGACATGGGTATGTTTAAAGCCCTGTGCACCATTGAATTGAAACCCGCTAGTTTGTGCGTACTGGGGTGATTAGACTGATTGTCGATTGCATGCGAGGTTTGTGTTGCTTTCCGAAATATGGAATATGAAAGGTCGTTGTCTTTACGTTCAATAGTTATATCGAGATAATTTATTTTTCGGTCTATTTCGGATTCCTTGGTGAATTTGATAGAGTGGTGTAGGCTATTAATGGATTGGAGAATTGTTTCTTCGCTTGTTAGTTCAGTATCGTAGATGCAAATTACATCATCTACGTATCTTTTCCATATTACTATTCCCTTTGTTGAAGTCTTTTCTAAGAACGCATTTTCTAATGCATTGATGAAGATGTCAGCGATTAACCCACTTAGTGGCGATCCCATTGCTAGGCCTTCTCTCTGTGTGTATATTTTATTGTCGAATTGAAACACGTTTTGGGTGAGAACGACCCTCAGTAATCTCACAATCTCATCAGTTTCTTTTACCGAATTGTTGGATTTTAAGTTGTTTTCGATAGTGTTGATTGCTTCAATAATCGGAATATTGGTGTACATGTTAGTTACATCGAAGGATACTAGCCTGAAGCTAGGTTTCATTTGTAGGGTGTTCAATGCTGTTACCAGTTCTGTTGTGTTCTTTACAGAGTTGTTTCTGTCGTTGGAAAGACGGCATTTTAAGATTTTTAGTAACTCTTTGCTGATTTTGTAATTAGGGGCATTCCTACAATTGACTATTGGTCTCATTGGGCATTCCTTTTTGTGTATTTTTGGTTGTCCCCTCAATAACGGTATTTTCGGGTTCATGTTTATTAGTTTTGATTTTTCGGCTTTGGTCAGTATGTATTCTGTTTCTTTTAGCGCACTTTTTATTTGTTTTTGTAATTTGTTGGTGGGGGTCTTTTGTTAATTCCTTGATTTCGTTGTTGTTTAGGAATTCGACTGTTTTTTCAATGTATTCTGTTTTGTTCAAAATTACTGTAGTGTTTCCCTTATCTCTCTAAAGTACAAACTCCGGATAGCTATCACCATT
Organism: Meconema thalassinum; assembly: GCA_946902985.2. NCBI lineage: Eukaryota > Metazoa > Arthropoda > Insecta > Orthoptera > Tettigoniidae > Meconema > Meconema thalassinum. The sequence goes on along the minus strand of OX336389.2, from coordinate 524,912,444 downwards.
TAGCATTTCACCTAACATATATACTGCATTTAGCATACACTGACAGTTGCAGTACCAATACTGCAACTAAATAATTGTACATATTGTAAATATTTTCACCTGCATTTCAAACATAGATTTTATATTCTAAGTGTAATGGATCTGATGATGATCGCTTGACGATCGAAACTGGTCATCCTAGTGTTTTATTAATCTCATGTAATTTATTTCAGGATTAGGGCATAACCCATCTCTTTTGGGTACATTCGTGTTGACCGACTGAAAAGCACTAAACTCTTGTTTATTAAGGCAACACTGAAAACATGGCTTCAAACACCACAATACCTTTATAGGGAAGTTGGTATTGTATATTATGATTATGAAGCGTGCATACCGGTGAATGGATTGATGGTGTGTTGGAGAATTTCAGAATAAATTTCGATAAGTTCTTTTTCTTTACTTCATCTTGTAATATACCGTATTCTTCTTTGGATGCGGTAAAACTTTCGAGTGGTTCTTTGTTAACCAATTGCTCAATATTTTCTAGTTCAGTTTTTAACTTGTTATATACCTCTTTGGATGCACCAGCGTAACTTTCAAGTTCTTCTTTTTTAACAATATTTAGATTGTTAGCAACACCCTCAATACGATTTTTTAAATTGCTTAAAATTTCTTTTAGTTGATTAACTTCAGTTCGTGAAGCAGCATAGTGTTCTACAAACCGTTTATTTGTCACATCTTGGTCGTTAACAGGAAACTCAACATTTGTTTGTTTTTGATGTTGTAGATTGTTTACAGTCTGTTTCATTTTTTCAAATTCATCTCGTCAAGCGGCATATTGTTCAACAAACGTCTTATTTGCAACATCGTTATCGTATATGGGATTGTTTACGTGAGTAATTCGTCTACTCATCATATTTAAAGTCCCACCATCGCCTACGTTTAAGAAGTTTTGTTTATTAAATTTAGTGATTAAGTCTTCTAGATCTTTTCGAGAAGCAGCAAAGTTTTCTAAATAATATTTGTTTATTGCATCTAACGAATCGATTGGTTGAGATATGTTTGTTATTCTTCTATTTAACATATCTACAGTTTCATCATCTTTGTTTATATTCAAAAGAGATTTTTTAATTTCATCGAGTTCTTTTGTTGCATGAGTTTTAAGAAAAGAATACGATATCGCATCTTGATTTTGAATTGGATCTTTAACATTTCTTATTCTTTTGTTACCCAAGTCGAGACTATCATCATCAAACGGAAAGTGATCTTCTGAAAATTCACTCACTAAACCATGAATGAATTCTACTCGTTGTAACACTTCGGTTATTCGGTTTTCCAGATATTTTTTTATATTCGATGTACAGTATGTTGCTGCATTGCAATAAGGTTTACTGCATCATTTGCAGATGATGGTAAAGCTAAGCCTGCGAGACGTTTGTTTTCAAAGTCAAGTTGTTGTTTCTCTATTTTACAAATTGGAAAAATTAAACATTTAAGGTCGTTAATGTTTCGTTGTATGTCTTCTTTAGACTCAATTTTATTTAGCTCATTCAGTAACTTCAGTACATAACCTTTGTTGCAAGCATCTTCAACATGTATGGGCGTTCCAACATCTTTTAACCGTTTGCCATTAATACTTAGATGCCCATCGCTTGTTTTTGTTGTTGTTACTTGATTTCCATATTTCAGTAGCTTATCATCAACATACGATTTAGTTGCAATATCATGGCGTGAACTTGGTGGTCTGATAGACACGTTATTGATTTTGTTAAACGATGCCATAGTTAGGTTGTTAACCACACAAAGTGTATAACGCGAATGAGCATTTAGCTCTTTAGAACTATTATTTATAACTGAAAATAAACATCAAATCCATTGCGATATCGACCATTTTGTAAATCGCTATCTTTATCGATAACCAAAAAGCCAACCTTAGAGTTTTGCCAACAATAAGAACAAATATCGAAGAACTGATCATGGCTCATATCTGTATTTACATGATCGTTATATACATGACGCAAGTTTGTTCCGTCTTGTTTAAAAAGAATTAAAAAATTAGCGTTATCTCTAATTAGATGTTTAGGTATACAAGAATATGTTTGACAAAGATAAAATACGTCAACTTCGTGATGACGACCTCTAGTGAAATAATCTTTCATGTGTTGTTGTTTATTGCTCGCTACATCATCAAAAACAAATATAGAGTTTTTTCTAGCCATTTCTGGAGGCATAACTTCATCATTATCAGAAAAAAAAACACTTTTTATTTCTTTTATAGAGTCCAAAAACTTTTTAAATTCAACATACTTACTTTGAGCAAGTGATTTAGAATAAATATAAATGTTTTCAAAACGAACTCCATTTTTGTGACATAATAAATTTATCATTACGTTTGTTTTGCCACAGTTCGATGGACCGCAAATGATACATCGAATGGTGTTCGGTAGTAAAACACTATGCTTTCTTTTTTCACTTTTACTCTGGTTTTCACCATTAGTAAATGAAATTACTGGTAGAGTGTTTGACTGCTTAACAAACTTCAGCATGTCAACGTTTACGTCTGAGAATGCACACTGCACAAAAAATCACATCACATCAACATATATTGTTTCCACACGTATCATAACTTGTATTATATGGAATAATAGTAGGATTTTCAGGATTTAAATCAACGTTGCCAACGTAAAACCCTCTTAATATATGGACAATATGGTGCCCATTTTTTATGATCACTTAAAGGAATATCATTTTCTCTCCAATTTTCAATTTCAATCTTACAGAATATACATTTCACCTTATCCCCATGACCGGTATAATAAAATCCTGCTGATGCTAAACAAAATTCGTTTGGACAGGGAAGAGGCCAATTTTGAAAAGTGTTTAGTCTTTCATATTCAGATTTTAATTCTATGCTAGGAGAAATATTGTTTACGTAAGGGCAAGAAAAAGCCCATTTCTTATGGTCTTCAAACGGAACATCATCTTCTTCCCAATAACTAAGTTGCAGATTACAGAAAGCACACCTGACCATATCCTTATATCCATAATAGTAAACTCCTGCAGCTGCTGACCATGCAGTGTTCGTAAAACTGTCTGAAGACCAGTTCTTAAATGTTTTTAGCCGATCTCTTTCAGATTTTAAATGCATTCCTTTTTGACCCAATATCATTTGCATTAACTGTTTCTTGGAATACTTTACACAATTAAAATACTTCATGATGATGCTTTACTTCACAAAAAAAATGTTCCCCACACGAAGCTAAATGTGAACTGATATGAATCAACAAAACACGCTGGCTAATATGCAAGATTTGCGTGTGTTGGGTTGGCCGAGCGGTCTAAGGCGTTGGACTTAAGATCTAATTTTCAGAAATTGAAAGCGAGGGTTCGAATCCCTCACCTGACAATATTATTTTATATACATGTGGAGTGAGGAGGTGTTTGATCATTAAAGAAACTTTAATATGAAGTGGTACAAAGACCTTTTCTTCTTTATTCATTTAGAATTACAATTAATACAATTTCATCTCTCTTGTTACCGACAGTAGTGGCTACGCGGGCTAAAGCGCTGCGTTAGGTCAAGGGGCCAAGCTTTCTGCTGACTCGGTAGACGCGTGGGTTCGAGCCCCACCGTCGGCTGTCCTTGAAATGGTTTTCCGTGGTTTCCCATTTTCAGCACCAGGCAAATGCTGGGACAGTACCTTCTGACAGGCCACGGCCGCTTCCTTCCACATCCTTGCCCAGTTTCATTCATCTTCATCCATTCCATCTCTCATCCCTACGCGCAGGTCGCCCACGGGCGTCGACTAGAAAGACCTGCACTCGGCCTCTCAGGAGGCTACACGAAAAAAAACTCTTGTATGAGTAATCTCATTCTTTTAGTTGTCCTGATGAGTGTGTGTTGAGATGATCTTGTTCTTTTAGTTGTCCAGATGTTTATTTTCTGCAGACAAAAATATACACTGTGTTAAAAAAGCAAACAAAAACAAAATATGTATAGGTGTCAACAACACTAGTAGATTTAATGAATTACCTTTTATAGATAGCGGTTACAGTTATCACATTTGCAGCGAAGATGAATCAGTTGAAATTTTCTTTTTAGATGATCTGGTAGATGTTCCCACTCCAGACGAATTCGTTGTGGCTCATATATAGTCAGTATGTTTATAGGAAAGTAGTTCCAATCAAACTTATTAAAACCTTGAAGTCCATTGTTCCGAAACTTGTTTATTATCGAACACACGATTTTCATGATGCCATCAGAAGAATTTAACCAATGATGAACAGCATTGACATTAAATTTAGCACAACTATAGCTTCCCATTGCAAGAGCTGGTAAATGTTTTGGACAATCTGTAGGTAAACGTAGGCTATGCTTCAACCACTGCCGGCTGGATCGCAACACTCCTGGTTGCTTTAAACTGCCTGCCCATTCGACACTCACAGGCGTACAAGATATATGCATTAATTCACCGCTAGGTGCAGCACAAAGGCACTGATATTGCCGCGGCTTTTTAAAGGGGAAGATACCTGAAACGAAGTATTGTTATGTTTGGAGGCTTAATATCGAGATTGACGGACGTGAAAACATTACACTAAGTTAGTTCCTTTGTTATTCTAACATCTAAAAGTATTCAGACACATACTTACGGGCAAATTTTCAGTATAAAGGAAAGCAAAAATACTGTACATGTGGAGGCGATTGTTTTTAAGGGGCGAAATGTCTAGCTCATTTTCCCGTAATTATGCAGACGATAATAAAAATATAACTACTTCTAACTGACTTAAATCTAACTTACATACTTGGCGAGATGAAAAGAAAAGAATAAGGACAATAAAAGACAGGGAAAAGAAATGCCTCCGGCCCCCGAAAAATGGGATGATGATTTATTTAGGGGCTTTGCGACATCGTGGTCATGTAGCCCCATGTACTTGGGTGTGAGGTGAATTTGTCTGATAACCCGTCTTATTGTGCTGGCTGTATTATACATTTTTACAGATTTTTTGAACAGATTGTTTATTTTTTACTTATTTATTTACTTACAAATTTATTTATTTATTTTCTTATTTACTTATTTATTTGCTTATTTATTTATGTATTTATTTACGTATTTATTTACTTATTTATTTATTCACGTATATATTTATTTACTCATTTACTTGCATATGTATTTATTTAATTATTTATTTACTTATTTTTTATTTATTTCTTTATTTACTTACGTATTTATCTATTTAATTACTTATTAACTTATTTATTTTCATATCTATTGATTTACTTATTTATTTGCTTATTTATTAACTTATTTATTTGCTTATTTATTCACTTATTTATTTACATATTTATTTAGTTACAACTGTACCCGGCATGCATTTATTTGTTTACTTATTTATTTAATTATTTATTTTCTTATTTATTTGTTTACTTATTTATTTTCTTATTTATTCACGTATTTATTTACTTATTTACTTACACATTTATTTATTTAATTATTTATTTTCTTATTTATTTGTTTACTTATTTATTTACTTATTTATTTGTTTACGTATTTGTTTACTTATTTGTTTACTTATTTATTTAATTATTTATTTTCTTATTTATTTGTTTACTTATTTATTTACTTATTTATTCACTTACATATTTCTTAAATTATTTATTTACTACTTACATATTTACTTACTTACATATTTATTTACTTACATATTTATTTACTCACGTATTTACTCAATCATTCATTCATGTACCGGTATGTATTTATTTATTTATTTATTTATTTATTTATTTGCATCCCCTGCGTCACCTTCTCTGGAAATTGCACGTAACCACATCCCACGCAGTGAATTGTCCGATGGTATCTCATGAAATGAGATTCCCCGGTATTCTAACTTGCCCTGTTCTGATTTACAAAAGGGCACGCAGCAGTACAGCATTATAAAATCATTCAGAATACATTCTGAACATAACTTCGCCATTTACATCAATACAAAACTTATGTCTGCCACAGAGCCTTGGTGCTGCTTCCTAGCGCCTTTATTTGGAAACGAGGTTGTACGCTCAAAACAATGCTATAATCGTCGAATGGGCAGGCAGTTTAAAGCAACCAGGAGTGTTGCGATCCAGCCGGCAGTGGCTTCAACATTAGATCTGACATTCCATCAATCGTATTCAGATCGATTAATGACCCAGGGGAAAGTGTTTTTAGTGCAAACAAAGAAAATTCTTGTGGCAAATTATACACAACTAAATATTCATATTTATTTTTAATAGAGTCAAAAAAGAAGAAATAGTTTTTTCACAATACGCTGCGACCCATGTTAACACAGGACTGAATGAAGGTATATTGCTGTTATTTAACATACAGTAAGCAAGTTCCAAACTGCCGTTTGGTAGCTTGCGAATGTCTGCAACTATTGGCTGCTTCTTATTCCACGTGTCAGCATCAGTAGAAGGAGAGTTTGTTGTTGTCAATTCCATGATTGCAACTAAAGTGAGAATACTTCTTCACTTGATTGCTTATAACTTAGCAAATATTGGTTTAGATAATTACTTCATTAGTTAATGGTCTGTAAGATATTTGACGATCATGAATAAGAATACAATAAAGAGTTGTATCTTCAGGTATATTCTCACTTGTCTCGATTTCAATTCGCACGTCAACTGAATATGTCTTCACTGCCTGCACTTGCTCAAGGCAATTAATTGCAATAATCGGACAATGAGACTTAAATTCATCTCGTGAAACTAGAGTCTCTGAACTAAAATCATCGATATGATAATATACATTACGAAATTTAACAAACATGTCATACAATTCTCTGTAGTCATTTATAGCAATTTCAGAAGTTGGCATTTCATAGGGATAAAAAATTGAATTAAAAAAAACTCTTATAGATTTAATGTTACAATGGTCAAAATAGGAAGAGCACGTATTTAGTACATTTCTTTTAGTTTGAAAACCTAATAAAAATTGACGTGGTTTTTGCGTTTCAGAAGTTGTCATTACAGTCCAACTATATTTAGTTGTTCTAGGAAGAGATGGCAAGACATGAACATCCCATGATCGAAAACCAACCTGAATGGGAATATTTTTCTGCATTAGTTTTAATCTTTTAATTTGTTCTTCGTCCGATAATGATAAAACGGGAATTTTTAGATAAACTTTAAATAACTTGACCTTAGAAAGATCATTTTCGGTTGCAGATTGCAACGCACGTGCGTCACTCGACGATCTGAGAAGTATTAGCTCATGCTTGCAGTTAAAAATCGGCTTTCTATAATCCTCTGCTAAACCTAACAGGTTGCTTAAAGGAAGTATTACATGGAAACGTTTTGTGATACTATCAACAATATTTGCTTCACTTGCTGGTGTTGTTAAAGAGGGAAAATAACCAGCATTTTGTAAAGCTGTATATTCGTTTTTTGAATATGATGCAAAGGTTTTTATAGTACTTGTTATACCTAGATGGCGTGTACGATCATTTTCTTTACCATTTAACGTAACGCGAATTTCGCTAAAAAGATTAGCCCCAAAATTTTGGTCAGGATGTGCTGTAGTAGAAGCAGCCGGATTTACGTTAGAAGTAATAATTTGTCCTTCTAAGTGAAGATCACCTTCTGATAATAAAACTATGTTTTCTTCATTTTGAATTGGTATTCGAATTTCATCATTATTTTCGAATTTATTAGCTGAATAAGGTTGGTAAACTCTTTCTTCTCGTCGCACAACTCTGTTGTCAACCTCTCTTTTATCCGTTATGTTAAACATGTTAAACATGTTAACAGCTTCAAATATAGATAGAAACTAAATAAGATTAACTATTGCATATATATTTATGTAGCCTCCGTGGCTTAGGCGGCAGCACGCCGGCCTCTCACCGCTGAGTCCATGGTTCAAATCCCGGTCACTCCATGTGAGATCTGTGCTGGACAAAACGGAGGCAGACAGGTTTTTCTCCGGGTACTCCGGTTTTCCCTGTCAAAAAATTTCATTCCAGCAACACTCCCCACTATCATTTCATTTCATCTGTCATTCATTTAATCATTGCCCCAGAGGAGTGCGTCAGGCCTCGGCAGCCGGCACAGTTCATATCCTCGCCGCTAGATGGGGGCTTCATTCATTCCATTCCTGACCCGGTCGGAGACTGGAAGCAGGCTGTGGATTTTCATTTTTCATATATATTTATATTGAATTTAAAGTACGCGATAGCCTAAAGACTGTAAGAAATGTTTGTTGTTACTCGATAACTGTTTCTTAGATTTTAAAGAGTTATGGCGTTGTTGTTGTTTTTTTTTTTAGAAATTTTAGCTAATTGATTTATATTTCTTTTTCGAATCAGAGTCGACTTCTTTTTTTTTCAAACTTTGAGTATTATATAGTATAACCATATTTGTGAATGTTTTCTAGTAAGCTTACTCAACTAGAATGAAAATATAACAGTATTTCATTACTTTATATAGCAAGATAACGTGCTGGACGAATAATTAATTCTATAGTTAAATCTTCATCTTGCAAATCAATGAGCTGTTGAAGATGATCTTCAAGTTGCACAGATACATGTTGAATAACCTTGCTGTTCATAGGCAAAAAATTAATTGTTGTTGGTTGTACAACAATCGGATAACCAGCAGGAACATGAGCTTTAAAATTATATAAAGAGTGTGTTGGTTTATGGTTCAAATAAGAACTCATACCAAGCACAAGGTTGCAACATACTCGAATACTATTAACAGTGTTAATTTTAATCATATATTCAGAATGATGAGTTGCCTTTGCCTCGAACTTTTTATGAGAAAATCCTAACAAATCTGCAATAGAATCTGCTACACCAAAATCTATAGCAAAGTTTTTCGAATATAGTTTACAATTAGAGAACACTTTATCATAATTAATATAAATATATGAAGGAAATTTGTCTTTTTCACCTAATAAAACTGATAATAAATGTGCTAGTAAAAATTCATTAATCTTTGCACTTAATTGTTGAAACGTATAGCTAGCATCAGGTATTATTAAAATTGTTGTATCCACGTCGTTCATCTTCATGGCTAAAACGTTATTATTTTCGTTAATTTTTACTTCACTTTCGATTCTATTTCGATCAATCTCAATTTCTTTTTTATTCTCTTTAGGGTAAACTTTCTTTTCAATACCTAAAGCCTCTGCTACACTGTTGGGTACACTGAAATCAATATTAAACGGAGAAGACAAAACAAGACGGTTGCGTCCTTTTCCATTTATATCCTCTTCCAAATAAAGATTTGTTTTTTGTATATGATTTGTTATAAGTTTCGACAATGAGTGATAACTAAGTAAATCATCAAATGTTGAGGCTAGATCTTCAAATTCATAAATACCTGGTGGTACCACTAAATCAATTGATAACAAAAATTTAGTAAAATGAATGCGAAATTTATTATTTCGGTTGGTAACATTTCGAATAGAATTAGATGTATACAATCCTGCAAGTCCTATTTCAAAAAACTCTGCTCCTACAAGATGAAGCGGGTTCTCCAATGTAACATCAATCTTTGAGCCCTTACCTTCAAGAGTTATCCGTCTTTCGAAAGCCATCTTTGAAATGTTTAAAGACAGTCTGTGTTTCCCTTATTTATACAATACAAGAAGACTAAACATAAATGTCCACAAATCGAAGAAGTAATTGATTGATATGAATGAAAATAATATTGTAGATAACAATTTTTAAGATACGTTAAAATTTCTAATGGTGGTCTTAAATTACCGATACTATCAAAATAATGCACGTATTTACCTCGTTTACTGAAAGCCACCCAATGTGAACCAGATTTAACCATCGGTTCAAGGTTAACAATACAGTTTTCATTTTTTCGAGGATGTCTTGGTAACGTATCTCGCATAAAGACTCCTCTAAAATTTGGAATCTTTAATTGATGTGCGTATTTAGCTAAATCGAAATTACTTAATGCTTTATTTGGTATTTGGTTAATTATCTTTTGTATGCAGGAGGATTTAAATAAATGCCTTGACCTGCTTTTCCTCGCATTGCTTCTATCATTCGATTGTGTCTTTTCATTTCTTTTAATTCTTCTTGTGCAGCTTTCGCTTTGTTTATAGCAGACGCTACCCCGGCTGCTCCGCCTGCTAGACCCCTCAAGCCCGACAAGGCTGCAAATATCGGAAGTAGGGGTAAAATACCACCTTGCTTTTTCGTTGCTCTCTTTTTTAAAATCTTTTCTTGTTTTTTTTAATATTTAATTTTCATTTACCTCCACCAAGCTTAGACTTAGCTTTCATTATGCCACTGACTGTTAGTGCAGCCGCTCTCTCTCCTAATGATGCGTCACGAGATTTTACACGAGACCAAGCTTTTGAAGCTAAAATTTCATCAGCCTCTCTTCTTTTGTTTGAATCTTTATGCTTTGCGTAAGCAATGTCGTGCTCTTTGCACGCTTTATCTAATATATTTATTCCTGGATCACCGCGGCTCAATCGCTTTTCTAATTTTGTTCCTGGTCCACAATATCCATATCCTGGAATGTGTAATTCCACAGGTAAATTATCAATAGTTTTATTAAGTACACGACTAATGAATGATCCACTTCCTGATCGTTTATATTGAGTGGCAGAGTTGCTCCTCTTGCAACGCACCATTACTAAATGATCAGTAATATAATGTAATTATATATATATATTTTTTTTTCAGGAAAATGGGAATGGTGGGGGGGGGGGGGAGGAGTTGTAAATAATACACACACAATTTGGGTTGTTATTTATTTTCTTTTTCATAAGCAAAGGAACACACAAAAATTAGTATTATTAACAGAATAAAAGTGTGTGTGTGTGTGTGTGTGTGTGTGAAAGAAATAAAGTAAGTAAGAGAGATGAATTGCTTTAATCTCAAATTTGTTTCAGAGAAAAATGACCAAACGGTAAAGTAACAATTCCGTTTTCAGTTATGTGTCTTTTATCATCGTTTGATGAAATTGCCAACTTATTTTGCCGAACAGTAACTACAGAATGAGATTTTGAAATTATACAAACTTGAACTTTGCTGGCTTGATCTCTGTTATAAAGACACTTTCGATACTCATCAATATTCATAGTTTTACTCACGCTCTTCTTAATGCCTTTAGTCTTACACAAGCTATTCATTTCATCACACAATTTTATTGCATACATTTTGGGTCTTAACCCCACAAATTCTTCAACAATCCTTCCAGCATGTTCATCTTTCATTAAACCAATTTCACCTTTATTTTGTCTGACAATGCCAAAAGGATTGTTTGTTTCGTAGTTTCCAGTATCAAACAAATTTGAATGCTGTTTTATGAACTCATAAATATCATTATAGAATATATACATAAAACTATCTGTGTCTGTGTATAACAACCTCACATTTGATTCAGGATTTGCTAAAATAACATTGTAATAAAAGTCATTCATTTTACATTTAGACAAATCTAATATAGATGCACCAACATATACTGGTTGATTGTGAAAAATCTTTAGTCTGCTCATCTCAATGACCATACATTGTTCATCGAATATAATTCTATGTTTAAAATTAGCCTTAGCTATTAAAGACTTAGCACCATAGGCTCCATGCCATTTGGTAACCCATTTGATGTCCCTTAACTTCCTCACATTCATCAGTGAACGACCAAAAATTGCATTATTCATCAATTTATAAAAAAAAAAACATTTTTTGCCTGTTTTCGTTTCTCTGTGTTCACATCAATATATGGTTTTAGCCATTGACTTTGATTAAATTCGATTATTCTGTGAATACGTTCTAATATCATTCCTAGTTGAATACATTGCTTTAATATTCTATAATGCAAAACATAACGTTCTTTATTATCTAGGGTAGCCATTAGCTTTGTCAACTTTTCTGGACATAGAGGGTAATCTGAATGTTTGTCATGTAACTCTTGAGGATAACTCAAATCTACTTCCAAGATATATCCGATTTCTGAAGTATCATCAATATTTAAAACATTAAACCCTTCAACATTTGCAACCCATTTAAAGCCATCTGTTGGAAGATATTCCATCATAGCATATCCATATAAATTATTAACATCAAAGTACATTATGTAGGACTCTTGCTTTTTCCCATCATAAGTTTTCATATACTTATTATTAGCAATCGCATGTCGTGTTATACACTGAACATTACCTCCTCGAATAGATCGTTCAAAAAAGTGTAACATATCAATATCTTGAAGCAATTCAAGTTGAACATTGGTTATCTTTTTCATTGCACACCAAGACATAGATGGAGCAGTGTAAAAATGAGCTGCATCAATGCCATACGTCTCCATGCCATTCGATCTAAAATTTTCAAAGACATCTGCCAAAAGAAGTGTGTCTACTTTTAAATACAAATCGGCGTATTCTCCTAATGTTTGACAGGAAAACGTTTCCCACACTGATTGAGCAAACTCATACTCCTCGTTCGATATTGTTTGATTATAAAGACTGCTATAAAACTTGGATATTTCAGGTAATTTAGTTTCGTTAAGTACTTCCATACTTGTGACGTATTCATATGGAAACACGCCTTTTCTTGCAGTAAGTCGAAACTGTGCATCATCATTAAAATAACGTCTAGTTATTTGCTTTGAATCTTCACTTAACGAAGATGAACATTGATCTAGTGAACAGGACAAGAAATTATATGTATCGATAAATCTTAACTGAATGAATCCATTCTTAACCCGTACATGCTTTGTAAACCCTTTATAACGTTCCATATTCATTGCTAACAAACTTATATGACCAGGATTATGTAACACCTCACCATCTTGTTTCTCACAAATTTCTTTAATTATAAAGTGTCCATCATACGCCGTTAGATTATGAAATGCTATAGGCAGAACCGTTGTTACTTTGTAATTTAAATTACAACTATTGTGTGCGCTTCCTCTATATTTTCCAGTTATGTGACAATGATCGCGTACTTTGAGTTCATTATCTGCAATCGGTTTCTCGCAAATATGACAAATTTTACTTAACAAAAATAATCTTTCTTCGTTTTCCGTCATCTTTAACATCGGTTTAGCTGATAAATAATATGTTTGAAGTTTATCTACAATACGATAAAGTTCCTTTACAAACAATTCTATGCAAGTATTTCCCCTAAAGAGTTTAAAACTGCACAAATCACTATCAAAATTACAATGAAGGTATAAAGAAATGCTGAAAGGAATATGTTTATGGGTTAATGTAGAGTTAGGAATGTCACTATTTGGAAAACAAGAGGAAATAGGAGACAAAACGCATTCAGTGTCTGCATAAATTATAAATGGAACTCTATCTTTAAATTTAAATTCTGTAAAATTAACAAATCTTTGTTCGTCAGTTGGCAATATGCTTTTTGCAACAGGAAACTGTTTACAGTCTGCAAAGTGAACATTTAACTCATCCTCAAGAGAATAATATGACAAACAACGTCTACATATATAAATCCGTCTACAATTCCTAGTGATGCTTGAACGCACAAGGCGAGCGAGATTTCTAATTAAACAAAAGTGATAACTTTCACTGTTTCCAATCTGCAACATCAATAAGTCCACACTCCTTTCATATCCTTTATCTGATACATACAAAGGTACAATAGTAAATGTTTTTTCCTTTTACTTCGTTTGTTCCCATACACACCCATTTGTTTTCATCATATTGTGCTCCATACACATTCACAGAAATAGTGTTTGGATTTTCAAACTTGTTTAAATATTTCATTTGCATTGGAATTGGAATATCATCTAAATTTAAAACATCTCTGTAATTAGGATAGGAAGAAAGATGATTCACGTTTCGCGTTTTTGGATACAAACCAGCAACCACACTCCACGCAAAACAAGCTTCCTTTGTATCATACAAATTTAGCACTGCATGTTTATTGACTATTACATCAGGCAATCTACTAGTATTGGACATTCCTACTCGAAATCCAATATATTTATTTATATTAATTCTCAAACTATGAATTTTTTCTAAAGCCCACCCAAAGCCATTTGCTTCAAATTCGCTCATTTTTGTCAATGTACCTTCAATGATATGATTATTATAAAATTCATTTACATCCGTATACTCGAAAACTACTTTATTTTTTACAGCAAAATATTTTGTTTCTGATATGTCGCGAAGCACATACTGTGCACACAAAACTGAATTCACCTTTAAAGCTTGCACAGTTAACGCTTTCTTAACATACTTTGTAAACCAAATATTAGCATTTGCTAAAAATTCGCGGGGATCCAAAAACTCATTCTTAACATTTGAAACTGCAAGTGTGTACACTCTAGAATTGAATGCCGTTTCAATTAACTCACAGCTTAAGAAAGATTCATCCTTTATTTGAAGTGTAATTTCCTCACAATTCACAGCTTGTTGCAATATGAGGTTGCTAATAACTCTCCAACATTCAATCAACTCATCACTGTTCTCAATCAAGTCCGTTTGAGTGTATTCCCCGATTTGGTATGATATTGAAATAGCACCGTTTAGTTCACTTCTAAAATTAGAAACACTTTCAAATGCATTGTCCAAATGGTTTCTTATATTTTCACTGTTATTATTATGTATTACAATATCAACCTTTCTACGTTTGCTAGGAGGTGTTGCCATTGTTGTCTAAGCAATTGTCCAATTCGCACTGTTGTTAATACACCACCAGCAGTTGCTGTAACATCGGCTCACCATAAACCTATAATCTTTTAAAGTGTATTCAAGCCATTGAGATAAATTGCTGCCTGTAATCTCCAGCGAACAATGAATGGCTTCAAAGGGAAATTCGTCCTGAAGTTTACCAAGCAATTTGTTTCTATACTCATTCAATTTTGTTACTTCAAAACAAGTGATGGAAAATTCAATTTTGTAAACCTCATCAAATGTATTGTATCCGAAGAAACAAATAAAATGTTCATCTTCACGTAATTCTTGTAACAAATATCTTAGAACTGTTTCTGTCACCTCTCGCTGACTATCATCTGATTTGCTAACATTAGTAACGTAGACTGAAAATGTTGAAATTCCACTCGAAGATGTCCATTTGTTAAAACAAGCTTCTTTCTCATTATGACTCACCTCATTATCATCTTCTTCTTCTTCTTCTTCTTCTCTTCAGACTGATGAAAGCATACCCGATGATACTCTACTACCGGGTGCGATCGATGTTCAGTCCCACTCAGAAAATTAACAGTTTTCCACTTCATTTTGCTGTTCCTTTTTATTAGTTTTTAGATAATCTGAAAAAAATTAAACAAATTAAGAAATAATAAACAACTAAATATATATATCATTCCTTATATCAATCAATACATATATAATCTGCATATATATACTCACCAAAAATTTACAGTTTAAAAACAACTTGATTTGAGCGGTTCTTCAACCCCAAATACACCAACATCAGTTTGCCTCTAAGTGAGTTTAGTTCATCGATCTCTGATGCGCTTAGTTTTGCAAATACTGCTGGTAGAAATACACTTGTTATTTCACCTTCAATGATAATGTCCACCACTATTTTTCTTCCAAATCTCGTCTCCACAGCCCGAATAATTTGGACCACATACAGTAAATCAATTATTAGTTCTGATAGTTTCTTATTAGAATACTCAACGCAAGTGGCTAAGTTATTGAACTTCGTTAGAACATCCATCACACACACAATTTGTTCCTCGTCGTTGACTTTCTTTATTTCTTTCACACACACACTCTCTTCGCGCAAACGTAGAAGTTAAACTCATCCACGCACACATGCATTTATATATCCTTCACCCCCACCTACACTCAAGAAACCAAATGCTACAAAACAAGCTTCTGACGCAATCATCTCATTATATTTTTATCACTGTTACTTAAAGAAGTCAAAGATTTCATTCTTACCCGATGACGTTAAAGGTCAACCACGTCTCACGCGAACACTGCAAACATGTCACGTGATCGCTCGCACAGCTGCAAACTTGCATGGGTATCAGATGACGTCAACACCCATAAATTTTTATCTCCATCGCATAAATAAGTCAAAGGTTATCTGCTTCAAGCGGTTACCCAAAGGTTATCTGCTTCAAGCGGTTAAAGGTCACCCTCTTCCCATGCTAACATGTGCACGTGCACATGCTCACATCCGCATGGCTATCAGATGACGTCATGATGATGCAATATGTCCTCGCGATTACGTAATATTCAAAACATACATTCCCTCTCTACTGAGGGCGATGTGTGGAGTTCAACGTGCTTGGTGAAAATGTCGAAATATTGGAAATTTCACGAAATAAATAATTTCCCTGGATAGTTCTCGCACGCTTGTGCGGTTTGATACAATTTGGCACGACGATGGTTCTAATATAACGCTGACGCACAGTGATTCAGTTTCCTCGCTCTAACAGGAGCGGACTTGTAACACTGGGTACTGAGATCCACACAAAATAACGTCTACTCTGGGCGGATCCAAAACTAGGTGTGTTGAACGCTGGGTCGGCTGTCCAGGTTCAAGGAAAAGCGTTAGTCTTAGAATGACTACTTAAATCCAACTCGCATATCCGCGATATAAATACCTTTACCTTAATAATTATTATAAACATCCAAGTGTTTAATTCATGCAGAATTACGTTGTTATAAATGCTGGGTCTTGTGGAATAAAATCCGTTGTCATAAATGCTCAGAAAAAATATTCGAAGAAATGTGACACACTTACCAAAGTCAAAAGGGTATTTACTGTTCAGACAAAGCTCG
Organism: Meconema thalassinum; assembly: GCA_946902985.2. NCBI lineage: Eukaryota > Metazoa > Arthropoda > Insecta > Orthoptera > Tettigoniidae > Meconema > Meconema thalassinum. Next base: position 524,895,744 of record OX336389.2, on the reverse strand, counting down.
TGCATGCTTCTGAGTGCGTTCGGTGTTGTAGCAAAACACTCGAACATTCTTTCATGGAAAATATCACTAGGACATGAGCTCAGCAGGCTCATAAGCCTCTCCGTCGGTTCAAATAAAAATGTAGGGATTGCATTTTTATTTGCTCGAAGATCTGGTTTAACTCTGGTGACATTTCTTCAAATTCCCTCGGCGGTTGAAATCTTAATTCGTCGTTCGTCGTCCGTAGTTCGTAGTTCGTCCAAAAAAATCCAGGCATCCAGGGGTCCATTACGCCTCGTCCTCGAAGAGACTTCCAAATCCATTTCCATCTAGATCTTGCAGGTGACGTTCCTTATCCCGTCATGCTTGATCCAGGCTCTCCTGAAGCATGTCCGATTGTTCTTCGTGTCTCTTCGGCGCAATGTAGTGAAATTCGGCGGTGGTTCTCCTATCATTTCCTTGCTGATTCGATCCTTTGAATTTGACCTTAACGGTCTTCATCTACCTCTTCATTCTGATTACACAGTTGCCGTATGTATTCTTTACTCTCCGGCGCTCTTCCACGCCAATCTCGATCTATACGATATCGGGGATCGCGATCACGGCGATAGCGTCCACTATATCTATAGTCTCGTCTTATCTGACCTAATTGTAGGTTACGAGGTGTGTATCCGTTTCCTCGTCGGTAAATCTCTTGGCGACGGTTGTCGTTCTCCCTGTTATCGAACCTTCTTCCCCATTGAGTTCGATAAGGTTGACGGTCTCTGTCGTAGGTTGCCCTAACCCACGATCGGCGGTCGGGTCCTACATTGGTTTGTTGATAAGGCGTGTGTAGCCTTAGACGTTTGTGAGACCTTGTCGACAGTAGTTACGTTGACATTACGTGTATCTCCTCTGGGTCTGTGGATAGCGAATTGTTCGCTACTTGAGCCGAGCCTCCTCAAGATTTGGTTGCATTCCAAGAACGAATTTGCCCCAGCAGCAATCAATACTCTCTGGACATATGGTGGTTATTGCCTTGTGACGGTGTTTATGAGTTCCTGCTCGGACAAAGGCAGCTGCAAACAACGCAACTTTGCTAACTGCGTTGAAAAATAATTCGCATAGCGTGTTGGTGTCGCAGAACTGTACCTCTTGGTGTACATTTCCGCTCAGATGGATTGCCGTTTGTCACTCGACCAGTACTTCCTCAATAAAGCCCCTCGGAAGTTCTGATACCCCGTGAATGAGTATCTAAAGGCCCTAAACCACGTACATGCTTGCCCATAAAGCAGACGCTCGATTACCCTGAGCTCCCTCTCAGGCGTAACCATGGTATCTCTCAGGTAACTCTCAACATTTGCCAGAAACTCGACTGGTGTATGCCACCACCAGTCCCTGAGAAATGAACAGGTTGCTCTTCTTGAGATCTAATTATCATTATGTTACTGCTGTGTTGTGCACGTGTCGGTGTGAATATTGGTGCATCGTATATCAATTGTGTGTGTGGTTCAGTTTGGATTGCACCACTCGAGTACTGTGTTTGCGGTGACATCTGCGGTATAAATTGAGGTTTCTCAGTAGGCACCTGGGCTGGTTGTGACATCACGAATTGTGCCATCATGGGTTGTGTCATGGTGTGCTGTGTCATGGCATTAGGAGACATAGTAGACCGTGACATCGTCTGTTCCCCTCTCTGTTGTCCTCCCAATCGTTAACGTAAACGTCTCTCAATGTCTTCCATTTCCTGCGTCGTTAGGTTTTACAGACCTGTTACTGATTTCATTTAACTGGAGTTCGATTCGTTCAATCTTCCCACGAAGAGCAGCGTCTACATCCCTGACGGCCTTGCCTACATTTGAACTCAGCTGTATGCGTTCGGTTATAGCTACCTTCTCGATCCTGTTCCGCAAGAAATCGACGTCCCCCTTGACATTTGAATAGGCCTCCTTCACTTGCGCCTCCACTCTCGAAACATCGGCCTTAACGTTAAACACATCGTCTTTGACGGTTGCCACGTCACCCCTGAGGCTCAAGATCTGGGCTTCCATATTCGTCTTATGTTCGTTAAGACTCTACTTGCATATGTCTATGTCTACGCCCAGTTCTTTTTTATTGACATCGATCTTCGACGTGAGAGCGTCGACGGTACTAGCAAGGTTTGTTATATTCTTAGAATTTGCGGCGATTTCCTTTCTAAATTTACAACATCATCAGCGATTCCCTTGACGTTTGTATTAACGGCAATCGCAACTCACCGCATGAGTCGAAGTCCTACATTGACTGTAGCGATCACCTTACGGACGTTCCTCACAAATCCCTCAACGTTTGCCACTCTGTTTCCCAGGTGGTCCTTCGCATCGTCGATGGCGTCTCATAACTCATCTATGCTCGCATTAAACTCGATACGATTTGTCTGAAGATCGGCCCTCATGTCGATCTGAACCTGTTCAATGGTACCCTGGATCTCAGCTGTCCCACGTTAGATACGTTCGTAAATGTTACCAACATTAGCATCGAATGCGGTTAACCGATCCTGTACTACGTTTCTCGCAAGGTTCATTTGTTCCGTTAGCTCATCCATCCTACCATTGGCCCTCTGTTGATGTCTTAACACATCGACCCTGACAGCTGCTAATCCTGCCGTTAAGTTAGCATTAGCTTCTGACCTGTTATTTGCAATGTCAGTTTTAACCTGATTAACGTCGGCCCTGACTTGATTCATATCGTCTCTAACCTGATTCGCATTAGCTACCATGTCAGTCCTGACTTGATTTACATCACCTCTGACCTCATTTAGGTCACCTATAACCTGATTCAAGGCACCTGTATTCGCTCCTAAGTCCTCCCTGACTTGATTTATGTCGCCTCTAACTTGATTCGTGTCAGCCCAAACCTGATTTTACGTACCGGTGACCTGATTTACGTCACCTCTAATGTTATTCAATGCCGCAGTATTCTCCAAAACAGTGGCATTAACATGACTGAAAGCGTTGGTGTTATTTCCTAGATCCGTCCTATCTACCTTTATATTACCTCGGACTTCACCTAGATCAGTCTTTATCTGAGCAAAGTTGGCATTGACACCAGCCAACATCCCCTACAAAACACGACGAACTGTCGCCTCATCCATCACCACAATAAATTCACTTGAGAGAAAAGAGAAAGATATCCTAAAGGTAAGCCTACAACTATGAAAGGAAATTGCTACGGTAGAATGTTTGCCTTCACTGAATAAACGTCACGAGTACAGCTGCTTTACAATCGAAGTGCTTCTACATTTAATAAACAACAACAAGCAAAACAAATAGTTACATTTACTTAGGATGAAGCATGAGCAAAAATCAAAGTCCTAATCTGAAGTTAACAGTATAATAATGATTCACCCCCATGGTCTGATATCAAAAGAAAGCCATGTGCCTAATTGAACAGCAGTACGACCTCTAAATTCGCCCCAGTCCAGTCAATTTGCCTTTAAACAATTATTACTGGGTCCTCTCAGAAACAACAAGGAGCTGATTTCCTCCATGTCCAAATTCGCCACTATAGTTGGGCGCCAAATTAATAAAGAGTGTATGAGCCCGTCAGAGGAGTTTGCCGGGGCACAAACAACCGAAATGGCAGGCCAGACAATCCAACCTGTCGAATACATAACCTAAGAGGATCGGATGCACTTCTTTTAGGCCAGCACGGCACGAGAATCGTGGTCACAGAGATCTGGATGTTCATGGAGGTAAATGTCAAAGACAGTCAAAGAAATACACCCCCAAACACAAAGCTAATGAAATTAGAACAACAGGCTTACTGTATGTAAAATCTCCTGAACTTGTTTATTCAAAAAACAAACCCCTATCCTACTTCGGAGGGTTTGTTTCGGCTAATCCACAAAGCTAATTAATAAAGAAAATAAATTGATCAGGCCCTAACTGAAGCTAAGTTAAAACCCTCTCGAAAGTCATCTAATGCAACGAAAATGCAATCAACAACAACAAAGCTTGGAATATGGCACGTAAGGTAAGTCTCTACGCAATTATAAATGGGTCTAATATGTGAATTTACATTTAACACGACAACAAGCAAAGCCTAAGATACAATGGTACCAATTCCGTATTTACATTTAAGTTGTTAGGTCAGCTAAGTCCTGTCATGAAGAAAAATTACGACGATAGGCGTTCGTAAACAAAGAATTAATTCAATAGGTAAATATGACAACCAATGTCTATCCATAAAAAATGTCTGATAACAACACAAATGTAAAGATAAATTGGTAAAAAATGGGTACAAATACATGAATAAGGCACTGAATACACATCATTTCTTATTAATAAAGCGTTTCTCCACAAATTTAATTGCTGTTTGCAATCAATCGCCATCTGAGTGCGTGTGAAATTATGTTGGCAACTGCGCAGTAAAAAACACGACTTAAGTTACATGAGTATTGCGGACCCCAAGTTACGAACTAATGGTTCGTCTCGCTACTCCATCATCTCAAAATGTGTCAGCTAGTCAAGAGGTCACTTCCTGTTGGAAATGATTGCTTTTCGTGGCATCAGCGAGAAAACAAAATGTCGGTGCAAGCTTAGTTTCAATTCATAATCATTAATTAATTAAATAATTTAGGCAATTGAGATTTCATGATTTATGATCGTAGATTTAGGTTTATCGTAGGTTTATGACGAATACTGATGACCCATGACACGCAGGCTAAATAACTGTGAGTCTCCTCTGAGTGCTTCACAATAATCAATATTGGCATAATAGTCAGAATAATAGCTCGAGTTAACACAGACTTGGCGAACATTATAAGCTGTTGTCAGCGCACAGCTTACTCAACAGTCCTCGAACAAATCTGGAACCCACATCAGTACTTTTCGGTACAAAATAACATACAGGTCGAAGATATTCATTCCAACTCACGACAGTACTCCAAAGGCAAAACAATAACATCTTTATGTATCCTTATACACTACTATGATCAAAAGAAATGAGCTAAACCTTCATCAATTTCGTAAGTTACATGAAATTACATTCATTTAAATATCTCGCACTCAATGGCGATTTCAAAACATCTATGACGCGGCGGTCACTGTCTATTATATAGCAGCATAACATGTGCTGTCCTACATTTAGTTACTGGCCTTGAGATAAGGCCAAGAATACATAACCAGTACAGTTATGTGACGTCAGAAATACGTGAACAAGTAATCAATAAGCCTGTCTCACAAAATAGCGTTGTATTCTGGGATCAAACTCGTTTCATTCACACACAGGTGCATTGGTTTGCACGCTTATAAGCTTCTTGCTACAAGAAAGGAAAATATTACATTCAACGTAGGCTATTATTCACTTTAAAAAGTTCAGATAGGTGAATGTAAGTGTCCTCATCTTATAATACACTATTTACCTGAACTGGTACTGCTTCAAAATACGCAGTACGATGATATAACATATTTGTAAAGTCAAACACAATACAACTCAAGATGTAGCACCTCCTATGAGTGCTTTGGTATTCTGACAGGTATAACACTTCTGCCGTTATTTACAATATTGCCTTTCATAATGCTGGTGTCTACTCCTGGACACAAAATTAAAATAAAATACACACACGCCACCCCACTCTGGATTTTATAAACTGATACGATGAAAGTGCATGGTTCGACGCTAAGCTGGCTTATTCAAATAATACCCTGACTTAGTTCTAACTCGAACAAATGTGGGCTCTGAGATCCACAACATGAAAAATCCAATCAAGAACAGTGATATTTACTCCTGACCATCAAATGATACGAGGCTAAGCAAAACAGTGGCGCAACCACAAAAATAAGACGACAGTGTGACATAAAAATACAAGGATGTCCTAATAATCCATTTAAATTCAGTCTAAGCTGAAGGGAAGAATACAGATCAGCAGCTGTGGTCAAGATTAGTAAGCTATCAGGTTCGACGCCGTAACACGCCCATAAGAAGTGCACCAATGCTACTTAATCCAAATACAGGGTGGCTATCAAGCATTTAGAAAAATGCACTGAAAGTAATAACACATGAAAAGCTAAATAAAAACCCTACCTAATTGGTTGTCAAACGTTCGGTTGATTAAATAAGTACATTAAATCTACACCTACCGTAACGGCATGGCATTGAGGGGTATGCAACTTCTGGATTAAAAGGGATTAATTCCATAACAGACCATCTATTCCTTGGTCTCATCCTCTTCGCACCATTTTCTGCGACCTCGTGGCTTCCCAATGAGTCGTTTCCTTCCCATTTTAACGGATGTTAGCATGGCGTGGAGATGATAATTGCCATGTTCCTCCTCGTTTGCAGGCTTCCAATCATGATGTGGCTCTTCCTTTAGGACATCTCTCTCAATAATAGTGGTAAACTCCATATTCACCATCGTGAATAACGGTGATGAGTAGCACAACACGTGGTCGGTGAAATTGCACATATTTCACAATGATAATTCACACGTGTTTCACAGAATCTAGTCTCGTAAAATGGAGTACAAGAAATATGGCTCACTGGCTCTAAACAATTGTAGACAAAGATAAATTGGCCTTGCACTGGTCTGCACACTGATTCTATTTTACTTGTACAGTATTGCACACAGATTCTCTTACTAGGTAAATCGCGAAGTATCTCGGCGATCGTAATATTCACAATTCTCGCTCTACATGTGGAGATAAATGTTAATGCAGTAGAATGTTTCACAGTAATGTATTTCAGTGTTCGAAGATTACTCATGATTATTTCCTCGTGGACTCTGACGATTCTTCCAGCCTCGTGAACGATGTGTGGCGTTCCACGTACTGAGTGAAAAATGTCGAAATATTGGAAATTTCACGAAATAAATAATTTTCCTGGATAGTTCTCTCACACTTGTGCGTTTTGATACAATTTGGCACGACGATGGTGCTAATATAACGCTGACGCACAGTGATTCGGTTTCCTCACTCTAACAGGAGCGGTCTTGTAACACCGGGTACTGAGACCTACACATAATCACGTCTACTGTACTCTGGGCGGATCCAAAACTAGGTGTGTTGAACGCTGGGACGTCAGTCCAGTTTCAAGGAAGTGCGTTAGTTACTACTTAAATCCAACTCGCATATCCGCGATGTAAATACCTTTACCTTAATAATTATTATAAACATCCATGTGTTTAATTCATGCAGAATTACGTTGTTATATATGCTGAGTATTGTGGAATAAAAATCTGCTGTAATAAATGCTCAAAAAATATTCGAAGAAATGTGACACTCTTACCAAAGTCAAAAGTGTATTCATACAAAGCTCGTGCATGCTTCTGAGTGCGTTCGGTGCTGTAGCAAACCACTCGAACACTCCTTCATGGAAAATATCACCAGGACATCAGATCAGTGGGCTCAATATAGCTAGATGTCTTCTCGACAGATGCCATGATGATCAATGAATGTATTAGGGCCAACTAAGAATTACGACATATAGTAGCACGAATGGCCGTGCATGGCTTCCATTTTAAAATCTGCAAGACAAAGGCTTACCATGACCACAGCCTTGACTGTGTATGTGAACGGTGTGACCGCCTAAGCGATAAATACCATGTTATTAGGTGTCTTAACAGAGGAACCTCTATTACGCAGTTTTGCATCCATCTATTGTATGTAATAGGTGTAAAATTTTCTGTTATGTTCTCTGTATGGCTGTAGCGTATCCAGGATCGACCAATGAGGGGATTATAGTTACTCAAGCCAAATTGTACAAGTATTTCATCCCGCGGCTTAGCCGCGGTCGTCAAACGTGCACCATGGTAGCTGCGGTAAGTACGGATATCGTATGTTCGAATCACGGTGCGGACAGCGGTTATCCTGAGTGTGGTTTATCGTCGGGTTTTGCCACACTCTCTATAGGAAATTGCCGGGATAGTGCCTTACTTCGAGTCCCGGGGCGTCTACCCCATCCCTGTCCCAGACACATTTACACACACAACTGCAATCATCACAGCAATACAGTATGCCAGACAGCTTCAACACACTCCCAACTATACGGGGCTGATGACCAAGATGTCTCAAGCCCCTCAGGTGAATTAACAACAACTCTACAAGTATTTCCATTTCTCTAAGATATTATTACACAAGATAAGTTTCATGTATTTTTATCACTAAGTCTTCGAGTAATGCAATATGCACTACAGACAAACAACATCAGTTCTTTAAAAACATTAATTAAATTTTGACTAAACTGTCTCACTTCAAAGGTGAATCAGGATCATTCTTGTTCCCCTGACAGGAACAAAATGAACTCAAATCTATCTGTGCTACCAACATGAGGACTGCGTATATCTCAACAAGAGAAAACATTTACAGAGGTCTCAGCAAAAGTGCGCATGTCCTCTCACAATGTAGCATGTTGGTTTATGAGTTATTCAAAACTCATTTTTATGTTTATTCAGTTTTTTGTACAAGATCCTGTGCTTTATATTGCAATTAGCTATGAATGCCTAAAATATCATTTTCAAATATTTTTGTCACCTACCAAGGTCCTTCTTACCTTACAAAGGCTACATGCAGCCGGAAAAAGGTTTAGTTGCTTGCACTACACATGCGACAAATTTCACTCATTCGTAACTGGGAGATAACCATAATTCGGGGAATTGCTGGACATATATTTACGTAATATCAAGCAACTCAGCTGACTGTTATCTCATGCTCAAGACGTTAATAACGATCCCAAAATTAGTGTTAATATACCCATAGAATATTCTAAGTCCTTATTAAAACGCGTTATTTTTACTAAAAACTAGATTAATTTACATATAACTTCTATCCCGCAAAGAGGAGAAAACCCTAACATTGTCCTGCTATGTGGGACTCAAAATTATTTGGCGCTAGCCTCATTTTTGAAATAAGCTATATTTCGTGGGGGGAAAGCTAGATTGGTAACCCTGGGAGGAAGGAGTTTTATTACTACAGTCTAAAACACACAGTCGCGAAGCTCGCTGCCTTTCGAAATTGCATAACTTGGTAGGTGAAGCGACACTAGCGCTCGCGGCGACCAGCAACTACCTTGAGCACGTTATTCGCGGAACAGATGATTTCACTTTTGCAGGGGTTTTATGAATTTTAACTAACCTGAGTGATTATTTCCATTGTAAAAATAAGTCATGTTAAATCACTAAGTACCACAGAATAAAAAAAGCCACAATCTTAATTCATAGGAACATAAAAAATGCTCTGTATTTATTAGTTCAGTCTTCTACAAGTATCCCTAGGTACAGTAGTATGACGTATTTAATGAGTCTTACGTAGAATTAATAGCCCATACTAGTTATAAATGCATGTAATTGTTTCAATGATAGTCGCGGGCATCTCTACAGAGTATAAAACCAAGTCCCCTAATCTTGGATGTATCGGGTAATCTCGAAATCCACGGAATGAAATTTGATGCAGTTTTCACCATTTAGTAAAGATTTCTCGAGGAAGGTTTCTGTAGGAAAACATTCATTTATGACCAAAGGAAGCCGAGCAGTAACGATATCAGTGAATCGAGTAGAAGAAAAGCCTGTCGTCCGTGCGCTTTTTAAGCCTACGCTGGGTAATTGATTAAAAATACCTATATACCATGAGTGTAAGAATTGGTCAGCATGAAAAAATCTACAAAAAAGTCCGGAACAGCATCTCTCTATCTTTAATACATCGCCCACTGCGAGTGATTTTACGTTTTCATGTCTTCCAACAATCTCTCTTCAGTGGAAATTTAAATTACTAGCTTCGGAGCGAGTTAACGAGATAGCGAGCGAGCCTATCACCCCAGCATCTGCTATCATCAACTGTCGAGTCGTGTCGAGTTAAGACTTCAGAGAAGAGTAGACTATATATGTTTGGAGTTCCGCTTTTCACCTCGGCTTATCTGAATTGAGTCTGGGACTTGCCGTCCGTGCGCCTTTTAAGCTTACGCAGGGTAAACCCTCTGAGATACCGGGCGTAGCCGTGGCTGGTTGCTAGTATGGGTAGGCTATAATATAATATCAAATTCTTAAACATATCAAAAGCTACTTATACCGTAACATTGTGTATCGTTATAGTTAATTAGTCAAAATACCAGTGTGATTTGTGAAACGAAAAGTATAAAAAGATCTTAAGGTCTTAAATGGCTCAATTGTAGATGCATCGTATTTTTTTCTGTGGGTTTGAAACCTTTCATTCCTGAATTTGACAAAGGAATACTGAACACTTTATACACAGGATGAATAAATGATTCTAAGTTTTTATTCATCATCATATGATATTTTCTACTAGCAGCAGGAATAAAGCCAGACAGAAGTTGGGAAACATTGAGAAATTGTTGGCGTCAGCCAGGACCTATATGGCAAGCAAGAAGACAAAGGCTGAATCTCTTCAGGAATTTTAGAAAGGTAGGCTTGTCCTAGATGACACATCGACAGGTGCAACTTAGAACAAGGGATTGAGCGTGATGACGCACAAGGACGGCTTGGGTCTGCGTATCTTCGCGCCAAGTCGAATTAATGCTTCAATATGACTGGTGAACTAACATGGTAACCACTCCTTCAAGGAGGCAGCAATGTGAAAAGCCCGCAATATTTGCAAGAGTTTGGACCAATGAGAGGAAGACGCGCTCTTTTAGCAGCGAGGAGGCATCATAGCTCATTCTGATGATTTTGAGCGGGAGTCATTTCTTGATTGGTTACACGATCGATTTCAGATAACTCTGGTCTAGTCTTGACCTGCATTTTACTACGATCTCAGTGATACTAGTTGCATGTTAGTCCGATTATTATTATGAAAAATTGAACCGTAGCCAGTTCTGTTTATAAGTGGCCTGAAAGGCAATGTAAAACACTCTTATTTCATGTGTCCGAGGACATAGACCAGAAGACTCTTATTTTTGTGTCCGAGAAAGTACACTCTTATATTTCATGTCTACGGACATAGAGTATTTCAGTGAGACTGTAAAATGTATAACTTCAGTGATTCTTAGGTAGTCCTTGTACTACAAGTAGGGACAGTAATACGAATAATTTGCCATAGACTGTCGGGGAAAGTAGTAATTGACATGCAAATTTAGATAGGATTTATAGCGTGTGTGTAACTAACGAACATTTTCAACTCAGCGCCAAGATGACATCGAGTAACCTGGAATGAACTTGGACCCAGAAGGACAACAGTTACGCCATGAGCCACTCGAGCTAAAGCCATTAGGAGGAGGGATGGCGGGTGATGTTTTAAGACGCTGATTGGCTGGAAGGAATGAGTACAAAAATGAATGTATTTATTTCTCAGATCAATTATGGTATATGGGACAATTTTGTGTAAATAATTTTGCTTGCTTGTGTGTGTAATTCAGATTCATGTTTGTTGTTTACTGACACACATTAATTGCATGGGAGAGCGTAGCGTTTGTGTATTGTAGATATTTGTGATTTTATTTTGTTGTCAAGTTCACGAGTTTAGGCGTACGGCCGTGTGGGCATAAGTTCCCATAATGCAACTAAGTAGCGTAATTCGGAAACGTGCATTGCGACACAAATGGAACCCAGTTAATTCTAGTATAAAATAGTATTGGAGGGTAATTTTTGACTGGTTGTAGACTTTACGGTTGATCAGGATATTTTGATTGATAATTGCCAAGTTGCAATTCCTTGCGAGAAGCCGAATGCTCACTCGAGATTCAGCTTTGATTTAAATCCTTGGAGTGTCTTTATGACACGATCTTAGGGACGTCTGACGTAGAGCTGACCTGTATAGTATGATTGTGGTGTCAGTCCAAGCTCCATGGTGTTTATGTGATTTTATGGTAAGTGCTTGGGAGAAGAAGTCACAGAGACTTTTCTGTGTGCCGCACACCAGCCCATTACATGTCCTTGCGAGGCGGATCTGTGGTATATATTGTGTTCTTGCAATTCAAGGGAATTGGCGAGATATTGATATGAGTTTGGTGCGATTTCAGATGAGTAACGGGACCCGAGGTTCGCCTGTTATTTATACACCGAGCTTGGGTGGACTGACAAGATGTTGAGTGCTGTGGAGTGAGTCATACCAGGGGCGCACTTACAATCAGATAAGACGACTGAGTGTCATTAACAAGTCAGGACAGGTTCATGTAGCTCAGAATAATATGTTGTTAAAATTCAGTAAAACCCTGATCGATTATAATAGTAATTGTTGATTAAATGGGCGTTGTCCAAGCCATAAGGTCGTTTCCGAAGCGTTAACTTAGCTTGCGTTTTCATGTCATGTAATTTTCAGCCGTTAAGGCATATATTGTTGTTGCTTGAACTTGTTTATTTACTTTCGTGTTCAATGACCCCGTGTGGCCATTTTGTCACGTGGTGCTGTTCCCATATGTTTGTTGGAGCACTTGGCCTAGTGGCGCGCTCAAATTTGTTAATGTGCTCTAGCACAGGGATGGAATCGCGGAGATTCATGTAATTTTAGAGTATTAGGTTTGCGTGTGACATTAGTAATTTTAGTGTGTTTTTATTGCCTGTCCTGTAGCCATAATATGATTTGCCAGATGGGGTTCCGTGAGCAACATGTTTGTTTCAGTTGTGAACCGACACTCATCAAGTACTCATTTTCTTCTTAGTTATCAGTACACGCGCGCATATAAATCTTGACCAGATCAGTGGACTTGTATCCACATTGATTATTGAGGAGTGAGTTTAGGATACCGCTCATGTTATTATAATTCTTATCCAGTTCTGTGGACTTGTAACCACATTGTATGTTGTGAGGAGTGAGTTGTTATCGCTCATTTTAATGTTATTATTTTTCATGTGGGAGTTGAAGGTCAGGGAGGACTTTCCTTGTTATTTTTATTATTATTGCACATATTTTCAGTCATAAAATCACTTTTATTTTACTTGTAAATCTCTCATTTCTTAGTATAGCTGTCTTATGTACCTTTTATCCAGATATATAGGTTGTTTTTAGTGAACTTTGCTTTGAAAAGCACCAGGACTGAGCTTGAACCCGGAGACTGAATCTTGTTTAAAACACTGCTTTTCAAAAGGGTACATACCTCAAGCTGGCGCCGCATTTGGGGCTAGTTCGTTGCTAGAACACAGGGGTCTTTAATTGATTTATAGCTTGTTGTATTGACACAAGCTACCCCAAAATTTGTCACAGCGTTCATGGAATGCAGTATTATCAGTGGCGTAAATGAGAAGAAGAAAGAAAGGGAGTGTGTTTTTATTTACTGTATGAATGTTGAGATTTAATTCACACCTTTGTTATTAAATTGTTTAGTTTATTAGAAGCCGCGTCGTTTTGATTTATTTTAGATATAAGAAGATGCAACTGTGAAATCCATTATAGCTCCAGAGGCTTACCACGAGATCCCCGAGAATGAAAGGTAGGTGTTCTACTTCGAGCTAAGTGCATTTTATGTAATTCACAGTTGTGTCGTAATTTCCGCCACGTATATTCATGAGGGTCTTGTTGGGGTGGATCCTTGACTAGTATTTGCGCCGGAGCTGTCAGGGTCTTCGAATCCAGCCTTGCTTCGGATATCCAACAGACTGCCTCTAGAATATACGGGGACAGTACCTGAGAATCTTCATTCGAAATGAACATCACACGTGGGTGGACAGGATTAAGGATGCGGAGACATGTTTGAATTAGACTAGGCATGAGACGACAGGCCAGATTCCCATGGTCTTACACATGAACGAGTACCCAGAAAGATCATGGAGCAACATCATCAATTCCCCCAAGATCCCACGGTAGCACATGACTTGAGAATCGAAAGAACTAGAGTTCACGTGAGGAAGCAAGCGGACCACAGATTACGCTGCGTCAGGAACAAGATGCTTCACCGAGAACTTCAAGTAGATGAACTAGTTTTGGTACGACGCCCAGCGACATCAGATCCAGAGAAGACGATCTTCAGCAAGTTCTGTGCCAATTGAATTGGACCCTACATTATAGTGAGGAACCTTGGTAATAATGCCTACAGAGTGAAGGAAATAAGCACAGGTACAATGTCTGTTAATAATGCTGCAAATTTAAAGGTATATCACACTAGCGAACCTTGGGAGCGCAGAAATAATGCTGCACCCCTGTGTGCTAGAACACGTCAAAGGTCTCTTCCAGGGCAAAGTTCCAGCAACCCCGCGCCTCTAATAGCCATAGTAGTTAAAAGGGACCTAAATCCAATAACATTATTATTGATTTATAGACTTAGTTTCGTTGTTTTAATGAATAGCTTTATAATACTTTCTACTGTTTATCGCAATTAATTGGGATCGCCGGAGCCAACCAGGATCATTTTGGTTTTGGCCGGGGATTTAAGGCTGGATGCCCTTCCTGACGCCACGTTATTTTTCAGATGAAAATTCCACCCCGCTTTCACCGGGATTGGAACTCCATCCATCCGGGTGATTGACGAGCAGCTAAGCCCCTGCGCCATCACGCTCCCCTTGAACAATTTTATAATACTAGCCTAAAATCCATAGCTCAAATCTTACCTTTTAGGGTCCTTTGGAAACTCGGGTGTCATCTTGTTATTTGAACAGTCTACATTAATAGAATGACTTCTCAGTCGGTCAACACGAATACACCCAATTAGATTGGGCGAGGAGTAACAATTAAATTCCCTGTGTAATTGTGTATTTCATAATTCAATAATTATTTATACACTTAATAAACGCTTCTCATGCAATCACCCTTATGTGAGAAGTTGAACCATTTTTCAGAATTTATTGTAATTATTATTATCATCATGATTATTATTATTATTATTGTCATGTGTTGTGACATCTCTATATTACGCCTCGAGTGTTTAAAAGTGCGCAGATTGTCTGTGTGTATCTCTCTGTCTAACGTTGTGCAACCCCTAGCTACATACTACCTAGTTCTCTCGTATTGGCTAGTGTTGTTGCTACCTTGCATTTTGTTGTGCAATTTGTTCTGCTATTGGCTCAGCCAATATTTGACGCGAGTTTGGAGCCACTCCCAAACTACGCATTTTATATTTCTGAGAGGTTTCTCTCCTCTCTGGGGAACAGAAGCTTGGTCAGTCTTAGACGCGCCGAGATGTAAGGCGAACGTGTGTATTCGGGCAGAGGCCCACCCTCATGGCGCAGCGGAATGTGAGTACAGCTCAATGTATTTCTATCTAACGCAATGTAATTGTTTTTGTTCAATGTTCCTTCTTTTGCTTAATTCTCTTTCCTTTTCAAGATGTTACTGTTAGTATTATAATCCTTGAACCAGATCTCCGAGACCTTGCGTAATGTCATACGGCGGAGTTCTTTTTGTTGCTTTTGTTATGTACCCTCCTCACAGTTTTATTATTTTGGTTAATACCTGTAAGATTCGAAAGTATTGCGTTTCTGCGTCTTGGCTTATGTATATTTTCCTGTCGGGCCTTGGTGCTCGTCTTTTGCGTCGGTGTCTCTTTTGTACCACAAATGTTTCATTTGATTGGTAGCAATTGGACCTTTGTTTGCGGACAGTATGTGTGAGGTAACGGGACTTATGTCCAACGTCCCACTAATACATGTCCCTTTTGTTTATGAATATATGTGACGGTGGTTAACTGGGATTTTCTCCAGCTCCGATGTCATATTATACTTTTTTTTTATATGTCGCGTTGGTACGGCATTATGTTGGAGTATAAGCCTATTTTTTATAGCGTGCTTTCGATATTTACCGGTCTCTTTCGTCCCAAGTCAATTGTAATGTAATGTATCTCCGTATATCTCATTTTCCTTTTGTTTTGTTTTTCTCTTTCGATTTTCGCCGTATTACATAACTTAATTATAATTCCCCTTGTCTTCTCCTTCCTCCTATCTCCGTGAGATCTCTCTCCCCTTTGTTTAACTCCCCCTCACTCCTCCCCCTTCCCTCCTGTATGTTTACATAACATCATGAAAAGCTTCGCGTCTCGTTAACGTTCGAATTTTGACTTTTTACAAGTTTGGCGTTTCTCTCTGGCTTTCGTAAGTTTCATTTTATTTTCTTTCATGTTCGTATCTTTTCGTTAGATTCATGTTGTTGAGCGGTTACTCAGGTTCTGTTGTGCTTTTTAGTTTTTAAGTCTTTATTCTTGGTATTGGGTTTATTTTGTATTATCGATTTTATCTTAGCTTACCTTTTTTCTTTGTTTTAAGTAACTTGTTTCTTTCATGTACATGCTCTTTCTTTTATCATTAATACATTTTTATATTTTAAGTAATATAGCTCCCTTGCCTTTTCATTTCTTATATTAAGTTCCCCTTCCTTATCCTTACCCTTATCTCGATTTCGTCAATCTTGTCTTTGTTATGTAACAAAGACACGATTAACACGCCTCTGGGTTTCCTTTAATTAATTTTATGGGAATCTCGTTTTTGCACTTTTGATTATTGCATTAAGCAATTATTTGTTTGCATTTGGTTTTTTGGAAATCATCTTTTACTCGCTCCGAAAACCTTGGGCCCAGCACCGGGTCGAGCAAGACGTCTTTTCCCCCATCCATTTGCGACCTTGTTGATTTTATCTTCCACTGCTACTCTGACGCGCATTATTATTATTATTACCAAGACCTTTATCGGCGCAAAGTGTTTGATTAAGTGTATAAACAATTCATGTATTTTTATTTCCGGCACCAGGAGATAAATAGTCACTCCCGGCCCAATCAAATTGGGTACCGTACACTCGTGTTGACGGACTGAAAAGCGGTCATATAGGTTACTTAGCAACACTCAAATATGGTTTCTAATATTTGATCTGTTTATTGAACTTCACATACCCTCCAGTAAAACACATGTTAAATTAAAGACATAACGGTTACACAATGCTCAAATACAGTTAATCCAGCAACAATAACATACATCAACTCAGAGCTGTCGGCACATGTTTGCTGGCTGCGTGAGAGCATCATTGTCGCGCGGTAGAAAATATGAGCCAAGCTTCGTGATCTGTGGTTATACGTTGTCATGAAGACGTGTGTAGTCTCAAATGGGGCCCGGGCCGAAAGGCGACAGCAGTACATCACCAAGTAGCCGGCGCGGAGGTGAAACAGACACAAATATCAACCTGCCGATTTCCCCCCAGTGAATACCCCCACCCCACCCACCTGGCTACCCTACTGCTGTATGGCCATTGACTGGTCTAATAAATTTATTAAAAATAAGACAGTGCAATAGTCGTAGACGTTTCCCATATTGCTGTAGTCGGGTAGTTGGCAGGTGAAAATCAAATTGTCGACTGCCTACTGCCGACTGCAACTGCATGTTGTGTATAGTACCACCGATATACACGGGGACGACAGCGACTGCCAACTACCAACTGAAGACTGCGCATTGGGGATGGGTCTGAACATAACACGGGGCCACATTATTGATATTAAGTAAGATATTTACCTTAATCGTCAAAGAAAGCCATTTGCACTATTTGAAGAATCAAAAAATATATTGCGTTTCACTTACCTTAGCCCATCTTCAATTATTCAAGCCATTAAGTGATAATATACATATTTTCTGTTCGCTTCCACCTTTGATTTATCGTTACAAACTGGCTAACCGTGGCCTCCCTTGGGCTAACGAGACTTTGGAATAGGCTTTAACGGTGGATGGTTAGGAGTTAAGACCTACGTCACAACATGGGTACGATTTGGTCTTACAGAACACTAATTCGACCGTTACCCAATCTTTACTTTTCATAAAGACCACGTCTTACAGAATCGGGCAGATAGACGGCGATGGCTATGCCCAAACAATTTGCTGGGAGAGGAACAAGGAGCATAAAATAACAGAGTATGGACTCTTAGGTAAATCTGGGATTCGTTAATTGGAGGGTGATTGCGTCATTGTTTGGGGTCGAACTGAAACGCACATGGCGAATTCCAACGCCACTAAGATGAAATGACTGACTATCATGGAAACAAAGAATATAACTGACCGAAAGATCTAGGAGGGTTTTCTCGACTGTAAGTACCAACTTATGAAATGAAAGTGAACGAGAGTTATCACGAACATAGTGTGCCCGTCAGAGGAGCTTGCCAGGGTTGCCAACAACCGAAATGACTTCCCAAACATTCCCATCTGTCAAACACATAAACCGAGAGGATCGGATGCACTTCTTTTAGGCCAATGCAGCACGAGAATCTTGGTCCCAGAGATCTGGGTGTTCATGGAGGCGAATGTCAAAGACAGCCCAAGAAGTACACCCTCAAACACAAAAATAAGAAATGAAAACATCCAGGCTTATGTAAAATCTCGTGAACATGTTTATTTAAAATCGACAAACCCCTATCCTACTTCGGAGGGTTTGTTTCGGCTAATACGCAAAGGTAATAAATCAAAATAAATAAATGAATCCAGGGCCCTAACTGAAGCTAAGTTAAAAACCTCTCGAAAGTCCTTCAATACAAAAGTTAAAGCAACAACAGCAAAGCTTAGAATGTGGTACGTAAAATAATCCCTACGCAATTATAAATAAGTTACTCAAGATCAGAATTTACATTGAACATAGTAAAAAACAAGGCAAAAGATATTATGGTACTGTACCCGTAAATTCGGGAAGATGCCTGTCGGAAATCCATCGCAAAGCGGGAACGCTTATTTCTAAGGAGGCTCCGGCTAAAAAATCCAACAGAAATCGCTCTAACAAGGTCTTCGGGAATTTACACAGTATTGATCAATGATATCATGGATACACAACAAAATACACTGGGGCTCAGTTGAACACCTACCTTTCTTCTCGGGGTCTATAAGGAGCTTAGCTTCATCCTGAAAATGGGACCACAATACCACTGTTTCAGCTATATTAAAAATAAATCACTCGAAAGAAGATAAAGAAAACAAACTAAGTAAATTTATTTAACAAATGTAAACTATAACTAATATTTAAACAATTATTAACAATTCCTAATTAATGAATTATTTAATACATTCATACGCTCTCCATTAACACAACACACACACTACTGAAGTTACTATAATGTCTGTAATACATAAATAAATTTTGATAGGTCTAAGTCTATTAGAACCAATAAAACGCTCAACAAAAATTCCGGCGAGCCAAGCATTCTTATAACGCTATTAAGGTTGGCACGTGCCTCGCTATGCACATCTCGTTTTTAGTTCCATTCAGTTATTGACACACATACAATCAGCCGGTAAGCTGGTTTCATTCAGAAGGCCGTGGCCTTCAAGAACTCTCTCCATTTATTTTGTCATATGGTGGCCTCGAGTTTTTAAAACGGGATCCATTTCCCCGTTTGCATTCGTGGCGAACACGATGCTGGCATACAAAAGCCTTGTCTCAAAGAGTTACATTTATTATTTATAAAACTGGCCATAACTCTTTCACTTATCAAGCAAACAGTCAACTTTTAATACAATTATCCATGCACTCTCTCGTATTGTTTATGACCAATAGAGTTGTTCAATCACACTTAACATCTTAAAAACATTCGTTTCAAAAACATTCATACTAAAATACACTACATTTCAAAAAATATCTGACCGATTAATTAGTATTAAAATAATTTCTCTAATTAAATAATTGTGAAAATAATTACACACAGTATTCGTTATGTTTAACGTTATATAACGATTTCCCTACATTATATAATGGAGTCTTAGCTTTCTGTAAGTATACCTTTCTATCTAGTATTTAAGTATGTGATACTCACATAAAATTTCTTAATCACTCTTCCAATGTTAATATCTGCACTACCCTGTCTTAATCGGGTTTGTAGTCAATATCAGTCAAATGCGTTCGACCAACAAAGGTCAATTGCACGTAGATACTCAACTCCGAGTTTTAATAAACTGTTTAATAAAGGTATTAGTTAACATACGTAGACAATTTCCTTCTCAAATTATTTTTCCGCGTATTCACTCTCATGCCATCACTGCTAAGTCATAAATTTACATATATCGGAGTTCATTACACAACGACTCCTTTGCTATTAATGCCGTGTTGTTAACAACATAACTATATTCTGTAATTTCTCTCAAATGCGGCATGAGCTCAAACATCTCACGTAGCCTCATATACACCCGGTATATGGCATTAAAACTCTCCTCTACTATGTTGAACAATTTCTTAACACAAATTCATTGTTATCAACATCTCTTCTGTAGGACTTGCATTTAAATTACTGGCATAATCATCAGCGTTGTAACACCCAACCGCTGGTATACAAAACACTTTCTTCTGTTCTTAAAAGAAACTTCCATTAATGAATGACGACCTTAGTCAAGTCGTGTATGACCTCCATAAGTTTACTTTATAACATGTTACTTAATTGTCCACAGACTGTTACACATACATTTAATAGTAATAACATTACTTCCACCATTCTGATCTAGAATTAAATTACACGTCTTTGCAATGTCTTGTCCACAATATAACATGAAACCACATATAGTGTATAAATAACCACACATGTTATTTATTATGTCCAATAGAATTCAATCTTGATTAGGGTAAACTAGCTTTGCATTCCCTGGCGTAAGATAAAAATTATCTTCTATAAAGATATATCTCCTAATACAATTAAATGACTAAAGCTCTTAGATTTCTCAAATAAAGTAAGGATTGACAAATCCGCAATGTGTCTCCATTCTATACAAAGAATGTCTATGAGTATATGACTTCTATCATATCATGACGAATATTTCTTGTCAGATCGGCGTAAAGTTCATAGTAATTATGATAATATAATGTGCCCGTTTATACGGAGGATGGTTAGTCAGCACTTGGCTTTTTGCTGCTGCGGCATCGGGGCGTGTAACGTACCCTCCACTGGCGACTTAGCATCCGATATGGAATACTCAAGGTTCACAAGGATTTGAGGAAAAACTCTACATTATAATTTACATAATTTATTTCATAGAAGAAAAATAGATTCACTCAAAACATGTCAAAAATCAATCACTTGGCATAGTCTCTTCAAGTGTCACTCAAAACTAAAAAATCACTTTGTTAAAAATTCATCAAATTCACTATAATGTCACTTCATTATTCCACGAACTTTGTAACTATTTTGTCTTGCTTAAATTAAATTAGTACTATTTGTAGTATATTTTACTCAGGCGTCGAGCGCGCCTATCGTTTAAGTCATATAATCTCTCTAAGGCTTTGGACATTTACATTCATTTCAATCTTTACCCTTCAGGGTTTCTTTTATGTTTACATAAACATTATTTATTTATCATTTATTTAGTCCTCTGGAACTTTATAAGAATTCTTCACAAAGCCTTAGATTTTAAACATTTAAAATACTGCACATGAAACATGCCATGTCTGTGGATCGAACCCTTATTCCACCAGTTACTCTCCATGCATCAGGTGATCTTTCTCAGCAGCGTACCATGCACTGTGTTATTTATTATATTGGGATTTTTATTCATTTTAAAACTACATTGTTTCATAACCCATTATTCATTCTTTTTGAGGAAGGAATCCCCTTATCAACAATAAAAGTATTTGACAAAATCCTTCAAAATCTATACAAATGCTTCAAACTTATATTCTGGAGAATTGTCTCAACCCCAGCATCATGATTTTATAGGTTATTTTGAGCGTGCATCTTTTAATAAATACTTTCATATAATGGCCTCTTTATTCCTAGTCTTTGCTAGACCCTAATTTACCGCGGAGCTCATTAAAATCTCTCTCTCACTCCCTCACTATTGTAGGTCAGGTTCTAACAGCTGACACTTCCCTTGATTTATGGCGTCTCGCCGACCGCCTTGCGTTTACAATGTTATTTACTATTGAACCATATGATCCCAAGACTTACAATTCACTTCTAAAGCGGCTATTTGTTCCTGCTTTTAATATTATTATTATTATCATTTCATTTCGTGTTTACAGGATATTTATTTCTTATTCCGGAGAGGATGTATAATAGTTGACTACACCAACTTTAATAATAACTTGTATGACTTCTTATCACAACAATATATTCATAACAATGCCTTTTTGGACTTACTTGTACATTCGCACACGATGCTTTATTTCGACGATTATTGCCTACAATATTTTATTTATAACAATGCCTTCACGGTCTTACAATGTAACTATTATTTTCGACGCTTCACTATGGCAATACTTTAATGGGATTTTCACCTACCCAATATAATACGACTTTTTCATACAACAACACTACATTAATGGGAATCTTTCATCCACAATATTTCGACGATACTTTCTATCTCCCGAATAAACATAAACTGATTAACACATATTTATTAGCTTGAAGTTACATTTATTTTATTATTTGGCCTTTTCGGCAACACGATTTCTAGCTTGGATTTTCGTGGTTTATTTAATATCATATATAATCTTTCATTTAAAGCGGCAAGACCTCAGTCTTCCTATTATTTTATTCTCATAACTTTGGCTTGATAGCCTGCAATAATACGTTTTTCCTTGGGTGTTTTTATTCACCAATTACTTTAGCGATTTACTAATCGATCATTTTTGACAACAATACGTCAAGATATTATTTATTTCGTTCCGTTTTCATTACTTGAATTCCTTATTATAATTTTTACCACCACTTTATTTTTAAAGTACAACAACTCGATAATAGTTATTTTCATTATTATCATCTCAGATTTCAATTATTTTTATTACAACTTTTTGTTAATCGCCATTTAATTATATGGTATAAAATCAAACTATTTTTATTTTTCCTTATCATATCGACTTTTAACGACTTCATTATGATGCACATTTATTTCATAAACTGATTTTACTATATCAAAATTTTAAGCCATTTAGGTTATTATTTTCGGTTCCTTCCTCCAAATCATGTATTACTTATTATTTCATTTTTGGGTTTTTATTACTTTATATTACTGATCCCATTTTTATATTTATTTTGCGAGGTCATTCTCGCAGTCATTTATTATTATCCCAACATTTCAATTATATTAATACATTCAGCTACCCGGTGAATCAATCGTTAAACTCCCTAGTCACGACTGATTTCACTGGGTCAGTGCATCGTACGGCTGCAAATTTTAATTTAAAAAATCATGACTCACCAGTATGCTTCTCCTGCTTCATCCATAGAAGGATTCACCCATCTACGGCATAATTAACATTTTTCCATGGCACTTTCTTTCGTGAATTTCATTTCACTTAGGCCCAATTGACCTTCACTTACATTTAAACACAGTATTATTCTATACAACACTGTATTACCACTAAACACATATATCTTTTAAATTATTTACACAGCACTAATTTTTCCACCATATCTCAGCGATCTTCGGCACTTCCTATCGGTGATCGACGCCCTGATGAGATCCTAAGACCCTGCATTGGACGCTTGATAACTCGAACGGCTCCTAGTTCTTCACTGGATTTAGTCTCTGCACTGTCCTTTTAACAGTCTATTTCGGCTTTCTTTATCGTCTTTGTATAAGCGATTTGCATTTTTCACTTGCCCTACACTTATGTAGCGGTCTATCGAACCTATGGCCCGCTTACTTCTTGACCGTAAACTGTCCTTTTTATATCTGCGACAAGCATTTTCTTCTTTCTCCTACGAGAATGTTTTTCTGGCTACGTCCCTGTTTGACACACGGTAGCTTCGCTAAAGTTCACTGACTTTGCTTTGGGTCTCGAACCCGTGTCCATTTACTTGAATTTTTGGATTTCGTTCCAATATCTGACCCTTAATACTGTGGTCTTTTACTTGACTCTTCACGAAGTCATATCTATAGTCTCGAACCGATGATTTATATCGTAATGTCTCTACTGATCTGGACTGACGTTTCTAGCTAATTAATGTTCTAGAATTTGACGCGGAGCAACTTATTTTGTCACGGTTTCCGTGTAGCGTACAATTTTATTTGATCTAGCACAAGTGCTTTAATGACCACTTACAAACAACAGTACTTTTTTTTTGACGTGACGTATTTATATTACCACGCACATACAAACTTTTGTTGAAACCGCGGATACTGACGATTTGTTAATTTGTCTTAACACGACCCACTTTAGCGGTTGGTAACGAACTGAGTTACTCGCTGTGACATCTCCATACAGGAGTGTGATGAGTTTATACTAACGTGAGGACGGACTTCCGTCCAGGCAACCTGATAATACTGCGTACTGTATACTTATGTACGGTGCGGATTTGCGCTGAGCCTCTCTAGGCTTGACTGAATTTCGACTGATGTGATGCAGCGTTTCTGCATTTTATGAGACAGCGTGTAGCGCCTCTACGCTCGCTGATGGTGAAACTGCTTCTGATACTGCCTAACGCCTCACTGGGCTGACGAATACTGCATGCTCTCTGGTTGAAACCTCGGCTATATATTGGGAACTTGCAAAAATAAATTACTTTTGTCTTTTTCTTGGAACTATCTTTTTAAATAGACGTCGCAAGTTTTTTAAAAATATATAATTATGTTCCCTATAATTTAAACGTTACATTATCATCTTGTTTTCCGAATAACGATCGTCTATTTATTTTAAATAAAATCTACAAGGCTCCTCAGCTGTAAGGGCGAATGAGTTTTATTTTCTCCTTCCCAAGACCTCCTCTTAGCTCCGCCTAATGA
The DNA here is from genome assembly GCA_946902985.2 of Meconema thalassinum. Classification (NCBI taxonomy): domain Eukaryota; kingdom Metazoa; phylum Arthropoda; class Insecta; order Orthoptera; family Tettigoniidae; genus Meconema; species Meconema thalassinum. Next base: position 524,871,266 of record OX336389.2, on the reverse strand, counting down.
CGTAACTGCTTCGTAAGGGCTTTTTCCCTGGGCCTAAATTATTCGATTTTAGTCTTGATTAATTCATAATTCCCTCGATTATTCTGTTCTACGTAAACATATTTATGTAATTTTGCGTTGTTTCCGCGAAAACGGGTTATTTCACAATTTTGCGGTGTTGGGATGCAATCCAGGGTTGTCATAAAAATGCAAACGTTAACACTCTGCGGTGATTCCCCTGCCAATCTGCTCTGGTTGATTCATCACAGCGTGACTGTCCTAATGATTCACACACAGCTTGCATCCTGTGACTTCAGATAAGGCTTGTCAATGCTATGCGTCATTGCCTGAATCACTTCTTATTTCCTCATGGCTAGCTTGTAACTGAACATCTTTTCATCTCAGAGATCCGAAGTTCATATCCTGTACCAACCCCAGTTTGGTACAATAACAATATATCATTCGTAGTTTCTTCTGTTCTTGAAGCTTTCCTTACAGTAAAGTGCCCAAATTAAATAACTTAAAAGGAATTTAATTGGCATATACGACTAAAATCTGCAGCCTTAATTCAAATAAAATTCAAAACGTTGAAAGTTAAAATGACTGCTCTTAAATAAGGAATACTGATTCCTTAAACAAATAAACATGTCAGTTCAGAAACTGATCCGTAGAATGTGAATGTGAAAATGATGAAGGACGATCATCTCAAATGATATTGTAGAATAAAATAATGTTACACACATGAAGTATAAAATATACGTCGAAACATCCAAATACAGAAAATATGGAGAAAACGTTGGCTCAGAATGTCACTATTAAGCTCTAAGTACAAAAGTAAATAACACTGCTACCTTTTCAGGCGATATCTAGAAGATCTAGTTAAGTATTGGGGAAATACTTAGTTGTTTCCTCAATCCAAGATACTGACTTGGACCCTTGTTCGTTCCCTCGAACCAGCGTCCACGGATAAGGAAGGAAATTCCTCTTCGGTAATCACCAACCTGCGACTGGAATCGAACCGCATCCTCCTTGGCATAATTCTTCTGGGTTGCCGGGACTTCCCTGGCATCTTGACAAATCTTCTTATGATGCATCTTCATTCTCCGTCGTAGATATAGTTCATTGTCATTGTCGAGTAAAATTGTAGAAATATTCATATAGATGGTTAGTGATATATCTCTATAGCTCGTGGATGTTATATAAAGTTCGTGAAATGTAGTTAATGCACAAGATGTAAGTGTACATAAGGTATACATTCAGAAATATTCTGGTTAACGAAGCTCCATGTTGCGTCTATATCTCTGCCTTAAATATGCCCCTGTCGCATTAAGTTCTTAGTTCATCATCGCAACAATGTGATAAGTATCGAATAACAATTCTCGATGAACATTAGCAGTCATAATGAAAATGTTTGTATGCTGCTCCAATGTGAAAGTTAAAACACTGTTACTCACATGGACTGTGTACACTACTGTCTCGTTCCAACTAAAATGCTTTACAGCTTCTGCGTCCGTCACTTTTCTAACACACTTTTAACAAGTCAATATCTTCTAAAATATTATAGTTTTCACACTGTACTACATAACTGTTCCATTGGCCAAAGTCTATTCTCAACTATTACTGAGCAAACGCAATATTAAATAACTTGCGAACTTCGCCTAGTTTATAAGCACGGGGATCTCCATTATCCACCCTGCGATCGCGCTGTCTCCACGAGAAGTCTCAATACCGTACTCGGACAAAGCCTTCAGGACCTCGGTTACCATGTCCAATGATATAAATTATAACAATATTTATAATATTCAGTATCTAATTCACTGTTGCTATGTCGAAATCAAGCTTCTAGAAGCTTATATTGCGCCACATATCACGTGCTCGGGATCTCCCTGCCTGCTATCGACTGCTAACACGACTGGTTTGTGTCAGGTTCCAGGATTTATATTACCATGTTAAACTGTACCATGGGCTCGGAAAATATTCTCATTTAAGTCCCAAATAATTCATTTTTCGGGGGCATTCTCCCTCCATCTCAAGTCAAAAACAGTTCCAAAATTGTTTTTAGTTATTCCGATTCAGGATCTTTGATATGTCACTGAACTCGAATAATGAATTATTTTTCAGCCTACTTTCTTATAATATTTTTTTAAATTCTTCTCTCTTCTTCTCGTCATAATTCCTTGGTTTGGTGATGCAGTATATTCTCTCTTCTCTTCTACCTTCGTTTCGAATATGAGCTTTTTCATTTTCCTTGAGTATCGTTCTCATAGTTTCCTTGCTGACTGGTACTCGGCTTAGGATCTATACTCAAGTTATTTCCAGCTCCGTTCCCATTTTCTTTTTCTCTCAACTCCTTGAGATATTCCTTTCCTTCTCCATGACGTTCGTCATATTTTTCTTTCGTGAAAACTTCACCTTGGGAGTTTTTATATCGGTTAACTCCCTGATTATTCCGATTGTAATAAACGTTATTTTTATACCTGTAGTTATTGTTGTTATGGTAATAACTACTCCTACGGTTTTCATTGTTATTGGTCCGTCCTTCCTGCTGCTGATAAGGACGACCTCCACGGAATCTCCTGTACCTGGGTCCCAGTCTCCTGTCTCGAAAATAGGCAATAAGTTCTCGATATATATTTCCTATCTCCTGTACTTTCGGGCTTCCAGTTTCCTGCGTCTGGTCAAGATATACAGTATTTATGTCCTTGAATTCTTGCCTGTGATTTCTGGACAATACATTTGGCACTGGGCTCGTGTAATCCAGTTTTCTAAGCAACTCATCCATGTTAGCTAAATCACTTATCCCTGACGAGATAATAATACGTCTGACCTCTACTGGAAGCATCCCAGCTATCGCATCTATTAGCTGTGCCTTTGACAAAGGGGGCTGAAGAAATCTAAGACGGGCGAGTTGAATTGTGAAGAAGTCAGCGTAACGTGTGGGTAAAGTACCTGAGTATTTTCTGAAGTATACTCCTGCGCATAAACTGTTCTGCGCCTTGATTGACCAAAAACGTTTTATCAGGGCTTCTGCGAACTCTTCAAAGTCCACAAATGTGTACCTGAAAGCACTGAACCATTCAAGAGGCCCATCTGATAAATAACGCTCTACTATCTTCATCTCTCTCTCTCTCTCACGAGGAATATGAGCTTCGATAAAGTAATCTTTGAGATTTCCCACTTACTCTATTGGTGTGAAACTATCAAGGTTACTAAATTCTCTTGGTTTATCTTCAAAGTTTCTGATAACCGTCACGTTCCTAGGTTGAGAATCCTGAAGACTAGACCGAAAATCTGTAGCATCTCTTTCGGTCTCTTTATTTCTATCTTCTAGACCTTCAGTAAACCTGAATACTCTTTCTTCTGGTCTGAATTTTTTCCTCTGCTTCTAGACTATTTATTCTATTATGATTCCCATAATCTTCTAGATTTATCTTCTCTTTCTCTTCTATCTCTGTGATAATCTTATTCAGTTGTTGTCCTACTTCTATCTTCAAATCCTCTTTATATGTTTCAAGACTGGAAACATCTCCTAAGTTGAGACTTTGTAACTTTCTACTTATAAACTCTTCTAGTTCAGTAGATTTTCCCTCATGAATCGCATTTACGTCAGTGACAACATTATCTATACGTTCCTTCAAAGTTTGATTCTCCTGACTCGATTGAGTTCTATCGTCCACCTGTTTTTGAGTAAGCTGATCAGTACGGTTACCTAGGTCTGATCTCACACTGTTAACTTCGCGATTAATCTCTAGCTGTGTACTGGCGAATTTTCTTTCTATATCATCCTGCATCTTTTTCACATGCTCACTACTGGACTTATTCCACTCGTTCTTCCAAACGATTACATTTGCCTTTAACATTTCACAATGTCTTCCTCTATATCCTCTTTAAAGATTTTGTTATGGTCTATGACCTGAGAACGCAAAGTATCAACATTTGTTTTTAATTCCGCTAAAGAAGCAGAAGTCTTTAACGCATCATCGACAAATTGTGACCTTAAAGCACCTATATTCTCTTTACATTGGGTTGTAGACTCTTCCACTTTTCTTCTAATCTTATTAATGTTCCCTTGGACTTTTGTGACATCTACGAAGATTGTGTTAACCTCAGATTGCATTTTATTGATATCAGTCTGGACACTACTGATATTTGTTAGCATATTATCGATATCTACTTGGACATTTTCAACAACTCCCTGAACCTAAGCAACATCAGGTCTAACATTCCCAACATCAGTTTGGACACTCTCGACTTTAGTCTGGACATTATCGACTTTAGTCTGGACATTATCGACTTTAGTCTGTACACTAGCTACATCAGTTCGGACATCTCCGACATCTGATTGGACACTATCAACTTTAGCTTGGACATTACCGACATCTGTCCGTACACCACTTACGTCATCCTTTATCTCCTTGGAACTGGTCTGTAAACGCGTTACATTTATGTTCACATCAGAGGCACTAGTCTGTAATCCATCCAAGGAAGTCTAAACTCCCTGAATCTCCTCTTTAAAACTCTCTTTTACACTATCAGTAACTATATCTGCAATGGATTCAACAACATTTTCAACAACCTTGACCGCTACTATGTCAAGATCCTCTTTACGTTCTCTTTTCAGCTGCTCCAAATCACGTTTCGCCTCCTGAAATTTACATTGCAAATCCTGAATATTCACTTTTAAATTCTCTTTGATCTCACATTGAACACTCTTCATATTCTCCTTCGTGCTTTCCTGCAAACACTCTTTCATCCCCTCCATCATCCTCCTGACATCCTCAGCTGCCATTGTTGCCATTAAAACAATACAAATATCCAAACTGCTGTAGGGACACATTTAAAAACAGAGCAAGATAACAACATTCGAGCAACGCTTTCCTCCATGTATTTGGGCCCCTTAATGTCTATAGATAACTTAATATTATCTTAACATTAACTTAACAGACACCCTATGTATAATAAATTTACTTATACCTGTTCGTTTCCTTGCAATCTACTTTAAATATACTAACATAGAGAAAATCTACATTTACTATCATTAAACAAGTTAGCTTAATATTAAACATAACTAACAACTGCCATGTACCGGTAAAATAAAATAATGTCGAGATCATAGGTCGTTTTGGATAGTTTCCACCTATTATACCTTCCTCAGTTTTTCTATAAGATATGATCTTTTGTTAGAGTGCAATCTTACTAAAATCATCACAAAAATACCTATATAATTACACTCACATGCATCCAAAATTGGACTAGACATCCCATAAGTTTGGTAATAATTTCTTTCACTAGAAATGTTCAAACCAACAACTTCTAAACGCTCTACGAAGCTAATTTCGTATCCCCTTAGTTAGGGCGCCATCCCTACTGTACCCGTAAATTCGGGAAGATGCCTGTCGGAAATCCATCGCAAAGCGGGATCGCTTATTTCAAAGGAAGCTCTGGCTAAAAAATCCAACAGAAATCGCTCCAACAAGGTCTTCGGGAATTTACACAGTATTGATCAATGATATCGTGGATATACAACAAAATTCACTGAGGCCCAGTTGAACACCTACCTCTCTTCTCGGGGCTTATAAGGGACTTAGCTCCATCCTGAATATGGGTCATTGATACCACTGTTTCAGCTATATTTAAAATAAATCACTCGAAAGAAGATAAAGAAAACGAACTAAGTAAATGTATTTAACAAATATAAACTATAACTAATTATTAAACAATTAATAACAATTCCTAATTAATAAATTAATTAATACATCCATACGCTCTCCACTAAGACAACACACAAACTACTGAAGTTACTATAATGTATGTAATACATAAATAAATTTTGATAAGTCTAAGCCTATTAGAACCAATACAACGTTTAAGAAAATTTCCGGTGAGCCAAACATTCATATAACGCTATTAAGGTTGGCACGCGCCTCTCTATGCACATCTGGTTTCAAGTTCCATTCAGTTATTGACACACATGCAATCAGCCGGCAAGCTGGTTTCATTCAGAAGGCCGTGGCCTTCAAGAACTCTCTCCATTTATTTTGTCATATGGTGGCCTCGAGTTTTTAAAACGGGATCCATTTCCCCGTTTGCATTCGTGGCGAACACGATGCTGTCATACAAAAGCCTTGTCTCAAAAAGTTACATTTACTCTTTATAAAACTGGCCATAACTCTTTCAATTATCAAGCAAACAGTCAACTTTTAATACAATTATCCATGCACTCTCTCGTATTGTTCATGACCAATAGAGTTGTTCAATCACACTTAACAACTTAAAAACATTCGTTTCAAAAACATTCATCCTAAAATACACTACATTTCAAAAACCATCTGATCGAATAATTATTATTAAACTAATTTCTCTAATTAAATAATTGTGAAAAATAATTACACACAGTATTCGTTATGTTTAAAGTTATATAACGATTTCCCAACGTATATAATGGAGACTTAGCTCTCCCTCAATGTATACCTTTCTATCTAGTATTTAAGTATGTGATCTTCACATAAAATTCCTTAATCACTCTTCCATTGTTAATATACTGCACTACCATGTCTTAATTGGGTTTGTAGTCCATATCAGCCAAAAGCGTTCAACCAGCAAAGGTCAATTGCACGTAGATATTCAACTCCGAGTTTTAATAAATTGTTTAATAAAGGTATTAGTCAACATACGGAGACAATTTTCTTCTCAAATTATTTCCCCGCTTATTCACTCTCATGTCATCACTGCTAAGTGATAAATTTACATATATCGGAGTTCTTAACACAACGACTTCTTTGCTATTAATGCCGTGCTCTTAACAAAAGAACTATACTTCTGTAATTTCCCTCAAATGCGATACAACCTGGCATGAGCTCAAAAATCTCACGTAGCCTCATATACACGCAGTATTTGGTATTAAAACTCTCCTCTACTATGTTGAACAATTTCTTAACACAAATTCATTGTTATCAACATCTCTTCTGTAGGACTTGCATTTAAATTACTGGCATAATCATCAGCGTTGTAACACCCAACCGCTGGTATACAAAACACTTTCTTCTGTTCTTAAAAGAGACTTCCATTAATAAATGACGACCTTAGACAAGTCGTGTATGACCTCCATAAGTTTACTTTATAACATGTCACTTAATTGTCCACAGACTGTTACACATACATTTAATAGAAATACTATTACGTCCACCATTCTGATCTAGCTTTAAATTACACGTCTTTGCAATGTCATGTCCCCAATATAACATGACACCACATATAGTGTATAAATAACCGCACATGTTATTTATTATGTCCAATAGAATTCAATCTTGACTAGGGTAAACTAGCTTTGCATTCCCTGTCGTAAGATAAAAATTATCTTCTATAAACATATATCCCCTAATACAATGAAATTACTAAAGCTCTTAGCTTTCTCAAATAAAGTAAGGACTGTCAATTCCGCAATGTGTCTCCATTCCATACAAAGAATGTCTATGAGTATAAGACGTCTATCATATCATGACGAATATTTCTTGTCAGATCGGCGTAAAGTTCATAGTATTTATGATAATATAACAATATAACATTCGAAGTTTCTTCTGTTCTTGAAGCTTCCCTTACAGTAAGATGCCCAAATTAAATTACTTAAAAGGAATGTAATCGGCATCCGTGACTAAAAATCTGCAGCCTTAATTCAAATAAAATTCAAAACGTCGAAAGTTAAAATGACTGTTCTTAAATAAGGAATACTGATTCCTTAAACAAATAAACATGTCAGTTCAGAAACTGATCCGTAGAATGTAAATGTGAAAATGATGAAAGTAGATCATCTCAAGTGATCTTGTAGAATAAAATCTTGTTACACACATGAAGTATAAAATATACGTCGAAACATCGAAATACAGCAAATATGGAGAAAACTTTGGCTCTGAATGTCACTGTTAAGCTCTAAATACAAAAGTAAATAACACTGCTACCTTATCTGACGATATCTAGAAGATCTAGTTAGGTATTGGGAAATTACTTAGTTGTTTCCTCAATCCAAGATACTGAGTTGGTCCCATGTTCGTTCCCTCGAACCCAGCGTCCACGGATAAGGAAGGAAATTCCTCTTCGGTAATCACCAACCTCCGACTGGAATCGAACCGCATCCTCCTTGGCATAATTCTTCTGGGTTGCCGGGACTTCCCTGGCATCTTGACAAATCTTCTTATGATGCATCTTCATTCTCCGTCGTAGATATAGTTCATTGTCATTGTCGAGTAAAATTGTAGAAATATTCATATAGATGGTTAGTGAATATTTCTATAGTTCGTAGATGTTATATTAAGTTCGTGAAATGATGTTAATGCCCAAGATGGTAGTGTACATAACGTCTACATTCAGAAGTATTCTGGTTAACGAAGCTCCATGTCGCGTCTATATCTCTGCCTTAAATATGCCCCTGTCGCATTAAGTTCTTAGTTCATCATCGCAACAATGTGATAAGTATCGAATAACAATTCTCAATGAACATTAGCAGTCATAATGAAAATGTTTGTATGCTGCTCCAAAGTGAAAGTTAAAACACTGTTTCTCACATGGACTGTGTTCACTGCTGTCACGTTCCAACTACAATGCTCTACAGCTTCTGCGTCCGTCACTTTTCTAACACATTTTTAACAAGTCAATATTTTCTAAAATATTATAGTTTTCATACTGTACTACATAACTGTTCCATTGGCCAAAGTCTATTCTCAGCTATTACTGAGCAAACGCAATATTAAATAACTTGCGAACTTCGCCTAGTTTATAAGCACGGGGATCTCCACTATCCACCCTGCGATCGCGCTGTCTCCACGAGAAGTCTCAATACCGTACTCGGACAAAGCCTTCAGGACCTCGGTTACCCCACTAAACACCTCTACACTCTTCAAAGTCTGTAGGATAAAGAACCTCGATGCTTGGCTTTCCCTCTCCAAGTCAAAACTTTGGTGGCCATTTCTGTTTCTCACCAGAAATTTAGCGCGTACATTAGTAATGCTTATTACTGCGTAATTCGTCCTTTCGGCGACTTTCAAAGTATCTGTAATATTTTTCTTTAATTTTCTTCTCATTACCAATGAATAAAATATCCTTCTTGGGGCCTAAATGTATAAATTCTCAATATAATATAGTTGAAGGTATTCCCGTCCTCAATAAGACCTCTCCTCATTGGCTGTGGGCTTATGTCCAATGACATAAATTATAACCATATTTATAATATTCCGTAACTAATTCACTGTTGCTATATCGAAATCAAGCTTTAAGACTTATATTGCGCAACGTAGCACGTGATCGGAATCTCCCTGCCTGCTCTCGACTGCTAACGCGTCTGGTTTGTGTCAGGTTCCAGGATTTATATTACCATGTTAAACTGAATCATGCGCTCGCAAAATATTCTCATTTAAGTACCAAATAATTTATTTTTTGGGGGCAGTACCACTTAGTTAATTTGAATTAATTTACCTAAGTCCTGACATGAATACAAATTACGACGATAGGCGTCCGTAAGCAAAAAATTACAATAGAAGCTAACATGACAATCAGTATCAACAATCGGGGCCTGTTCCATCAACCTTCGTTAAAATTTTAACGACACGTTAAGGTAATTTAACGGAAATGTTAGCAAAATGGTGTTCCATCAACCAACATTACTGCTAACAAATCGTTAACCTATCCGTTATTTTAACATCCCATTCTTGCTCAGTTAAGGAGTTTAACATAGTGTTAAAATTGGTTACAAGCAAATACAGTATCCTTTCGTGCTCAGTTATTGTATTATTTATTTTTGATTACCGTATTTGAATAATGCTACAGAACAAAAATTCTTGCCAAGGTCTCGTGACATGTTGCAACTGTCTGAAAAGAAGTTTCTGGAGATGTGTTGTGCTTAAATACAGTATAAGGACTTTACCTTACAACTGGCCACTTAAATGATATGGCTAGGCTTAACCTACAAATTAGCCTACATGTAATGAAATTGGTAACTATAGCCTATTCAGACAGCAACATCAATACACGTTAAGGTCAATAATGTAGTTTTATAGTGCACAAAAGGTTATTGTACAGAATGTATTATCAAATGATGAATAAAACTAGTGGAAACGACAGCCATTTGATTTGCATCCAAAGCTTTCAGTTGATCGGCATAAGTGTTGATTTGTAGTTTTCATTTTCACATAGTTTAGATAAACAGTGTCACGATGCAATTTAATTATAATCGCGCACACAATGTTCGATCTATAAATAGCCTACAAGTTGACCATAAAGATTTTAAAATTTTATAATAGGCACCTGATTATTAGAAAACCTGAGCTTCACAGATTTGAAGCAGCAATGGGGCAAGATAAAAAAGACAACCACATGTAGGCCTACGATAAAGCGACCCCTAAAAAGCAATTTTTGTCACATGGGAAGAACAGCTGTCAAATCCACCCTGCTAAAAGTCGCCTAGTTTTTAATGCAGGGGAAAATGTAGGGTACTGGTTATTTTAAGAAATTCATTACCGGTAGTATTTATTAATAAATAATTCTCCTTTGTAAAATGGCAGCCGCATACGATCATATACAGTACTTCGAAATCGGCTTTGCGACGCGGAGTAGGCCTAATTTACTCCATTCCGTCTGAAAAGCTTTTCTTTTGTGGAAGTAAAGTATTGATATGGCAATTGTTGAATTTGAAGAGCACAGTGGAACTGAGCAATTAAATTACTCATCTCTTAGCCTCAATTATTATAAAAATAACTGAAAATATGAGAAAAGAGCACACCTATCTACTAAAATCACATGTTATAGCATCTGTTTTTTTTATGGTTCCATCGCCCTTACGCTAGTTCCAGATTACGGCAGCACCGTCGCTTGAGTTCGCGAATAGCAAACAAATGAATACAAGTTGACTAGACACAGTTCAGAAGTCTAAAAAACCATCCATGCCGTTCACTGCTTCCTTGATCCTTACAGCAAGTGACATTTAACGCATCGTTTGTTAACCGACTTGTTAAAAAGTTTCGTGGAACACGTAATCTATAACAGAATGTTAAAATTATAACGATTTGTTAACTAACGTTTTGTTAGCCAAATTTAACACAAGGTTGATGAAACCGGCCCTCAGTCTTATAAATACAAGTGTTGAACAACACTACAGGTACAATAGGGATGAATACAGAAATAAAGCACTAGACAAAAATTATTTCTGATTAAAGCCTTCCTGCAGATTTTGAGGTACTGTTTGTACCCAAGAGTCATCTAAGTGAATGTTTGCTACGTTGGCGACAGTGCAGTAAAAACTACGTCTTACGTCACATGAGTATTGCGCTCCACTATGTACTGTACCCGAAATACCTACCAATACCTGTTGGAATCCGTCAATGACAGCCGGATCGTAGAACCTGAAAATCCCCGGCAATAAAAACTCCCCAGGTACTACCAACAGATAGGGGAGTAAAAGGGTAACCAGAAATCGTAACAGGTTGTATTAAGAAGATCCATAGCTACATGAAAATTAACTAGCTCGAAAATACACGAGATTCCTCCAAAAGGTCAATCTCTGAGGGTGGAGTACCCTGGAAATACCTAGCTATGGCCCTCTTTATACTACCTCCCATCACTTTACTAAAACATCACGCAATAAAAAATTTAAAATGGAAAGCAAAATGTATTCAAGAAAAGAAGAGGACAAAAAGAAATGTATGCACTGTCGTTAAAACGACCCAAGAAAATTTCAAGAAAAGAATGTAATAAATAAATTAACTGGATCACCTCAAAATTGAGTGTCCAGAATTGGAAACTCGTTCCAACTCGAAGCAAAATAATCTTACATGATCCTAGAATAATTAAATTGAACTGTACAACTAACAACAAATAAAATCACCACAGTGATCTTTCGCATATTACATTCTAATAAATTTTAATTAATTACAAACTGGCGGTTAATAGAACGGTGGCGTCAATTTACGCTATATACACTAAATTACAAATTCTATACAAGTTTAATTTGGGACACACTCAATTGTTCCTAAAATACAGACATTAAATAGAATATTCGCTTCTGTATGGTTATAATTAGTGGTAAATTCTCTTAATACTGGGTAAATTCCGCCAAGCAGCCAAGCTAAGCGAAATGTCAGCTCAAAATTATAATTCAAATAGTTATTTAATTATGGTATTAATGATTGTATAGGCATTGATAACGAGACTGCAGGAATATTAATCTGTTTTATCATACAACTTATCCGAGCATTGCTTTAGAATAGTCTATTATCAACACAAAGGAATTTGTAAGACCTGATAAACAGCTGATTAAGTCTAAACGAACAACATAAAAACGAACCTCCATTGGTTCAAGAACACCGAACAGCTGATGTAAGACTACGACCAGTCTATCAACGATTGGCACTTACTGGCTCAAAAGCACTCACTGGCACAATCCCAAAAATACAAACATGCTTCACTAAGCATAACATCCAAAAGAATCAGCTTTATCACAAAAATCCTAATATGCACCAATATGCTCCTAAATTACGTTCTCATAACCTTGATATCGCTCGTTTATCATTCAAAAGTGTGGTCTGCATTACAACTAAATGACCACAAAATCACCAAGGTCTTACAAAATGCCTCCGAAAGTGCTTGAAAACAAAACCTGTACCATTGTACGTCGTTCATCAATATAATTCACAAACTACATATCAAACGCCTACGAATCTTGCCTTACAAAAATTATTTTCAACATTTATATCATTAAACCCATAGACTTAAAGTCTATATTTCCTGGGATGAATTTATTCAGAAGCTTGGGTGTCTTTCTAAATGCGGTGGTAATAAATCTCATACTATTGCGTCAAAAGCAATTGTTTAACTTATATTAATTAGAGCTCATGTCTAAGCATGATATCACAAAACTACAACTTTTCCTCCAGAATGAGGTTATACGGAAAGGTTAAGATCACTGTCCCCCTAAATTGAGGGCGCCCCTGGCCCAAGTGAACTCGGAAGTATCAGTAGACCGTTCCTACACCATGAATGAATGCCAACATCTAAGGTTGATCCAATGACAATTCATTAGGAAGGTGTACCAATAAATCTCTGTACACCAAAGCTCTCTCTCAAAGAAAAAGAAGAAAATATTGATCAAAACGATCAAAACAGCTGGATCCGAAAACTTCCCAATATCAAATAGATGAGCGAAATGACTGAGATCCTCATCTATGAAACGATGCGAAAAAAACAAAATGCATATACAATAGTGCACTAACCACTAGAAAAACAATCAGTGTTCTGGACACTGTTAAACGAAGTCGCCTATAAAATTAATCTATACTTATACAACATACTCTAGATCTTCTCCTAACAGGACTTCTCGCAATGAAAATATACATACCAATTTAGAATACAACTACAAATTTACTGAAAGTTAAATGACAAAATCTAAGTTTACACAAGGGATGCGTCCATGAACTTGGACCAGAATCCCGGAGATACTACACGTCAGCTTCAAAAGAAACATCGAAGCTAGGCCTGTGTAAATCCATTTAATCTACAACAAGTAACTATGACAATTTGTGATTGCTTCATTTGTAATCTGATGTGTCCAGTACCGTAGCGTTGATTCTCGATGCCTTGGAAATAAAAGGATATATAACTACCACGTTAGCCTCCACGCTAAAACATGGCAAAGTAATCTTCTTGGTTAAAAGCTCACCTCGAACTCCTGACCATGCTACGCTCCACAGGTGTCGGACTGGCCATGTGTTCCAACACGTCTTGACTAACACCACCCGCGTGCACTCGCAAAGGAAACACCACTTACCGGAGTAGTTGATCAGCATGACGAATCTCGCAAGCGTTCTTAAACAACCACACGTAAGTGTCATTGCTAGTGGACACATTTCCTGCCTATAATATGCAAGTATTAGGTTGTGCGATAAAACTTGCTGTCGCCAAGAATAGAGCTGCCCCATTAAAATCAGTGTGACATGATCACAGCTATCGTGCCTGTCAGAGGAGCTATCAGGGTTGCCAACAACCAAAATGACATCCCAAACACCTCACCTGCCGGACCCATGTGCCACGAGGATCAGGTGAATTTCTTATAGGCCATAGCGGCATGAGAATCCATGATCCAAGGGATCCGTGGTAACATGGTTGCTAAAATTGTCATAGACAGCCTAAGAAAATACACCTCCTAAAGCTAGACTGAGAAATAAACTTCCAGGCTTAAGTAAAACTTGTAGAAATATTTATTAAAAATATGCAGGCACCTAGCCTAGTTCGGAGGGTTTCTATCGGCTAATACGCAAACTAATAAATAAACAAAAATAAAGATCAGGACCCTACCTGTAAACTACGATAAACCCTCGCGTAAGATCTATTTTACAAAGTTAAGCAACAACAGCAACGCTAGGAAAATGGTAGGGCAATAAACCCTAAGTCAAGTTACAAAATAAGCTAATAACGGAATTTACATTTAACAGGGTGGCAATAACAAATCTAAGTTAGGATGATACCATTTCCTTATTTACATTTAGTGTTAAATAATCGAGCTAATTCCTGACAATTAATACAAAATTTACGGTGATGACGTCCGTAAAGCAAAACAATTAATACAACATGGGGATTTTATACAGTACAATAAATAACAACAAGACCACAATCAATATTATTCCTGCCTTCGCCCAGGGTTACTCTTTGTAAACCAGTGTCATCTAAGTGCATGTCATTTACGGTGGCGAATGCGTATGAAAACTACGTCTAACGTCGCATGAGGCTCAAGCTCCACCAGCTACTAAATATAGGTTAAGCAAGCACTCCGTCGATCAAAATTAGTGTCATCTGTCCTAGATTACTTCCATAAAGAAGCGTGAACAAAAGCAGGTGTCGGCCAGCAGGTCCAAAATGCAAGTAAATGAAGATTAAATGCAATAAACAATTAGTTATTATCAGTTTATAATAATTATGCGCTTGATTATTAGAATGTCGGTTTAAGTTATCGTTGGTTTATGGCGAATAGGCTGACGATCCTGAATACCTTGGGATCAGCAGTAGCAGTCTCATGCGAGATCAATCTCTGCTATAAAATACCATCATCGAGCTCTCCACGCTCGGACATAACAATAACACAGGTTATTAGTGGCTCTCGGCTCACTTAATTTACCATTGGGCAGGCCTGGCAAGCACCTTAGTTACCTCCCTTAAATACCGTGTCCACAGAAACAAAGTCTGGACAAACCTGAATAGCCTCTAACAAAGGCGCCTCTCTCTAGCCTCTTAATCTCAACAAATAAACATCGACATAAAGTGTAATCACTCTCAAATAATGTTGAAAGATAGTCGCTTCAATAGCGAGGCAAGCATTGGCATTTGCCAATCAGATCATTGTAACAAAACATATGATTTCTACAAAATGGTGGCCTGGACATTGACCTACTTATGGAACACAACATCTAGCGGTAAATAATGCTACTAGCATTGTCAAAAAGTCTAATACATGTGTCTCACTGAATGAGTGTTGCTCTAGTGGCATGCTGGGAACTCGTCTAACCGGTCCATGACTTTGGAGTCGCGCTCCAAATCTACAGTCATCTACTTGGACGGTTTGAAATGGAACAAAGACTGAAGGCAGGCAGCTTTCTCGTAAAAAGTCTATCAGAAAACTAGCCTTGTCATCTGGTCCCAATATAATACACAAATAGAATAAGCATAAGCTTAAAATCACACCTCAAAACCATACACAAAGACGTGGCATGTTCAATAAGTCAAAGAAAAGTAAAATACAGAAATACCACTTATTCTGAACGTCTTTGAAATCTGCAGATATGTCTTACAATAACCAAACAATATATGTGTGTCGAAACACCTGACACAACAAACATTATAAAGATCTTACAATTGCTAAGTTTGCCAATGATACGGTAGTAATTACAGGGTTCGATGCTAGATTGCATACAAATATAATTCCCTGGATGTGTTCTGTACTTGAACAGGATGGCTTCATAGCACATCAAAATGAAATATGACATTATTTTACAAAACTGGTAGTTTCAGTTGACTACCTACCGATACGAACTGTTCTAACTAAATCAGTGGCGTGACAAACATCTACTTGAAAAGGGGTGTTATGAAATAACACTGGCCATGACGTCTAGTCGTCATGCCAAAACAATTATCCACAAAATCACACGCCTAGGGTTGAACAAAACGTAGTAACAAAGACTACAGTCACGCTTAGCAGGGGTAGAACTAACATCTTAGCGATGTCCATCAGAATGCACCGTGATTGAATGGATTCAAACACAAGGGTGACTAACTAATCACTGAAAGTGAACTACAAAGATTAGTTCTAACATTACAAAATCCTACCTATGGCTTGTCAAGAAGTTCGGTTGCTTCTACAATTAACTACTATTAACTAGAATAAACTACACCACAAAAGAACCTCACAAGGAATAGATTAATCGGAATCACAAGAAAGGATGTCTACATCTCAATCGTTCCAACGACTTGAGGGATATAATTAGTCTTTAGGTCTCCGGACAAGGGTTGTCCAATCTGGGCCTCTACATAGGCTCTATCCATTACCATGGCCTTAACTCGTCCTCGGCGTTGACGTCGTGATATAACCAGATTTCTCTCCATTGTGACAGTCGTCATGTTCCTTGGCTTAGCTGTTGCTATAGTCATGGTTCTTCCGTCATTTTCTGAAGTTATCCGGAACTCTCCCTCACATCATGAGATTTATCTGCTCATCCCCACAGATGATGTGTAATGAAAATCGTCGTACACGTGGTTATACAAGTGAGACTTGTTTGAGTTGAAAATAACCACTGGAAATTTTAGAAAATGGCCGTAGCACAGTTTCACTGAAGCTAGCTTTATTATGGTAGCAATCTCACTGAGTCTATACGGCGCAGATGATTGAAAAATTGGCCATGCACTTTATCTGCTTCACATTCACAGATTCTATGTTCCACCAAATCACGTGGCATCAAAGTTATGCACAGAAAATATGAATTTATCGTGCGATCATAAGAACATTTATAACTGTTGGCGTTGAATTTACACACTCTGTTAATTACAATTTCACAGTTATTCATATATTTTCTGTCTTGCTTGAAGACATGATTTTTCACGTGGCACGTGGCAAAAATGTGGTGTTCCGCGGCGTACAAAAATTATCACTTTTTATAAATTCGATGAATTGCGTAGCACAAGCCTACTCTGGCTTTAATAATAACTTGGTTGATTCACTATTTGGTGTTAAATACAACACGATGTCTAACGATGGTTTTACTCGCCTTCCATCTTTGAAGATGGACTTATAATACGCATCCAACTAGGATGGAAAATCCTACACGTGTGCGAGGAGCTCTGTCCTGCTCTCCTAGAACTTAAAAATACACTAGTCGTGCAGCGACTGATTGGTTCCGGTTCGCGTACCTGTGATGTTAATACCTTACCAAAAGTGGAAATAACATTCTGGAGAATGTTTCGATGATACAGAATTACAACTTAGGAATAAGTGAGCTTCGTAGTGAACCCGATGTCACATTTGCCGTGTGCCTCTTTGGCTCATGAAGAATTCATCATCCATGGATCAGGCCAAGAGAGCGCTCGTTTGACTAATATGAGTTGCGGCGCTGAGAGGATATTATGTTGTAAATATTTTGTGAATCCCATGATTATTAACCACTGTTGTAAATATTTTGGATGCTCAGAAGAGAAATATGATTTATTATAAATAGGAGGCATGAATATAAAGAATCCCTAGTGAATGCCGCAGATATTTTTACAGTCACATACTTGACTAGTCACTAGAGACTCCATCCGGCATCTTGATGAGGCGACTCTTATCGCAAGCATGATTGCAGCGTGACGTACTATTTTTGACAGGCATGGTCCTGCCTTGACGTCGAAACGTGCTCGATAAATCGAGGAGTATCTGTGTGATTCTATTTAATCTGGTGTAGACACATAAGTGATTATGTGCAGTATGACTGCCAAGTGTGTTTATGATAATCAGTAATCGCCAATTCGGAATATTTGTGATCTTTCACTAACAAATTAACATAGGCACAAAGCACGCTGCAAAGCCACGTTTTTTTCCTTACATGTGCAGCGAGATTATCATCATCAGTGTTAAACAAGTAATGAACGATTCACGAGTGAACTTAATCATTCAGTTCTGAGTGTGTACTTTGGCACAAGCAATAAGTTAGCTTCTATGAGCGGAAAAAACACATGGCCATTCTATCTTGCTAACCGCTACCAGTGTAAATTCTGTGTAATTGCAACTAGAGCGATAAATTCAGTGTAACCACCATGGATTTATTGAAACATAACTATTATGAAGAAACGCCAATTTTTCAACTTGTCATGAGCTTTGAAATGGAGTAGACCCATGCCATGGCGGGGTTTAGTGACAGTCGGGCCGCACTACAGATTGTCTAGCGATGGTGGGATCGCACGTCAAATGGGTTAGTAATGGCTGAGATTGTACTACAAAGCAAGCACGTGGATTACAGGCATTCCATCCATACGCCTAATTTGCAACCTAAACCATGCATAACTATGAAGAACACACGTGAGTCAGGCTGACGGCCAAAACCTATTTTTATGTACGGTCCTGCTGTGGGGACTAGATTCGTTATTATGACCTTACGCCGCACATTCCTAGGTAGGATTTACACTTAACATGCACCCCTAGGTGGTGGAGAAACCACAAATAAAACGTATAATTTGCACTTGCTGAGGATAATAGCATTTTCCACCCATTATTGTACATAACATTTTTATATAACTTCGACAGAGCTTCGAACCAACACTCTTTTACGTGTAGGATTTGTGTCATAATCTTGTCTGAAAGAACAGTGTTTTATTTTAACAAGTGAAACTCAACGACCAGCTGTTGGCCGTGAAAAGGAGCCAATGTCACTCTTTATTTGGTTTATTTTGACCTTGCAGACGCGACGACAGCGCGCTCTTTTCTTCAGTAATTTATATAGAAGGCAGTGGACCCAGTGAATAACAAACATTCTTGTTACCTGAAAACCAGTTCATGTAGTGTGGAGAAGTGAAACAAATACTTTTTTGGACATGCAGACGACTGCCAAACAAGCTATGAATTGTAACATTATAAGATGAGCTGAGCAGGCTATTCTTGGTTTGAGAGAACGGGTCATTTTATAGGACTGTAAGCAAAAGACCCAAGTTTATAAATGCTAGATTTCCAGACGCTCAGGTCTGATATATGAGTAAATGAGACACCTTTCTGTAACTTCAGAGTATACAGCTGTTATGCCAGCAATATTTAAACCTTATCCTCAAGCTTGGATTGTATAGATTTAAAAGGAACCATGTAATGTAAAAACGCTCTACAGCGGTAGGATATGATTACCCTTAGATGCTAGTGCAAGTTTTCGTACTTTATAGGCTGGTGACGCGTACGGTTTTTGTCACGTTACTACAGCAGATGATCAATGGATCAGTGGTATTGACCAGCACACTGAGGTGCTATTTATGGTACTGGAATTGATTTTTCTTCCAATGAAGTGTTTGTATTGGATGCTTGGGACAACAATTCTTTACACTATACGAATTTAACATGGTCATTAAAAAAATACAATGAAACTGATAGGAGTAAACTAATCTGATAAATAAGAAGGCAATAATCAAAAAGCAGGGTTTGTCAACTAAAACTGAATATAAACCGAAAGCTAGGATCTCTAATGAAATCTAAATAAAACCATAAACTTATATGAACCTTGATGACCATAACTTAGACTTGTTTCATCGTCTCATTTTAAATACAAATATAGCTTTCCCCTATTGAGCGACGACAGTCAGATAGTTACGTGTTTAAACGCGGCAGCTAAGCAGATGATGCGATGTTAGAAATGTATTAATTCATGCTATCGCCAACATAACGTTTCTCTCCCAACACAAACATGACCCAAGTTCGCAAAGTGCGAATTTGCGATGTAGGAAGGTAACTGTAGTGGCGCCCATTGTGCATCTAATTTTAAGAGTGTTTACATGTTATTCATTTGTGTTGTAACTAGGATAGATTTTCATACTTTCTGCTAGGTTCAGAATGTGCATAGCTTTAGGTTGGAAATAAATTTTGGATGAGACGCCCCTCGTTTACATCGTTGCCATTATGATTAACGTACGATAGGCATTGGATTAAATGATTATATCGTTAAGTGTTGGAGATGACACCATCATAGCGTAGCTTTAAACTTATTATGCTTTAAATGTAACTAATATCTTGCATTGTAAACAAGTAAATTACTCACCTTGCTGTAGAATCATTCTTGTATTATTACTATTATTGAATCTCCGAAGTAATTGGATAGGGAAGATCTACGTGTCATTCTCTTAGATTGCATTCTTTGTTTTTCCACTTTTGCGTAGGACCTCGAGAGGCTTGATTTGTTAGGATTGTCGCACGGAGACGAATTAATTATTATGAACATTGTTAGCACGGACTAGCCGTTTTCACCTCTCGGAAGTGGTTAGGGGTCTGCCACTTTTTTGATTAAACTGAGTGCGATTTAAATGTAAGCCTTCCCTCTTTATTATATTTGTTGAGTTTGTATTCCTCTGGACCGGTAGTTTTTCCTCTCATTACACCCGACAACCCCCGAGTACAGTTTCTTGAGTGCTTTCCCTGTCCAAGAATGCATTCCTTCCCGGCCTATATGTCTTCCTGGGAGATGGGGGTTTCGGAAGGGTCATTTAAGGTCGATGGCTCCCCGGAATCCTCGTCAATCGGGCACATAGATTTTATTTTAATTGGCGCCTCAACATGATTAGCTCGAATTTGAGAGGTCAAGTTCGCTGGTGTACTGATTCTTTAATTGGTTCCACGATATGATCAGCTCGATTTTTAGAGGTCTATTTGGTGGCCTACGAATATGAAAACTCGAATTTGAGAGGTCGAGAGCTCATGTTTGTTTTTAGGGTATGATAGCATCTGCCAGGTCAGTGACGAATCGGTATTCGCACGGCTGGACAGTAGCTGCATGGCACTCATATTGAGATAGGACCATGAGGTCAGTTTGCAGTAATTACGGTTAATAAGTAGATACATTTTCACTTGTAGCCAAAGCTGATCTTAAGTAAATGTAATTGTTAGTTTGTGTGTTTAATTTTTGTTAGGACAGAGGCACAGCAATGATCCCTTAGTTTATGAAGAGTGCAGACTTTCCCCAGAGTTTGATCTTAAGGTGTACCATAGTGTGTACGTTTCAGCCAAACTATTCCCCGCCTAATTCTCAAATTGAATTTATTGGGATGGCAAGTGAAGCAGAGATGGACATTATCGCAACTTTGCCAGAGTTGCTGAAGTCCCTGCGCATGTCAATTAATCAAGTTCAGGTGAACGTTACTGGTATGCAAACTAACTTGAATGACATGGGAGCAAACATTCGAGCCGAAATGCAGGCTAACACAGACACTGTAAACGAATGCATAAACAATGTTGGGGCTGATATGCAAACCAATACAGACAATGTTAGACAATGTGGCAACATGAACACTAATATAAACAATTTACGCACAGAGGTCAGGGATGATGTTGAAAATCTGCGAACAGACATTAATGATATGCAGGCAGATTTAAATAGAGTTAAGGGCGACATTAAAGCTAATTCGATTACTCTTAGTGCTGATTTCGCGAAAGAAATTAAGACTAACATCACAAAAGCAATGGATGACGTCAGGTCTGAAATCGAAACAGATCGTCGTAACTCAGAGGTCGTACTGGAAGTTGTTAAGACAGAAATCCGCACTAACCACATAGACAACATGAGGAAACTGGAAGAGATACGGGTTAACGCAGTGGAATTTAGGGTCGATTTTGACATACTTAAGGGCGACCTAAACGAAAACAAAATGAATATTACCGACTTAGAAAAGAAGATGGGTAACTCTTCCATTGAAACCACAGATTCGAACAATAAAATCCGTGAATATGTAGGCAAAGCTATCAATGAGTTAGGAGGAGAAATGGACGAAAAATACCATGACTTAGATGGCATCGTCAGAGGAAAAGTAGAACGGTTAGAGATCCAGATGAACGCCTTGCGTGAGGAAAATAAACAGAAATCAACTCGAGTAACTTCAGAGCCGGAGAAACCAATCCTCAAGCGTTACTTCGAACAGATAGGAGCTGACACAACCAAAACACCGAGGGAGGAAACACAACCGAATCCTATCAAGGCTTGGAAAAAGTATTTTGAGCAAGAGAATGCTGATACTACACCAGTATCACGGAGGGAAGTACTACAAAATACTGGCGAAACACCTGTCAGATTTGACATTCCGACATTCAGTAGGACTCCGAGTATGATTCAGACACCTCATTCGAATGTCGTATTCTTGAAAAGTCAAGATGAACGCCCTCACAAATACACAGGAACCGGAGCCCAGACACCTGTAGAATTTCTCCATAATCTGGAAAACTACATGCGTGAAACATGGTCACGCCCGATAGAGAACTGAGAGTAGTAGAGAGATTGCTAGACGGCACTGCTCTAATCTGGTTCAAAGCATTTAGCTATTCTTTCCGGAGCTATCAAGACTTCAAAGAAGCACTATTAAAAACATTTTGGTCTGTGGAGATACAACAGGGGATCCGAGATGAAATGTACAGCAAAAGTTTCTCTAGTAACCTGCCCACGAAATATGCCTCATACTTCGCTCAACAACTTTCAAAACTCCAATGTCTACGTCCTCCTGTATCTGAACAAGAACTAGTCCAAACTATCATCCGACAGTATCCAGGAGATGTTTAGAAGTCGTTAATCGCTTCAGGAGCAAATACGTTCGCCAAATGCGATGAAATTCTGCGCAGATTAGACTGTAGCAATGAACAATTTGCGCCGACAAGTCATCGTCATGAAACTCGTCAGGTCAACTTAACATCCGTAGACCAGTTGGTACAGACAACGAACAGAAATGATAGAGAGCAGAATAGAGGAGCTCGCAACCGGAATACTAACGATCAGAGGAGAGACGGAACACCGTACGAGAGGAACAGAGAAGTGGGAGCGTATCAACAGAGGAGATACCAAGCTCTGAGAAATGACAGACCACGTTGGAATCGCGACCGAAACCAACGGTACAACAACAACAATAACAACAAAAACAACAATTACTACTACTACAACAACAACAACAAAAACAATGACAACGGTATGATCGTAGAAACGATAAAAAATAATCCCAGGAGAGATTATAGATACAGCGGAGGCTACCGCAGAGATGGGGACCCCAGGTATCAGAACATTAACGACAACAATCGTAGAGGCGACAGAGCTGATAGAGATTGTCAAGGAAGAGCAGAGGAGAGACAGTGGTATTTACGCGAACTTCGAGGGAGAAGAGATGACCAAAATCCACCTCAAACGTCGCGGGAGTACGACAACAGGGAAGAAGTACCTGAGAATTATGACGAAGCAGGGACATCCACTGGTCGGTCAGGACAAAGAAAAACGACAAATTCGCAATAAATCCTGAAATGATTGATTCTCCAGTAGTAGTAGCGGATGTTTTACTCTGGCAACCAACGCCAGGAGATCTACTCGACGAACCACGAACTACTGACCGCGTGCAATTGACACAGTTACCAGTCATTGCCGCAAGCATCAACAATATTATTGTAAATATTTTGATCGATACTGGCGCTATGATTAGCGTGATTTCAGGCGACTTGTACAGTCAGCTTAAGTTGGGAGATGAACTTAGAGAACTACCTTTTTCCAATATTAAAATTCGAGGCATCTTACCAGATCGCACTATTAGGTGTAAAGTGCAAGTTTTATGTTTTGTTATAATCGGTTATAATTCGCCATCCAGAGAGCAACCCAGCCGAACGCCAGATGTCAGAACTTGTAAAATACTGCCGCTTATACTGTGGAAACCAACACTGGAGATGGACCGAAATTCTGGTCGTAATGGCCAATTGTATTAACTACACACGCCATGAGAATACTGGCCAAATACCAGCCGAATTGCATCTTAATCGGAAGCCTACGAGAGCTTGGCAACACATTGTGAGTGTTCCACCATCTATTCAACCCTCACAAGCCAGCAAGATCACCGCAGCACGTGAAATGATGGAGAGACAAGCTGAGAAACGCTTACGTAGAGTCAGGAACCAACGCTTCAGAGGAGCCCTCAATTTGAATGACTTAGTCCTGATTAGGAAACCTGGAAATTCAGATCCAACTGAGAGGGTGTACCACAAATTTCAACCCTTGTTTTACGGTCCTCACCGAGTCACACATGTTTTTGGTAACAATAGTTACGCTGTCAGTGACAGGGATACTAATGAGCGCATTGGAATTTATAATGCAGCCTACCTGCGACGATATTTCGCCATTTGAGAGTGTGAGACAAATAAAAATGCCTTTCATCATTTTTATTTCGCTAACGAAAGGGCATATGAACCCGATGTCACATTTGCCATGTGACCTCTTTGGCTCATGAAGAATTCATCATCCATGGAGCAGGCCAAGAGAGCGCTCGTTTGACTAATATGAGTTGCCGCGCCGAGAGGATATTATGTTGTAAATATTTTGTGAACCCCATGATTATTAACCACGGTTGTAAATATTTTGAATGCTCAGAAGAGAAATATGATTTATGATAAATAGGAGGCATAAATATAAAGAATTCCTAGTGAATGCCGCAGATATTTTACAGTCACACACTTGACTAGTCACTAGAGAGTCCATCCGGCATCTTGACGAGGCGACTCTTATCGCAAGCATGATTGCAGCGTGACGTACTATTTTTGACAGGCATGGTCCTGCCTTGACGTCGAAACGTGCTCGATAAATCGAGGAGTATCTGTGTGATTCTATTTAATCTGGTGAAGAAACATACGTGATTATGTGCAGTATGACAGCCGAGTGAGTTTATGATAATCAGTAATCGCCAATTCGGAATATTTGTGATCACTAACAATGTAACATAGGCACAAAGCACGCTGTTAAGCCACGTTTTTTTCTTACATGTGCAGCGAGATTATCATCATCAGTGTTAAACAAGTAATGAACGATTCACGAGTGAACTTAATCAATCAGTTCTGAGTGTGTACTTTGGCACAAGCCATAAGTTAGCTTCTGTGAGCGGAAAAACCACATGGCCATTCTATCTTGCTAACTGCTACCAGTGTAAATTCTGTGAAATTGCAACTAGAGCGATAAATTCAGTGTAACCACCATGGATTTATTGAAACATAACTATTATGAAGAAACGCCAATTATTCAACTAGTCATGAGCTTTGAAATTGAGTAGACCCATGCCATGGCGGGGTTTAGCGACGGTCGGGCCGCACTACAGATTGTCTAGCGATGGTGGGATCGCACGTCAAATGGTTTAGCAATGGCTGAGATTGTACTACAAAGCAAGCACGTGGATTACAGGCATTCCATCCATACGCCTAATTTGCAACCTAAACCATGCATAACTATGAAGAACACACGTGAGTCAGGCTGACGGCCAAAACCTATTTTTATGTACGGTCCTGCTGTGGGGACTAGATTCGCTATTATGGCCTTACGCCGCACATTCTTAGGTAGGATTTACACTTAACATGCACTCCTAGGTGGTGGAGAAACCACAAATATAACGTATCATTTACACTTGCTGAGGATAATAGCATTTGCCACCCATTATTGTACATAACATTTTTATATAACTTCGACAGAGCATCGTACCAACACTCTTTTACGTGTAGGATTTGTATCATAATCTTGTCTGAAAGAACAGTGTTTTATTTTAACAAGTGAAACTCAACGACGAGCTGTTGGCCGTGAAAAGGAGCCAATGTCACACTTTATTTGGTTTATTTTGACCTTGCAGACGCGACGACAGCGTGCTCTTTTCTTCAGTAAATTATATAGAAGGCAGTGGGCCCAGTGAATAACAAACATTCTTGTTACCTGAAAACCAGTTCATGTAGTGTGGAGAAGTGAAACAAATACTATTTTTGACATGCAGACGACTGCCAAATAAGCTATGAATTGTAACATTATAAGATGAGCTGAGCAGGCTATTCTTGGTTTGAGAGAACGGGTCATTTTATAGGACTGTAAGCAAAAGACCCAAGTTTATAAATGCTAGATTTCCAGACGCTCAGATCTGATATATGAGTAAATGAGACACCTTTCTGTAACTTCAGAGTATACAGCTGTTATGCCAGCAATATTTAAACCTTATCCTCAAGCTTGGATTGTATAGATTTAAAAGGAACCATGTAATGTAAAAACGCTCTACAGCGGTAGGATATGATTACCCTTAGATGCTAGTACAAGTTTTCGTACCTTATAGGCTGGTGACGCGTACGGTTTTTGTCACGTTACTACAGCAGATGATCAATGGATCAGTGGTATTGACCAGCACACTGAGGTGCTATTTATGGTACTGGAATTGATTTTTCTTCCAATGAAGTGTTTGTATTGGATGCTTGGGACAACAATTCTTTACACTATACGAATTTAACATGGTCATTAAAAAAATACAATGAAACTGATAGGAGTAAACTAATCTGATAAATAAGAAGGTAATAATCATATATCAGGGTTTGTCAACTGAAACTGAATATAAACCGAAAGCTAGGAACTCTAATGAAATCTAAATAAAACCATAAACTTATATGAACCTTGATGACCATAGCTTAGACTTGTTTCTTCGTCTCATTTTAAATACAAATATAGCTTTCCCCTATTGAGCGACGACAGTCAGATAGTTACGTGTTTAAACGCGGCAGCTAAGCAGATGATGCGATGTTAGAAATGTATTAATTCATGCTATCGCCATCATAACGTTTCTCTCCCAACACAAACATGACCCAAGTTCGCAAAGAGCGAATTTTGCGATGTAGGAAGGTAACTGTAGTGGCGCCCATTGTGCATCTAATTTTAAGAGTGTTTACATGTTATTCATTTGTGTTGTAACTAGGATAGATTTTCATACTTTCTGTTAGGTTCAGAATGTGCATAGCTTTAGCTTGGAAATAAATTTTCGATGAAACGCCCCTCGTTTACATCGTTGCCATTATGATTAACGTACGATAGGCATCAGTTTAAATGATTATAACGTTAAATGTTGGAGATGACACCATCATAGCGTAGCTTTAAACTTATTATGCTTTAAATGTAACTAATATCTTGCATTGTAAACAAGTAAATAACTCACCTTGCTGTAGAATCATTCTTGTATTATTACTATTATTGAATCTCCGAAGTAATTGGATAGGGAAGATCTACGTGTCATTCTCTTAGATTGCATTCTTTGTTTTTCCATTTTTGCGTAGGACTTCGAGAGGCTTAATTTGTTAGGATTGTCGCACGGAAACGAATTATTATGAACATTGTTAGCACGGACTAGCCGTTTTCACCTCTCGGAAGTGGTTAGTGGTCTGTCACTTTTTTGAATAAACTGAGTGCGATTTAAATGTAAGCCTTCCCTCTTTATTGTATTTGTTGAGTTTGTATTCCTCTGGACTGGTAGTTTTTCCTCTCATTACACCCGACGCCCCTCGAGTACAGTTTCTTGAGTGCTTTCCCAGTCCAAGAATGCATTCCCTCCCGGCCTATATGTCTTCCTGGGAGATGGGGGTTTCGGAAGGGTCATTTAAGGTCGATGGCTCCCCGGAATCCTCGTCAATCGGGCACAGTAGGAAGTAGAAGTGTTATAATAAAGACTCAGATTATATTATAATGGTTTTTTCCATAGTCAAAAGTTCAACTATTTATAACTCCAAAGAATGTTAGCATGTGGCGACAGCATGGCTGGTCGGTGAGTGTGTTCTAAGATGATACATCAAAAATGCGTTGCAATGAAAAATATCACATGAAACTTCGCTTAGCGGGTTCATCTGCCTCTCCGTCGTTTCAAATAAAAATGAAGGAATGCATTTTTATTTGTCTCAAATTCAAGATCAAGCTTGGTGATATTTTTTAAGATTAGCTGGGTTGAAGATTCCAATGCGGTCTCCAGTTTGAAGATCTTCAATCACGTAGCTTCCATTGGTCAGGGGTTCTTGAACACGAATAGGCCCACAATATAACGATAGGAATTTCCCATATACTCGGTCTACAGGAATTGAAATTCTGGGTCTTCTTATAAGAACAAGGTCTCCCGTGACTAATGGTTCTCTGAATCTCTGGCGTCTCGTTCTTCTCAAACGTTTCGCAGCTTGTTTGTCCAAAGTGTCTCTAGCAGCTAGAAGTCTGCTTGTGTGTGAGGGTTGTAAACAAGGTGGTGTTACAATCACTCGGTTCCACATTCTCATTGGCATCTGGTTCAAATGCAAGACCATGGGTATTTGACCAGTACTTTCAAGGACAGTTGAATTTTTAAAGTTTGTCATTATCACAAGGACTTCGGTCCAACGCCAGTGTTCCTCCTGACAGTATAAACGACAAAATTTCGCAATAGTCGACATAACGCATCCCGCTGGATTGCTCTCAGGGTGGCGAATTGATGATAATAGGTGTCCTATTTCCAAATCAGTCATAGCATTAGCAAATTCCACAGAGGTAAACTGTGATCCGTGATCAGTTAACAGGAATTGTGGCTTTCCTGCCTCCGGTATCACTTGTCGTTTTATCCTTTGTATGATCTGGTATGCAGAGGCTTGTTGTATCTGATGGAGCATCGTGTATTTGGTAAACACGTCAATCGTTACAACGATGAAACGGTTCCCTCGGTAAGCGTTTGGGATCGGTCCATAAAGATCCTGTGTGTATAATTCCCTCGGTTGAGTTAGGAGTATGGGTCTAGATGGTTCTTTCAACAAGTGTGACGTGTACTTGTTACGCTTGCATGCGTCGCAAGCACGCAAACACTGTCCAACAGAGGTTCCTAACCCTTTCCAAGCGAAGGACTCTTTCATCGTCGCAATGGTCTTATCAGTCCCTCCGTGTCCAATAGATAGATGTACCAAGAGAATAACAGTTTCTTGGTATCTTCGTGGAATTACTGCACGTAATTGAGTGTGGTCCTCATCGACAAATTTATTGAGAACACGATGATAAATTAAGTAATCATAGGCGATAGCAGCTGTCTGAGCATAATTGACATCCTGGGCATCCATTCGGTTTTCCAGAAAACGAATGATATTCCTCAGTTCCTCCTCACGTCGTTGTCCTTCCGGTAGATGACGAAGTCGGCGAAGGTGTTCTTCGCATTCTCCCTCGACGTCAATGGCATTCACAGTGGCTTCAGGATTCCGGCTGAGAATGTCGGCCAACACATTCTCTTTGCCAGGACGGTAAACAATCTGTAGATCAAACTGTGGAAGAAACAGTGTCCAACGTGTAATCCTGTCGCTTGCCAGTCCTGTTCGTAATATGAATGTCATAGCATGATGGTCGCTCCTCACTATGATTTTCTGGCCTAACAGAATTTTCTGCCAGTACTCCAATGCATAGACAATTGCAAGTGCCTCGATCTCCGTGGTAAAGTAGTGAGTTTCATGGGCTCTCAAACGTCGGCTTAGGAAAGCGATGTAGTGGCGTTTCGTCTCATCGTCTTCCTGCAATAAAATAACTCCGATTCCAATGGCAGATGCGTCAGTTTCCAAGATGAAATTCCGGGAATAGTCTGGATATTCCAACTGGATTGAGTCCACAAGCATCTGTTTAGCCTTCTGAAAAGCTGTCTCACACTTCTTAAGCAGACCTTGAAGTGGTGCAACAGTTTCGGAATACTTCTCACAATGGGCAGCAAAAAATTGGAGAATCCCCAAAAACTGCCTCAGATGCTTGACACGGGTCGGTGTCGGAAATGCTACGATGGTTCTGATCTTCGCTGGATTCGGCCTATATCCATCTCCGTTAATTATGTGTCCCACGAATTTAACTTCTTTCTGGAAGAATCGACACTTGTCGAACATCACCTTGAAATTTGCCTGTCGAAGATTATCAAATATAAGGCGTAATTTGGCTAAATGTTCCTCTTCCGTCTCTGAAGCTATTACAATATCATCTACGTAGCATATGACTTTCTTCTTCACATCAGGAGTCAACTTCGCATCGAGTGCTCTAATTAATGCAGCTCCTGCATTTTTCAATCCAAAAGGTAGTTTACGGAAAACATACGTGGTCTGATCAAACAGAAACCCTGTATACTTCTGAGCATGCTAGGACAATCTAATATGATAGTAGGATTGTACCAAGTCTAACGATGAAAATACTCGTTTTCCCTTAAATTTTCTTAGGAGATTTCTGATCTTCGGTGGTCTGTCGTGCTCTGGAGCTAAGCGTTCATTCAAAGCTCTGGCATCTAAACAAAGCCTTAGACTTCCATCCACCTTAACTACAGGCGTTATAGGATTCACATATGAAGTTGGTGCTTTCTTGATAATACCAGCTGCTTCCATCTCATGGATCTTCCTAGGAGCTTCTTCTCGGTGTTTCTCCGCGATAGGATAAACCTTCTTCTGGAATGGAGAATCGTCTAGTACAATCAGGTCGTACTCATAATCAAGTATCTCACCAGGTGTGGTGTCAAAGATATCCTTAAATTCAGTCAGAAGTGCCTCTAATATCTCTTGTACGGGTGCTGATAATTTCTCTGCCTCTCCCTAGGCATCTTGTGTCTTACCATTTCGCTTGCTATTCAACTCTTCAATTATGTTGACTTCGGACTCAATTTCCGGATCATCCTCCAATAAATTCATCTGAATGGGCTCGTTCGGCTTAAATTCCACAGTATTACGTCCCATATCAATGATTCCCTGGCCTCCGTGGCTTAGGCGGCAGCACGCCGGCCTCTCACCGTTGGGTCCGTGGTTCAAATCCCGGTCACTCCATGTGAGACCTGTGCTGGACAAAACGGAGGCAGACAGGTTTTTCTCCGGGTACTCCGGTTTTCCCTGTCAAAATTTCATTCCAGCAACACTCTCCACTATCATTTCATTTCATCTGTCATTCATTTAATCATTGCCCCAGAGGAGTGCGTTAGGCCTCGGCAGCCGGCACAGTCCATATCCTCGCCGCTAGATGGGGGCTTCATTCATTCCATTCCTGACCCGGTCGGAGACTGGAAGCGGGCTGTTGATTTTCATTTTCATCAATGATTCCATCGTATTTGCGTATGAAGTCTGCGCCTAAAATGGCATCATGATGTAGTCCCTTCATAACTAAAAATTGGTGCAAGTACAAGTGGCACGAAGTTTTTAAAGTGGACAAATCTGGATTTTGCAAGTTACAACACGGTCAGGTATAACTACTCTGACTCATACTGCAGAAACTGGCAGCTCTGTCACCTCAGCGTTTGCTTTCAGTCGGGCATGGCAATCAGCAGAAATGACACTTGTCATAGCCCCTGTATCAATTAGAATGGTCGCTGGACATTCGTTTAAAGCAGCCGTTATTTCGGGTAGACGTATCAATTCGTAGTCGTGGTTCGTCGATCGTCTTTCGTCCAAAAGATCTTCCTGGATTGGTTCCCAGATTAAGATAGTGGCTGTTACTCTGTGAACAATCAGGTCAGAATCTATTTCGTTTTCGGCGTTTTTTTCCTTTGGAAGTACTGGGCAGGTCATGCTCAATATCTTCCTCTGGAACTTCACGTGCATCCCTCGGTGTACGGTTCTGGTCCACCTCTTCTCGTTGTCCGTGGAGTTGTCGGATGTACTCTCAACTCTCCTGTGCACGTCCACGCCAGTCTCGATCGGTCCTCTGCCTAGGATCTCGATCGCGTCGGTAGCCTCCGCTATAGAGATAGTCTCGACGAATACTTCCTCTTCCTCGCTGATCTTCTCTCGTCCCACGACGGTCGTTGTCGTGACGACGGTTGTCGCTCGTCCCTTGGTTGAAACGTCGGTTCCAATATCCTCGATTGCCACCTTGTTGCCTCTCTCTCGCGTATGGAGTATTATTAGAGTTGCATTGATTGGGATTGTAGTTTCCTCTATGCTCATTCTGAGTTTGAGTCTGCTTTGGCGTTTGACTAACTTTATCCTCAGTAGTCAAATTCACGTGGCGTGTCTCTACTTTAGTTGGACGGTGGCTTGCAAATTGTTCAGTATTTGCGTCCAATCGCCTTAGAATTTGGTCACATTGCTGGAAGGTTGTTGCTCCCGCAGCAATTAACACTCGTTGGACATCGGCTGGATATTGCCAAACGATAGTGTTCACTAAATCCTGCTCTGATAGTGGGGGTTGGAGACATTTAAGTTTCGCCAGTGGGTTGCAAAGTAGTTTGTTTAGCGTGTTGGCGTATTCGAGCTGTACCGGCGAGTGTACATCTCAGCTCTGATGCTCTGCTGTATGTCACTCGAAAAATAGGTACGCAACAAGGCTTCCCTAAATGCCTGGTATCCTGTGAAGGAGTATCGGAAGGCCCTGAACCAATTACTAGCTTGACCTTCAAGAAGACGCTCTATGACCCTGAGCTCTCTCTCCGGTGTCACCATAGTATCACGTAGATAACTCTGCACATTTGCTAAGAATTCGGCTGGTGTGATGCCACTACCAGTACCTGAAAATCGAGCTGGTTGCTCTTCCCTTGATCGTATGATCATTACATTTCCCTGATTTTGCTGTGTCTGTGCTGGTCTGAATGGGTTAGCATAAGCATTTGTCGGCATATCAGTCATTTGATTTTCCTGTACGTTTGCAGGTCTAAACGGATTTGTAGCGTAATTCAGAGTTGATTGATCAGCTATGTGAGCATTTTCACTGAAGTGTGACTTCGTGAACGGTGATGTTGACGTTTGCATTTGATTAGGCATGGTACCCGCGAATTTCAATGGTTGTGGTTCAGGTGGTGCGCTCGGTTGAATACAGGACGGTGTTGATTGTTTAAACTGAGGTCCTGGCGTATCCTGAGCTTCAGCCGAAAATGTGGAAGTTCGAGTCTCTCTCGGTTGAGCTTCCAATTTGTCCAATCGTCTTTCAATGATTTCGAGGCCTGGAATGGCCTTTGCCTCAATTTTAACTCCCTAGATCGTTTAACTGTAACTCGATCCCGTCGATTTTTCCTTTGAGGTTTGTGTCGACCTCTCGAATTGCTGTCCTAAGGTTGTAGCTAAGTTGAAGACGCTCTGACACGGCAATCTCCTCTAACCTTTTCTTCATAGACTCTACCTCTGTTTCAAATACGTCGTCCTTAACCTCTGCGACGTCCCCGCGAAGTTCCCTTACTTTGTCTCGAACACTAGCTACTTGAGCTTCTACAACATGTTTGTGTTCATTAAAGTCCCCTCTCAACAATAAGATATCAATTTTCGTTTCCTCCCGATGAGTTTATACAATTTATACAGTTTATACAATCAACACCGTCTTGTATTTAACCGAGCGCACCACCTGAACCGCAACCATTCAGATTCGCACGTAGCTCTCCCACGGTGTCCGTTAACTGAGTAACGTTCTTCGTGTTCGTCGCCAGCTCTTCCCTAAATTCGATTATGTCGTCAGCAATGGCTTTCACATTAGCATTCACGGCGTATGCTGCTCCTCTCATCAAGGCTAATCCTACGTTTACTGCAGCGATATCCCTCTTTACATTATCCATAAATCCCTCGACGTGCGTAAGTCGATTGCCAAACTCTTCTCTGGTGTGATCTAAATCAGCCCTCATATCGATTTGAACTCTATTAATGGTAGCCTTAATTTGAGTAGAATGTTCGCCTAACCTGGTATGAACATCCTCCCTCGCTCGGTTAATTTGATCGGTTAAATTATCTATGCGGTGGTTTTTATTCTGTTGGTGTCGCAAGACATCAACCCTATCCGCGGCTAAACCTGCTGTAAGGTTATTCCTAGCCTCTTCTCTATGAGCATCTATGTCAGCCCTGACCTGAGTTAGATCAGCCCTAACATTTGTTAAATCCGTCCAAACATCTGTTAAATCAGTCCTATCATTATTAACACTTTGATTGTTCACACACAAGTCACCCCGGACTTCACCTAAGTCACCTCGGACTTGCTCAACATTACCATTAACAGTCCCTACTTCCTGTCTAACTTCACCCAAGTCACCCCGGACTTCACCTAAATCAGTTCTGAATTGTTGGATGTTGGTGTTAACAACAGCCAACATCTCCCCCATCACACGACGAATCGTCTCTTCATCCATAATACAATAATATATGAGAGAAAAGAAGGAGCATTCCAAAAGAACTTAGAGCTATGTCTAGTTACTTTTGCGGTGTATAACAGCCTGCCTTCTCTTAAATAAATATTACAAGCACAGCTGGAGTGTGCGAACTAAGTGCATCTACATTTACATTAACAACAACAAGCAAAGCAAAGTGTTACATTTACTTAGGATGAGGCATGAACAAAGAAAAGCCTATCCTTCAATTATCTATATTACAAAGCCTCACCTCATGGACTTAAATCACGCACGAATGCCATGCGGTTAATTGATCTGCAGTACGACTTCTTAAGTTCGTCCCAGTCCAGTCAATTTACCTTTAATCGCAATACTATCCTCATAAAAATAACATGGAGCTGAATGTCTCCATGTCAACATCGGCACAACCAGTTGGGCGCCAAAGAAAGAAAAAAGAAGTATATGTGCCCGTCAGAGGAGCTATCAGGGATGCCAACAACCGAAATAACATCCCAAACACCTCACCTGCCGGACCCATGTGCCATGAGGATCAGGTGAATTTCTTATAGGCCATAGCGGCACGAGAATCCATGATCCAAGGGATCCGTGGTAACATGGTTGCTAAAAAGGTAATAGACAGCCTAAGAAAATACACCTCCAAAAGCTAGACGGAGAAATAAACTTCCTGGCTTAAGTAAAACTTGTAGAAATATTTATTAAAAATATGCAGGCACCTAGCCTAGTTTCGAGGGTTTCTATCGGCTAATCCGCAAACTAGTAAATAAACAAAAAAAAAGATCAGGACCCTACCTGTAAACTACGATAAACCCTCGCGAAAGATCTATTTTACAAAGTTAAACAACAACAGCAACGCTAGGAAAATGGTACGGCAATAAACCCTAAGTCAAGTTACAAAATAAGCTAATAACGGAATTTACATTTAACAGGGTAGCAAAAACAAATCTAAGTTAGGATGATACCATTTCCTTATTTATATTTAGTGTTAAATAATCGAGCTAATTCCTGACAATTAATACAAAATTTACGGCGATGACGTCCGTAAAGCAAAACAATTAATACAAATCTACATGACAAGCCATCAAAAAAATACATTAAATGCACTCTTACAATCTACGTAAGGTAAACATGGGGATTTTATACAGTACAATAAATAACAACAAGACCACAATCAATATTATTCCTGCCTTCGCCCAGGGTTACTCTTTGTAAACCAGTGTCATCTAAGTGCATGTCATTTACGGTGGCGAATGCGTATGAAAACTACGTCTAACGTCGCATGAGGCTCAAGCTCCACCAGCTACTAAATATAGGTTAAGCAAGCACTCCGTCGATCAAAATTAGTGTCATCTGTCCTAGATTACTTCCATAAAGAAGCGTGAACAAAAACAGGTGTCGGCCAGCAGGTCCAAAATGCAAGTAAATGAAGATTAAATGCAATAAACAATTAGTTATTATCAGTTTATAACAATTATGCGCTTGATTATTAGAATGTCGGTTTAAGTTATCGTTGGTTTATGGCGAATAGGCTGACGATCCTGAATACCTTGGGATCAGCAGTAGCAGTCTCATGCGAGATCAATCTCTGCTATAAAATACCATCATCGAGCTCTCCACGCTCGGACATAACAATAACACAGGTTATTAGTGGCTCTCGGCTCACTTAATTTACCATTGGGCATGCCTGGCAAGCACCTCAGTTACCTCCCTTAAATACCTAGTCCACAGAAACAAAGTCTGGACATACCTGAATAGCCTCTAACAAAGGTGCCTCTCTCTAGCCTCTTAATCTCAACAAATAAACATCGACATAAAGTGTGATCACTCTCAAATAGTGTTGAACGATAGTCGCTTCAATAGCGAGGCAAGCATTGGCATTTGCCAATCAGATCATTGTAACAAAACATATGATTTCTACAAAATGGTGGCCTGGACATTGACCTACTTATGAAACACAACATCTAGTGGTAAATAATGCTACTAGCATTGTCAAAAAGTCTAATACATGTGTCTCATTGAATTAGTGTTGCTCTAGTGGCATGCTGGGAACTCGTCTAACCGGTCCATGACTTTGGAGTCGCGCTCCCAATCTACAGTCATCTACTTGGACGGTTTGAAATGGAACAAAGACTGAAGGCAGGCAGCTTTCTCGTAAAAAAGTCCATCAGAAAAATAGCCTTGTTATCTGGTCCCAATATAATACACAAATAGAATAAGCATAAGCTTAAAATCACGCCTCAAAACTATACACAAAGACGTGGCATGTTCATTAAGTCAAAGAAAAGTAAAATAGAGAAATACCACTTATTTTGAACGTCTTTGAAATCTGCAGATATGTCTTACAATAACCAAACAATATATGTGTGTCGAAACACCTGACAAAAACAAACATTATAAAGGCGCAAATCTTACAATTGCTAAGTTTGCCAATGATACGGTAGTAATTACAGGGTTCGATGCTAGATTGCATACAAATATAATTCCCTGAATGTGTTCTGTACTTGAACAGGATGGCTTCATAGCACATCAAAATGAAATATGACATTATTTTACAAAACCGGTAGTTTCAGTTGACTACCTACCGATACGAACTATTCTAACTAAATCAGTGGCGTGACAAACATCTACTTAAAAAGGGGTGTTATAAAATAACACTGGCCATGACGTCTAGTCGTCATGCCAAAACAATTATTCACAAAATCACCCGCCTAGGGTTGAATAAAACGTAGTAACAAAGACTACAGTCACGCTTAGCAAGGGTAGAACTAACATATTAGCGATGCCCATCAGAATGCACCGTGATCGAAAGGATTCAATCACAAGGGTGACTAACTAATCACTGAAGGAGAACTACAAAGATTAGTTCTAACATTACAAAATCCTACCTATGGCTTGTCAAGAAGTTCGGTTGCTTCTACAATTAACTACTATTAACTACAATAAACTACACCACAAAAGGACCTTACAAGGAATAGATTAATCGGACTCACAAGAAAGGATGTCTACATCTCAATCGTTCAAACGACTTGAGGGATATAATTAGGCTTTTGGTCTCCGGACAAGGATTGTCCAATCTGGGCCTCCACATAGGCTCTATCCATTACCATGGCCTTAACTCGTCCTCGGCGTTGACGTCGTGATATAACCAGATTCCTCTCCATTGTGACAGTCGTCATGTTCCTTGGCTTAGCTGGAGCTATAATCATGGTTCTTCCGTCATTTGCTGAAGTTCTCCGGAACTCTCCCTCACATCATGAGATTTATCTGCTCATCCCCACAGATGATGTGTAATGAAAATCGTCGTACTCGTGGTTATAAAAGTGTGACATGTTTGATTTGAAAATAATCACTGGAAAATTTAGCAAATGGCCGTAGCACAGTTTCACTGAAGCTAGCTTTATTATGGTAGCAATCTCACTGAGTCTACACGGCGCAGATGATTGAAAAATTGGCCATTCACTTTATCTGTTTCACATTCACAGATTCTATGTTCCACCAAATCACGTGGCATCGAAATTATGCACTGAAAATATGAATTTATCGTGCGATCATAAGAACATTTATAACTGTTGGCGTTGAATTTACACACTCTGTTGATTACAATTTCACAGTTATTCATATATTTTCTGTCTTGCTTGAAGACATGATTTTTCACGTGGCACGTGGCAAAAATGTGGTGTTCCACGGCGTACAAAAATTACCACTTTTTATAAATTCGATGAATTGCGTAGCACAAGCCTACTCTGGCTTTAATAATAACTTGGTTGATTCACTATTTGGTGTTAAATACAACACGATGTCTTACGATGGTTTTCCTCGCCTTCGGGCGGACAATTTCCTCTTCTTTGAAGACGGACATACAATACGCATCCAACTAGGATGGAAAATCCTACACGTGTGCGAAGAGCTCGGTCCTGCGCTGCTAGAACTTACAAATACACTAGTCGTGCAGCGACTGATTGGTTCCGATTCGCGTATCTGCCATGTTAATACCTTACCAAAAGTGGAAATAACATTCTGGAGAATGTTTCGATGATACAGAATTACAACATGGGAATATCTGAACTTCGTGGAAAGTAGAAGTGTTATAATAAAGACTCAGATTGTATTATAATGGTTTTTTCCCTAGTCAAAAGATCAACCACTTATAACTCCAAAGAATGTTAGCATGTGGCGACAGCATGGCTGGTCGCTGAGTGCGTTCTAAGATGATACATCAAACATGCATTGCAATGAAAAATATCACCTGAACCTTCGCTGAGCACGTTCACTATAAAGTCATAATGAACCCCCCCCCCCCCCGACATCTGGTTTAAAAACATGTCGGTCATGGTTATAATATCCACTTGGAGTAAAGTCTGAACACTGGCAAGCGTTCTTATAGTAAATATACACTGCCATAATGCGTGAAAGTATGTGAGTATCTCACCTAATGGCCACATGAACCCCGGACAATGCAGAATATGCATGCGCGGTGAAGTTCATTTAATGTTTATTACGTTATAAATGTCTATGCTGCATATGGGTCTTAGAAAGCATTTTAGACTCCATTGCCTGTGGCCTTTCGCTGCTAAGGAGCAGATACATGTTACACACGCATTATCATCTTCACTTGCGACTACTGACGCGTCACGGACCTTTGAAATGTAATTTTATAAAGTCTTCGGTGTCGTCTGTAACAAGCCTGAACTAAGAGTTGTCTCTCTCCTCCCCCTGCTCACTGCCGGGATCGACACGAGACCCACCCCATACGCGCCACGTCATACCCACATATCGATATATCGTTGTAGCATGGGTTATACATTCTTAATTACTAGATTTCACTTGATATAAGCAAATCCCTTAAATAAAATAGCTTTCTGCTATTGAAATGCGTATTCTAACATATCCAGTTCTTCCTTTATGGCTCTTATTTTCTTATAAGCAGTATATAATCTTCTCAGGTTGAGGTCGGTATAAGACATTACGTCATTGACTATATTATTGATTGGCCACTTCTTCATTTCTGCTTCGGAGCTGTTCGTGAGCTATCATCTGGAAACGAATGGAAAATACCCTATCCTACTCAGCTGTGTTGTGAATCCAGGAATGCGAACTGGGCTACATCACGCTGCATAATCAACAGAATACTCAACTCTCAAAGCCAAAATAAGCGGTACAGTACGAACTTCAGGTTCATGCGCCACTCGGTCGTCTCAAATTAGTGTTAACTTGTCTAAATGTCATTTCCGCTGGGAAATGATTCATCTCTCATGGAATCAGTAAGCAAAAATGTAGGTCCAAATTTATCAACAATCAATAAATTATTTAGTTAATCATTTTAGAATAATTATGTTTCATGATTTATATGCGTCGAATTAGGTTATCGTTGGTTTGTGACGAAATACTGATTATTCCATGACATGTAGGCTAAATAACAGAGAGTCTCATGTGCGATCAGTCACTTACAACATTGACTTATTGTCAGCACAACTCCACGAGCTAACACTGGCTCTGAATGAAACAATAACACAAACTGTCGGTAGCGCTTGGCTCACCTGATCAGCGTTGGGCAAGTCTGGCATAACATCAGTTCCTTCCCGGCAATCGCAAAAATAGAACAATCCTGGTTGCAAACACAAGTCT
The DNA here is from genome assembly GCA_946902985.2 of Meconema thalassinum. Taxonomy (NCBI): domain Eukaryota; kingdom Metazoa; phylum Arthropoda; class Insecta; order Orthoptera; family Tettigoniidae; genus Meconema; species Meconema thalassinum. Next base: position 524,831,567 of record OX336389.2, on the reverse strand, counting down.
ATACGTCAGTGCTTCACATGCACTAAATACATATCTAAATTGCCTTATACAACGTGTCCTCATAGTCAATGAACAAAGAATAAACCTTTCATCAATTCCTAATACTTCCTGAAACAGTATAATACAATTTGTCGCTCTCCATTAGCGATCTAACAAATGACTCAAAAGTCCTCCATTTCATAACAAAACATATGATAGCCTACAAGATGGCTGCTAGCATTGACCTAGATTGTGAAAACATCTTCCAAACAGTAATCTGACGTCACCACGTCTGTAAAAATAATCAATAGTCTGTCTCAATATTGAATAGCGTATTGGTTTGTGGATAGGCAATAACTCGTTCTGCAGGTGTGTCAATACACGCAAGCCTCCCTGCGTTTGGCAGTAATGAAACACATTCATTCAGGCAGAAATTCACTTCATAATATTCCTATTGTGAATTGTACCCGTAGTTGCGTTATAAAATAACATTTACCAAAACTGATACTGCGTAAATGTACGTAGTACAACGATACAAAGTGTTTGTCGTAGCAAACAAACCTATATGATAGATATCGCACTCTATTCCAACTGCTTTGGCTCAAATATATCATACTCTGTCGATTTACGAGCTTCTGTTTCACAATAATTTTACCGTGTCGATTACCAGACACAAACATATAATTAACACACAACCTCTACTGCTGCTGGGTGGTTATAAATGATACGTGGATTAACAGGGTTCAATGTTACACTGGCATAATTACAAAATTACCTGTTTTGTTCTCACTTAGAACTATGTGGCATCTGAGCTTCACAATGCTCTACAAATCCAATATAACTGTGGTTGCTACTGTCGGCTTAACCAACTGACACGATGTGAAATATAACAAAGCAGTGGCGTGACTAGAGAGATAACAGAATGTGTGTCACGACAAAAATATTTACATGGTTGGCAGTCCATCCTCTAAACTTCAATCTAAGGTTGACCAAACATAGCTCATCAGCTATATTCACAATTAGTGAGCTGCAAGACTTGACGTTCTTAAGACGTCCATCGGAATGCACCATTGGATATAATCCTACTTCATGGTGTCTAATAAGTATAAGCATACTGAAATAAATCACAAGATGAGTGCTAAACAACAATCCCTACCTAACTGGTTGTCAAGAAGTTCGGTTGCTTAACTAGGCTACATCTATCACAATAAGAACCCGTACAAGAAAAGAGATACAAACTCACTGGGCCAGTATTTCACCTCTTTCTCATCAGAATTGAGTGGTAAGTAACATACAGACAATAGGATGGATAAATCCAATTCAGGCCTTCCATCCAAGCCTTATCCTCTTCCTGGCATTTTCTACGTCCCCTTGGTTGGTTCTGGAGTAGTATCCTCGTCATGTTGCTGGCTCATACGATGGTCTGCAACAGGTTTCCATGTCCATCGTGATTTGCAGGTTCCCAAATCATAGCGTAGCTCCTCCTCAGAATATCACCTTCACATGGTGGGTTTACTCCATGTTAATTACAGTAGATGATGGTATACGAAGTTACACACGTGGTCATTTAAGTAGCACATTTTCATAGGATTTCTCACACGTGGCATTCACAGAATTTAAAGTAATGACTGTGAAAAAGAATTGCACTCTGCTTCTACGCAAATATTGCAGACTATAATTAAAATGGCCTTCACTGATTCTCAGATACGCACATGGTGTCGTTTCACTGAAGTTACAACTTTGCAAAATCAACATTTATCCTTGCAATCAGATATCGTAAAACATTCACACTACAGGCGATGATATTGTTTCTGACTGTGGCGTGCTTTACACTCTTACAGTATAATGTTCAATGCTTTCTGTCCCTCGTGGACTTAGAAACGTTCTGCCTCGTGGTTAAAATATGGTGTTCCACGTGGTCAAAATTACGCAGAAAAATTACACTTCTTCCGAATCTTCACTGTGGTCGATTATACTTGACCAACAATGCAATTTAATGATCACAGCACACAACACTGTACGAACTTATTAACGATGCACGCAGATACAAAAATGTTCATCACCTCGTGGGTAGACTATATTTCGCTTCCTCGTCACTGAGGACGGACTGTGTAACACGTCCTATTTGGACGACTGGAAACTCGGTTGTGATAGACAGCGGATCATGCTCCTGGGTTCAAGCAAGTGCTCTAGTCGTTGAGCGATTAATTACATCCGATTCGCATATCTGCGATGGAAAATACCTTTACCAACAATATAAATTCACACATCAAAGTGTTCAAATTATGCAGAATTACAAAGTTCGAAGTTCTGAGTCTTATAGTGTCAAATCATGTAGTAATATATGCTCAGAAAAAAGTATACGACATTTCTTCAAAGTCAAAATAATATCAGACATCATGCCAAAGCATGTGCTGGCCTCCAGGTGCGTTCAAAGTTGAAGCAAAGTATTCACATATACTTTTCAAGGAAAATATCACCGAGGATGAGCTCACACGGGCTCATATGATCCTCCGTCGGTTCAAATAAAAATGTAGGGATGCAATTTTATTTGCTTCAGCAGCTAGTTTAACTCTGATGATATATATTTTTTAAATTGGCGGCGTTCAAAGTAGCAATATGATCGCCTGTCTGTAGGTCACCAATGACATACCTCCCATTATTTAAGGTTTCCACAACACGATTGTGTCCATAGTACAATGAAACAAATTTCCCATATACTCTGTCCATGGGGCTGGAAATACCTGGTCTTCTAATGAGTACAAGGTCTCCCACGACGAGTGGATTTCTAAATCTCTTATGTCGCATCCTCTTCAGATGTTTCGCTGCTTGTAGATCTAGCTTGTTCCTAGCGGCGAATATTTTGCTGGCATGCGAGGGTTGCAAACATGGTGGAGTTACAACAACGCGGCTCCAAACTCGCATAGGCATCTGGTTCAAATTCAGGACCATGGGTATTTGACCAGTGCTTTCGTGTACAGTGGAGTTAATACATTTTGCCATTACCACCAGAATTTCGGGTCATCGGCAGTGTTCCTCCCGACAATACAGTTTGCAGACTTTTGCAATTGTGGACATAACACACTCCGCAGGATTACTCTCTGGGTGTCTTATGGACGATAGTACATGTCCTATTTCCAATTCATTCATAGCGTTGGCGAATTCTACAGAGGTAAACTGTGATCCGTGGTCAGTCAACAGGAATTGTGGCTTTCCTGCCTCTGGTATCACTTGTCGTTTTATCCTTTGTAAGATCTGGTGCGCCGTAGCTTTCTGTATCGGAAGGAGCATAGTATATTTCGTAAATACGTCGATGGTTACGACGACATATCGGTTTCCTCGACGAGATTTCGGGATCGGTCCGTAAATATCCTGGGCGTACAGTTCCCTAGGTTGTGTTGGTAGTATGTGTCTAGGCGGTCCCTTTAACAAGTGTGACGTGTACTTGTTACGCTGGAATGCGTCACAAGCACGTAAGCACCGTCTCACGGACGTACCTATCCCGTTCCAAATAAATGATTCTCGAATCGTGGCAATCGTTTTGTCGGTTCTCCATGACCAATAGTCAAATGAACCATAACTATGGCAACGTTCTGGTATCTCCTGGGAATAACAGCACGAAGCTGTGTGTGATCTTCGTCTATGAACTTATACAGAGTTCGGCGATAGATGAGCTAGTCATCAGCAATAGCGGCTGTCTGTGCATAATGGATATCCTGGGCATCCATTCGGTTCTCCAAAAATCGTATAATTCTTCTCAGTTCCTCCTCGCGTCTTTGTCCCTCAGGTAGATGACGAAGTCGGCGAAGGTGTTCTTCGCATTCTTCCTCGATGTCAATGGCATTAACGATCGCTTCCGGATTTCGACTGAGAATGTCAGTCAATACATTCTCCTTACCGGGTCGACGCTCGATCACATGATCAAATTGCTGGAGGAACAGCGTCCAGCACATGATTCTGTCGTTTGCCAGTCTTGTTCTTAAGATGAAGGTCAAAGAGTGATGGTCGGTCCTTACTAAGATTCTCTGTCCCCATAAAAGTTTGCGCCAGTACTCCAATGCATATACAATGTCGAGTGCTTCAATCTCCGTCGTGAAATAGGGGGATTCTAAGTATTCTACTTAAGAAAGCAATGTAGTGACGTCTCTGCTCTTCATATTCCTCAGACGTTTAACATTTCAACGATATTGACTTCTGCACCCAACTCTGGATCGTCTTCTTTCTGATTCATGGAAATGGGCTCATTGGGCTTAAATTTAAAAGTGTTGCGTCCCATATCAAAATCCCATCAAGTTTGCGCATAAAATCTGCCCCCCCCCAGTATAGCCACATATCGAAGATCCTTGAGGACTAAAAACTGGTGCAAGTACACGTGGCTTTCAATTTTCAGAGTACACAGGACCTGTATTTTGCATTTCACCGTGCGATCTGGAATAATTCCTCGGACCTTAATGGCAGAAACGGGCAGTTCTGTCATATTAGTTCGTGTCTTCAGCGTGGCATAAATATCTGCTGACAAGACACTGATCATTGCACCGGTGTCAATAAGAATGGAAACTGGGCATTCGTCAATCTTTGCCGATATCATTACAATCGGGGTAACTCAAAATCAGTCGTGGTTCGTCGTTCGTTCAATAAGTCATCTTGAATTGGTTCCCGGAGCAAGATAGTGGCAGTTACTCTGGTACCAATAAGATTAGCACCTATTCCCTGCACCTATTGCGATCTTGGTTTTTTCCTTTCGAGGTACTTGGCTGGTCATGCTCAGGTACCTCCTCTGGAATTTCACGTGCGTACCTCGGTGTTCGATTCTCGTCTACCTCTTCCTTATTTTCACGGAGTTGACGGATGTACTCCCGACTCTCCTGTGCACGTCCACGCCACTCACTGTCAACTTGATACCGGGGATCGCGATCTCGGCGATATCCTCCACTGTATCGGTAATCGCGGCGAATCTGGCCTGACTGTTGAGCTCGAGGTATGTTCCGATTCCCTCGACGGTCGTTTTCTTGACGACGGTTGTCGTTCGTTCTCTGGTCGAATCGATTGCTCCAATAACTTTGTTTTATTGTTGCCTATTCCCCACATATGGCGTTCTGTTCCAAGAGCGACGTTCGGGACCTACGTTCCCCTGCCGATACGGAGCGTTCATCACTTGAGTTGGTTTTGTGGTCTGATACACTTTGTCAACAGTTGTGAGATTAACATGACGGGTCTCTCCCCTCGATGGTTTGTGTATCGCAAACTGCTCATTACTTAAATCTAGACGTCCCAGAATCTGGTCGCATTGTAAGAATTTCGTAGCTCCAGCGGCTATCAAGACCCTATGAACCTCTGCAGGATATTGCCTCGTAATGGTATTGATTATTTCCTGCTCCGACAATTGTGGTTGAAGACAACGCAGCTTGGCAAACTGGGTTGAGAAATAGTTGGCATAGCGCGTCGGTGTGTTCGAGCTGTAGCGCTTCGCGCACGTTTCAGCACGAATGCTCTGCTGTATGTCGCTCGACCAATAGTTTCTTAGTAAGGCTTCCCGGAAATCCTGATATCCGGTGAAAGAATGGCGGAATGCGCGGAACCAGGTGTTCGCTTGGCCGTCGAGAAGACGCTCAATCACTCTGAGCTCCCTCTCAGGTGTCACCATAGTATATCTGAGATAGCTCTCTACGTTCGCCAAAAATTCCACAGCGGTAATACCACTTCCAGTACCCGAGAAACGAGCATATAACACCCTCAAGGTCTGATATCAAAAGAATGCCATGCGGCTAATTGAACAGCAGTACGACCTCTAAATTCATCCCAGTCCAGTCAATTTACCATTAAACAATTTTTACAAGATCCTCTGAAAATCTACAAGGAGCTGATGGCCTCCATGTCCAAATCGGCTGCAACGGTTGGGCGCCAAAATAAATTAAAGGTGTTATGTGCCCATCAGAGGAGCTTGCCAGGGTTGCGAACAACCGAAATGACTTCCCAGACATTCCCATCTGTCAAACATATAAACCGAGAGGATCGGATGCACTTCTTTTAGGCCAATGCAGCACGAGAATCGTGGTCCCAGAGATCTGGTGGTTCATGGAGGCGAATATCAAAGACAGCCCAAGAAGTACAAACTCAAACACAAAACAAAGAAATGAAAACATCTAGGCTTATGTAAAATCTCGTGAACATGTTTATTTAAAATCAACAAATCCCTATCCTACTTCGGAGGGTTTGTTTCAGCTAATCCGCAAAGCTAATAAATCAAAATAAATAAATAAATAAATTTAGGGCTCTAACTGAAGCTAAGTTAAAACCCTCTCGAAAGTCCGTCAATAAAAAAATTAAAGCAACAACAGCAAAGCTTGCAATGTGGTACGTAAAATAATCCCTACGCAATTATAAATAAGTTACACAAGATCAGAATTTACATTTAACATAGTAGCAAAACAAGGCCTAAGATATTATGGTAACACTTCCGCAATTACAGTTAATTTGAATTAATTTAGCTAAGTCCTGACATGAATACAAATTACGTCGATAGGCGTCAGTAAGAAACAATTACAATAAAAGCTAACATGACAACCAGTAACAAAAAAAAACAACAATCAGTCTGATAAATACAAGTGTTCAACAACACTACAGGTACAATGGGGATGAATACAGAAATAAAGCACTAGACACAAATTCTTTCTAATTAAAGCCTTCCTGCACATTTTGAGATACTTTGAGTACCCAAAAGTCATCAAAGTGAATGTTTGTTACGTTGGTGGCAGCTCAGTAAAAACTACGTCTTACGTCACATGATTATTGCGCTCTACCAGGTACGAACTTCAGGTTCATGCGCCACTCCGTCGTCTCAAATTAGTGTTAACTTGTCTAAATGTCGTTTCCGCAGGGAAATGATTCACCTCTCATGGCATCAGTAAGCAAGCACAAATGTAGGTTCAAAGTCATCAACAATCAATCAATTTAGATAATCATTTTAGAATAATTATGTTTCATGATTTATATGCGTCGAATTAGGTTATCGAAATATCTCCTTCACATGGTAGGTTTACTCCGTGTTAATCACAGTAGATGATGGTAATACGAAGTTACACACTTGGTCATTTAAGTAGCACATTTTCATAGGAATTCTCACATGTGGTATTCACAGAATTTAGAGTAATGACTGTGAAACCCCACCAACCTGGACCCAATGTTTGGGAAGCCAGGCTCTGCCTGTCACAAGTCAGGACAAAGGGCGAGTGATAGAGGAGTAACACCTCTTTAAAAAAAACCTTGGTCCAGCTGACCCGGCTGGTAGTCTCTTGTAAGCGTCCCTTGCCAGGGTTACGGTGAAGACCTCAACGGCAGTTACAGTGGAGAGGATAATCCTCGGTACAGTGTAAGTGGCGGATGTGGTAGCCCAGTGCTCGGGATTAATTGAGTAAAAGGTATCATCCTCATTTTTGGGGGTAGATATCAGTTGTAGCGTCTGACCCGGAGCGGGCGGTTACACACGGCGTCTGTACCCCATGTTAGGGGCGGCCGAATTATATGCTGGCAGTAGCGTTAAAATGCCCTCAACGACAGACGAAGCGACCCGCCGGTTGAGGTATTTCCTGTCGCATCAATGGCTACGTCTCTTCTAAATTCGGAACATGCTAGGGCGTTCCCCCAAAGCGACGCGCGCCACTTGCGCCCGAGTGACGTGAGAAATGAGCGAGGGTTACCTACTCATGAACGGGGTAGGTTAAAGAAGTTAGTTCAACCCAAACAACTAAGACTAAGATTCGCTACCCTCAATATTGGAACGTTGACTGGCCGACATCGTGAGCTAGCAGAAATGCTTAAACACAGGCGTGTCAACATTGCCTGCATCCAGGAGACCAAGTGGAGGGGTTCAAAGGCGAAAGAAATTGGAGATGGCTACAAACTCATCTATCACGGTACCAGCGCAGCACGAAACGGTGTAGCAATAATCGTAGACCAGCACTACCGCAACAGTGTCACCAATGTCAACAGGGTGTCAGATAGGCTTATGTCTATCAAGATTGATTCAACAGAAATCACTGCCCACATTATATCTTGCTACGCACCTCAAACTGGATGTACAGAGGATGAGAAAGATGAATTCTGGAACAGTCTGGATACCCACCTTCGAGCAATCCCCCAGGATGAGCCCATTATTCTTGGAGGAGACTTTAATGGACATGGTGGGTCTCAGCGTGAAGGATATATGCGATGCCATGGAGGACATGGGCTTGGTGTGCGCAATGATGACGGATGTAGGATACTTGACTGTGCAGAAGCTCATAACTTGATTGTGACCAACACATATTTCAAAAAGAGGCTAACACATCTGGCTACTTATACCAGTGGAGGACATGCTACTCAGATCGATTACTGGCTAGTTCGGCAACAAGATATGAAGCTGGTGACAGATACCAAAGTGATTCCGTATGACAGCGTTGCCCCTCAACACCGATTGCTTGTCCTTGATATTCATAAAAACGTTAAGCGACCCAAAACAAAACCTAAAACTGGGCCTGAGCGTATCAAGTGGTGGAGATTGAATGCCCACCGCAATGAGTTGGTCACAGCCTTGGCAAACTTCTCGGTGAAGTCTGATCAATCAGTTGATGGCATGTGGAGGGATGCTGTGAAACAGATACATCAGGCGGCGAAAGAGACTGTGGGAAAAACCATACCCGGACGAAAATACATTGATAAACAGACCTGGTGGTGGAGTGATGAAGTCAAGCAAGTTATCAGGGAGAAAAAGATGGCCTACAAGACTTGGTGGAACTCGCGTCTTGATACTGACCTCCAGCAATACCGTAAACTGAAATCAGCATCAAAAAGAGCAGTAGCTGCTGCAAAGGACAATTATTATCAAGACCTGTACGACCAGCTTGACACACCATCAGGAGAAAACAATGTATATCGTCTTGCTAAGTCCCGTAATCGTTCAACTCAGGACATTGGACATGTCATGAACATCAAGGATGCGAACGCTAAGCTACTACGAGAACAGAAATCTATCCTCCAACGTTGGGCAGACTACTTTTTTGGCATCTGCAACGAAGAATTTCCACACCCACCAATTGCAAGTCCTGATCCTACCTTAGGACCCGTTCCTCCAATTACATCCGAGGAAGTAATGCTTGCCATTAGCAAAATGAAGAGTGGGAAAGCAACTGGCCCAGATGACTTACCGACGGAAATATGGAAAATTCTAGGAAGGCCTGCCTCAGAATTCCTTGCCACACTCTTTAACCGGATCATTGCTGAGAACCAACTTCCCCATGCATGGACAACTAGCATGACAGTTCCAATCTGGAAGGGAAAAGGTGATGTGGGTGACTGCTCAACTTATCGCCCTATTCGACTCCTCTGTCATACGTTTAAAATATTTGAGCGTGTGCTTGATTGTAGACTGAGAAATATTGTCACTGTAACACCAAACCAGTGTGGGTTTGTTAAGGGATGCAGTACCATCGATGCTGTCCATGCCACACGCCTTTTAATGGAAAAGCACAGAGAGAGGCAGCGGAGTGTACACCTGGCATTTCTCGATTTAGAGAAAGCTTTTGACCGTATCCCTCATGATCTTATTTGGAGAGCTCTTCGTTGCCATGGAGTCCCTGAGGAGTATGTAAGCTGGGTGCAACTTCTGTATCGCAATGCCACTAGTGTAGTTCGGAGTCCAGCTGGAGTCTCCCCACCTTTTGAAATCACTGTGGGTGTTCATCAGGGTTCTGCTCTATCACCACTGTTATTCATCCTCTGCATGGATACAGCAACGGCGGACATACAGACCTCACATCCCTGGACCATTCTCTATGCGGATGATGTGGTACTTGCCCAAAAAAACCCGCCCTGAACTCCAGCACAGGGTTCAAACCTGGAACGACAGACTGGCTGAAAATGGACTACACCTCAATATCCAGAAGACAGAATACCTAGAATGTGGCCCCCAAACTAGAGGTACCATCAGTATCAGCACAGAAAATCTGCAGAAGACCCTGCATTTTAAGTACTTAGGGTCCACTGTCACTTCAAATTGTGACGCCACTCCTGATACTCGGATGAGGGTAAACGCAGCCTGGCTCAAGTGGAGACATGTCACTGGAGTTCTCTGTGATAAAAAGATGCCTCTGCATTTAAAGGCAAAGGTCTATAAGTCTGTGGTACGCCCAGCAGCCATCTATGGGACCGAATGTCGCCCTATGACCAAACAACATGAGCAAATTTTGAATACGATGGAAATGAAGATGCTCCGATGGTCAATGGGGCTGACCCGATTTGACCACGCAAGGAACACAGACGTCGGGCGAAGATTTGGTATTGCACCAATTGTCGAGAAGGTGAGGGAGGCTCGTCTACGCTGGTACGGTCACGTCATGAGAAGACAGAACAACTCAGTTGCCAAAAGAGCACTCCACATCAACCCAGGTGGAACAAGACCACGTGGAAGACCTGCAAAGCGGTGGACTGACAACATCAGGGCTGACATGCACGCTGTTGGTCTAACACCAGAAGATGTCAACGACCGAAAGAAGTGGAGGAGATGTAGCAAAGTAGCAGACCCCGCAAGGGATTAATGCTAGGAAGAAGAAGACTGTGAAAAAAATTGCACACTGCTTCTACACAAATATTGCAGACTATAATAAAAAATGCCCCTTCACTGTCTGCTTCACTGATTCTCAGATACACACATGGTATCGTTTCACTGATGTTACAACTTTGCAAAATCACCATTTATCGTTGCAATCAGATGTCGTAGAAAATTCGCACTACAAGCGATGATATCGTTCCTGACAGTGGCGTGCTTTACACTCATACAGTATAATGTTCAATGCTCTCTGTCGATTATTTTCCGTCCCTCGTGGACTTAGAAAAGTTGTGCCTCGTGGTTGAAATATGGTGTTCCACGCGGTCAAAAATACACAGAAAAAGTTACACTTCTGCCGAATCTTCACTGTGGTCGATAATACTTGACCAATAATGATTTAATGATCACAGCACACAACACTGTGCGAAATTATTAACGATGCACGCAGATACAAAATGTTCATCCCCTCGTGGATGGACTATATTTCGTTTCCTCGTCACTGCGGACGGACTGTGTAACACGTCCTATTTGGACGACTCGAAACTCGGTTGTGATAGACACCGGATCATGCTCCTGAGTTCAAGCAAGTGCTCCAGTCGTTGAGCGACTAATTACATCCAATTCGCATATCTACAATGGAAAATACCTTTACCAAAAATATAAACTCACACATCAAAGTGTTCAAATTAGGAAGAATTACAAAGTGCGAAGTTCTGAGTCTTATAGTATCAAAACATGTATTATTATATGCTCAGAAAACGGTATACGACATTTCTTCTAAGTCAAAAGAACATGTGACATCATGCCAAATCATGTGCTGGCCTCCGGGCGCTTTCAATGTTGACGCAAAGTATTCACATATAATTTTCAAGGAAAATATCACCGAGGTTGAGCTCACATGGGCTCAATATATCATTATTGATTGTATTAAACAACCTATTTGTGTATTAAAACGTAGAAAAACAGAATTTGTAATGTTAGGAGGCAATGCCCCTGCGGAAATTTAGATCTGTTCACTAGTTTTATTCCACAATGTTGTTAACATTGCTAATTTAGACAGATGATTCATGGTTTCATTTGTCTCTTTTTAAATTATAGAGAGTGTGGGAGTACAGGAGAATCGGGTTTTGTAATGTCTGAATTTTGTTTTAATAATAAAATGTTAACGATGCTGCAATTCGTAACATTATGTTACCATAACCTCCAAATTTAACACCACGCCCCCACCAACCATCTTGCCAAGATAATCAGTAGGGATTGTTTTTTGTCTTGCATTGCGTGTATTTGGGAACAATATCGTATTACATGGCAGTTAAGTTTCTTTATGAGGTAAAATGAACCATGAAGAGGTTATCAAAGCATCAATTTAATGCATAGCAAGGCCATGGGATGTTGATTGCATTTATCAGCATAACATTCTGATTTATATGGCCCCGAATTGCATGCACTATGAAATGAATAAATATGCATGAAAAAATGCACTACGTATTGATCAAATATGCATCATGTTTCAAAAATATGCACTGTGAAATAACTACAAAAATCACGATCACTCCGTATTCTTTAGCGTTTTATCTTGAATATAAAAAAATGTGAACAGACGGACATATAACTACACCTTTTTTAAAATATCTCAACTAAGAAACAGTTCTTAATAGTAGGAAATGATATTTAATGGAACTTCAAGCAGTATTAACCATCAGATATACAATTTTAATAGCCATTGAAGATTTTGAAACGAAAATAAATTTACAATATTTAGATAGTGAATGCTGTATATTGTAAGGTACCTGAGAGGGTATCCAGTACAAAGAATTATCCTAAGGGATGAAATAAGTGTGTTTAAGGGGAATGCTTGGCAATTACTTATAAGAGGTGTCGATTATCTAGTGGTTTGAAATCGTCAGTACGATCTGCGAGGAGAACTCCCCAACGTGCTGCTTGGCGGGGTAGTTCCAGGTGTGAGTGCGTAAGGGAGGGTAATTTAATTATTACTCTATGCGCGATAGCGGTACCCAGCGGTCTAATGTAAGTCGTAAGCAGGCGAGCTAACAGTGAGCCTGCTTGTGTCAGCGCTGTGCTGTGACGCTCTGCTGACGTCAAGAAGCAATTAAATAGTAGTGTTAATGCTAGATCCTACCTATCGGGGAAGCTAAGAGGGTAGGATCTTACCAGCTAATTAAATAAAAGAAAAGACCAGTGCCTTCTATTATGTTTGAATTTAATGAGTACCTCGAGTTTGAGATACTCTGGCAAATAGCAGTTCAGTTAATAAAAATAGATAATTATTGCAATCCAAGCACAGGGGGATGGGAGTGTAGTATGACTGTGTGTGTGTAGTGATCGCTTGAGACACTTACCCTTCGGCTTCCGGCAGCGATTCGGCACGTAGCTAGCACTAAGACAGACTGATCCGGGGGCACGACCTCCCGGAGTTCTTTTAGAAGTGTCGCGCTGTGTCTGCGGAATCCGCACATTTCTTCCATGTCATAGCCCTCTCTGGGGTCGTTGGCTGGGACACGAGGCTACCTGAGTTCATAGAGGTGATAATTTATTGGGTTTATAATTCTGTAAATGTATTTGTAGATTTCTGAAGTAAGTGTTTGGCATTTGGATTTGTCGGGGGTATTAGTATTAGGGGTTGATGGTGGCGTACCCTAGGGGTACAACAACCCCCTTTGTTGGGTTAGTTCTCGTCCTCGATAAATGGACGAAGACGTGGGGGTGGTTTTTGAAAAATAGGGCACCTTCTTCTTTCTTGTAATTCTTCTTTCTTCTTTTCTTCTCTTCTTTGAATTTTGTCCGGAAATGTGTTGGTGGCGTCGTCGGGGTGTGTGGGTAGCCTCGTGGTAGATAGGGGTGAGTAATGGGGTAGATATAGAATGTGTTTTATGGAAGTGATCGTTGAAGATTGTGGATGGGTAGAAGTGCCTTGTATAGTGTGTGCCTCCGGGTAGTGCTCAGCGATCATGTGTAGGTGTATAAGATGGGGGAACTATATTTCTTTACAATGTGGTGTCGAAAAATGCAACATTAGGGTGTGAAGCTTAACATGTATACACTGTCAATAGTCATCTGATGATCATATGATTTACTCTTGGGATATAACATGTATCCTTATTGTAACGTAGACAAATATAAAATACATACATAAATAATCAAAACACCAAAAAACATTATAAACATTAACCATTGCCAATTCATGTGAAGGGGTACAGGAACACAACGATAGGAAAAAACATCCTAGGGGTGGGGGGAGGATATACAGTCAACGTACCTCCGGTGCGGATGAAAAACTGCCCTCGCGTGCCCTGCACGTGTATAAAGGAGATAGGATGGAGAGAAAGAAACAAAGAAATGTCGCAGGGTGTAGTTTAAGGGAATATATTTATAAATGTTTTATTGTGGGGAAGAAATGCGACATTTGTACAACAGGGAGGTTAAAAGAACAGAAAGGAAAAACAATGTGTATACATTCAATTATAATAATTTCATACTCTCGCAACAATAACCTTATCATAACAATACCATATTTAGTCATGTAGAACACTATCAAACTCTATTAATTATAACAATATCCTAATAATACCCAATTTGCGCAACTATAATACTATTATATGCTCGCATGTACAAAATTACCGTACTCTGTCAATTATAATACTAACTTGAGTGCACTCTTATTTAATATCTATGTTTAAACTACTATTTAAGACCTGCAGGCTATTTAATTACATGTTTATGGTATGACTCGCTCCCTGTGGGAAAGCGAAGTCATCTTGGCAGCACAACTCGTCCTTCACATAAATAGGCGCGAGCTGTGTGACCGTAGTGCACCTCTCATTGCAGGTGTCAAATTGTTATCGTTGATCCGACCTCCAGTGGGGGGATATCCCACAGGTATATCTCCACCGTTGTTCGGATGTACACCTGGAAACGTATATCATGTGTGGGTGGGGGGGGATCGTGAATTGGCCGTGTGAGTGTGAAATGTGGGGGGAGGGAAATTTGTGTATTAAAAATACATATATATTGTCGCCATCTGTTGGGACAAAAAGACACATAATATCACAATATAGGGTGTCCACCCTCGGCATCTGTGGGGTGAATCTGTGGATGTATAGAGAAAAACATGTCATCCTGAAAATATATCGTGTTATTTCACTGTAATCAGGTATCTCGGCGAGTGCCCAAAATGGAGCTACTCCCGATGCATATACGTAAAGTATGCACCACTATGTGCGCTGTGTCGGGATTTGGCGCCTCATGTTTTCAACCTGCGCTGAAAAATTAAGACATAAATATAAGTATAAAATATATGTTTAAAATCAATACTGGCCATTCGTTACTTTATGCTTTCATATACCTTCATGCTTGTTTATTCACTAATCCTTATTTCCTATAACTTCGCATTTCCTTATTCTGATTCATCATTTTCCTATATCTTTGTGCTATTTCATTGTTTATTCATTATTGCCTATATCTTTGTATTTCTTTATTTCTTACTCATTATTTTCCATAACTTCGCGTTTTTTCATTCTTATTCATTATATTCCTATATCTTTGTGCTATTTCATCCTTTATTCATTATTGCATATACCTTTGTATTTCTTTATTCCTTACTCAGTATTTCCTATACCTGCGCGTTACTTCATTCCTATTCATCATGTTCCTATATGTTCGTGCTACTTCACCATTTATTCATTATTGCTTATACCTTTGTATTTCTTTATGCTGTCGGACCTTCCAGTGAAGGACATTCACGTGAACGGTATGGACCGTTCCAATCGGGCTTACGCATCTGCATAAGACCGCATTCGGCGCTTATATATTGCCATACAGGCAATATCAATGTACTCCTCCCTCTGGGGCACAACCAGAGCGCTCAACGGTAGTTGTAACCACGGCCAGGGAGAGAATCGTATGTTCGTCGTATATCTTCTTCTTTCTTGATGCTTTGTTCAACGGGGACATGAGCAGATAAAATTATCGGTGCTACATACCTCGGCCCGGGAAATTATATCCTCTTCTTTCTTGATGATTTGTTCTACGGGGACATGAACAGAGGAGATCATCGGTGTTACATACCTCGGCCCGGGAAATTATATCCTCTTCTTTCTTCACCTGTGTGTGATAACCAGGTCTCTAGCTCCGCGCATAGAGCCGAAATTACTTAACCTTACATGCTAACTATCGTCAAGTCAAGTGGGTCGTCTTGGGAAGGAGGATGTATCCTGTCCGATGTGGGGGTAGTTAATTCCCTCATCGAACCGTCAAGCCTCCATCCGCAGGTATAGCTTAGACGACGTTAGGGCATAAAAATGGGTATAACGGACCCCGTGCTGGAGGAGACAGGCTAGGTACGTCCTCGATCACGGGCGCCTGCCCACCCTAACACGTCACCACTATGACCTCCCGTCGGTCGTCAACGTCGAAGTCATATCATGTCAGGTCCTGGGCTATGCTAGCCCTCAGTCCTGGGTACAACTTACCCATTCCTATTTTCCCAAGGAAAATAGGGTCACATCTATCATAGTGCACATACGTGCACAAACCATTAAAAGATAGTGTCAAGCGGTATTGTGTTGTGCGGGGTGTTATAGTTATACGGGGTAGGGGGGGGATGACTGTGGTGGCACAGTGCACTTTCGTTGCGCCTGGCTCTCGGATATCTAGCTGTTTTTTCAGCTGCGTATAATCCCCTCATACATGTTAGTGGGTAAGTTAAGGATGTGGAAGGGTGTTCCCGTGTTAGTGGGAAGTTGTAATCATGTTATGTTTTGTAATTAGCGGGTAAATGGGTGGTGAGATAGGTCCAAGGAATCGTGGTCCTATGGGGATGTTGGGAAACGTTAAGTGGCAGGATCTCTCGACCGGTGTGGGTGAGGATTTTATTGGTTAGGAACTGGGTGTTCAGTATGGTTGTTATATACCGTACTGAAGGACGAAGGGTGTCATTTATGCTCTAAAGTGGCATGGAGGGTAAAAATGCTGGGTATAAAATAAAACAATTCATGCATTAGTGTTAGCAGGTGATGCCTGGGACGCTAAGCTGTTAGCTTTAAAGTTCCGAATGTTTTGTAACATTTAGCCATGAGCGATATAGCATGTCGTACACCCTGCTAATTGCATGATTACCAAGTGCCGTGCATTAATAGGGAACAAGTGTACAAGTGTGCAATTGTAGAGTGTTATTAATGTATAGTGGGAGGGAGATGTGCTATGAAGCTTGGATGCACTATTCGCAATATATGGCATCTGTGGCCTTAATAATAATAGACTGCTGTCTGCACTTGTATACCATATACTCTAGACTTATATACTAGGAAGCCTATGTTCTAAAAGTGGTCATCTAGGATCATTAAATAATTTAATCCCTTAACTTAGAGATTCTGACTTATGTAAATATATATTCTAAAGCAGGTTACATCTCTGTGCGCGAGATGTGTGGCCTAAGTTCTTCCTATAGGGGGGCTTATTGCTGTAAAAAATACCCTATCCGCCCTGCGGAAATGTGGGGGATCCATAAGTGTGTATTGCCATTCTAGTATTTGGGGGATGGTATATATGAATGCCATCTATGTCGTAAACTGGGCTAGAAATTCCACTAAATGTGGTGTTTTAATTGTGGAGTTCAAGAGGGGTAAAATGCGCGGGGGGGGATATTAAAGCGCTATCGCTGTAGATGAGTTTGCTCGAACCGATTCTGGAAGAGAATATTTTGTCCAATATCGCTGTACCGCGAATAAAATAAATTAAAACCTCCTAATTGGGAAGTAGATCTATTTATTGGTATGGTCACGGAGACATGCCCGTGTTTGCGTATGTCGGAGGGTGTGTCCATATAAGGGTGTGTTCGAGGGCAAATGTTTACTGAATCCCGATGAAAGATAAAATAAGGTGTATTTGTGTGTCGAGGCGCTGTGTGTATATCACCGATAACAATGGCTTCTTGCCGTGAAATATGCTGTACCGGTCTTAAGTGGTGAGGGATGAAGGTTGTGACCTGAAAGAAAAATATTTGATTACCCTGGTGGGTATAGTATACTCCGAGAATCATATGTCTCGACCTCACTGTCATTTGAATTCAGCGCGCGAGAGTATGAATGGTTAGTATTAATGATGGCTGCCGGCGAGTTACTTGTCACGTGATAGGTGTGGCTTGTGATAATGTATGTGTACGGAAGGTATCAGATATCGGCTACTGCAAGGCGGGATTTAAAGTGCTTATTGGCTGGCGTACTGCAGTAGGTCATGTTTATGGGCGCGCTATGCTGATTGGACCTGAGCGCTAGGAATGGGTTTATAGCATGGTGCTTTGTTGTTATACAGTGAATGAACTGTCAAAAGCACGTGTTGGGTGTTGACTGTAGTGGTTGTCATGTATGCATTGTCACATGCTATATAGCCTGTGTATATTATAATCTGGGTGTAAGTTAGTGACTTCTCGTCTGTGTATCGGGAAACAAAGCATGTCCCTCTGGTGGGGAACACTGATGGGATTACGCTGTCATCATAGCGTACTCAAATGTGGCAAATGATATATATATATAAATACTGTGCTTCTTGTATACAATTTATGGAGTGTGCGGGAGTGTATTTTGAATGTACGGAAGCTTATGGCGATTCCTTGTGGATGTAAAAATGCTGTGTGCCACTCTGTGGAAAAGTGTCTCTGTGGTTTGATCCCACTTATTTCGGAAAATGCAAAAATAATGTGGGGCGTAGTAATATGCTGGTCGTCAATCTGTAGACAAGTGTGTCTGTGGTTTACTTCCGCTTACTGCGGGAAAATGCAAAATGGTGTATATAAAAAAATATTTAGTTTGTCTGTACCTAATTTACAAATTGTATTATACTGTACTGTGAATGTGTGGACGCATGTAGTGATTCCATGTGGGTGTAAGAATGTTGGGTGTCACTCTGCAGGAAAAGTGTTTCCGTGGTTTACTCCCGCTTACTTCGGGAAAATGAAAAATAATGCGGGGTGCAGTAATATGTATATCCATAGTGAATATTGTATTTCGCAATGTTGGACTGTCCGTGTAGTAGCATAATGGGCTACATTTACCTGGCATTCTGCTGTATGGAATGGAGATCTTTATACTGTATTCCCATAACTGAATGTGTTGGTGTGGAGATGATGTATTCCTATTGCGTATCTTATGTTTGTGGAATCAAGTGGATATTTAGTTTTTATATATTAAATAAAATCATTGGGCCTTTGTTAATCATTATCTAAAAAATTCGGCATGCCTATGTCCATGATCGATATTTATTCTTTATCGCGAACCTAGGAGGGTAGGACTTGGCCTGCTCTGGACTTAATTACGCCTTAGGGACATGCAGAACAGCAATGGACCATCAACGTATTGGGTGCCTAATATATTTATATCTATGCGCTCATGGCTGATATACATCCAAGAGTGTTGACCTAGGAAGGTAGGACTTAACCTGCCCTGGGCATCACACGCCTAGGTCTATTTTAGGACATTTATGGGCCATGGCGTTACTGTGATACTAATGGATATATATATATTGGTATGTGCCATGTCGTGTCACGTTGCCTCAAAACGAATATATGTTATTTTAATGTGGCCAACTTATGGCTTTAGCGATAAGTGTGTATCTACTGTGTAGATGTGAATTAAAGGGGATCTAATATAAGGATTTGTGGTCCCATTGGAGCCTTGTGGCACTTATGAAATTATTTCGTGAATTTATTACCGAATATCATGTCGTCATATAGTAGATCATTATGAACAGTTTATACTTAGCGTATGGATGATAAATGGTTCCCTACGTCGACTGTTAGAGGTATAGCCCCAATCCCCTAGATATTTCTAGGAGTCCAATCGGTCGTCGGCTTGGATGAGATGATTATAATTGTAATTTTAATTTAAATGATTTTCCTACTCCGTCGGCTAATATGGAAGTCGCCTCGTGTGAAAACTGTTCATTCTGTCTATCTTTATGACGGTACTGGGTGGTCAATGCCACTGTGAACTAGAAATAAAAGTTAAAGATCCCCTGTGAGGAGAAAAAATATATGAAAAGGAGTATGTGAAATCGTCATGAGTGCTGTATATAACGTGTGAGTCTTGGAGTTCCGGCGTCTCGTATGTCGAGATGCTGTGTTGGCAGTTCTCGCATCCGGCATTGTATGCGGAGCGCGACTCACTGTCTATGAGAACTTTGCAGTACTTAGTATGTGAAGTGATTGATATGTATTAAAGAATATCTCTTGGATCGCAGTGTATGGGATATGTAATTTGCGTAAGTATAAGTTATCCTTATTCCCAGTGGTTCCTAACTGTTTGTTCAGCTGATCTATATGGTCTGATGCTGTGATGGTGTGATAACCTGTGTGATTGTATCAATTCCTGCTGTCCGTGTTGGTAGTAATCCACTTGTGTACTAGTGCGATTGTGTGCGGAATTATATTGAATGTCGCTATACCCTGTCATGAGTGTTAATCCGCATTGGCCTGTAGGGAAGGCCACTAACCTGTGTTATCTTGTTGTCTGCACGAGCTTATGTCGGTGCTGAAATATGGTAATATATAAAGATCTATCATCCTGGAATGTTCGGCGATAGTGATTGTACTAGGCTGCTATCAGTGGTCTAGAATATAGTTTGAATCGTTTATGAACGATGAGAGTAATAATAGAAGATTGTATTTGTGTTAGGCAGTTTAAAGGACGTGCTTAGGTCCCAAGACCTATGAGAGTAATAACAGAAGAGTGAATTCGTGTTAGGCAGTTTAAAGGACGTGCTTAGGTCCAAAGACCTATTAGAGTAATGACAGAGGAGTGAATTCGTGTTAGGCAGTTTAAAGGACGTGCTTAGGTCCAAAGACCTATTAGGGTAATAACAGAAGTGTGCATTCGTGTTAGGCAGTTTAAAGGACATGCTTAGGTCCAAAGACCTATGTTATTGTGGTGTCTGTGACCCTGTATTTGCTTCCGCTACTGCTGGAGTAATGGCGTTCGCTAGATAAATTGTATTGTATGTACAGTAATGTATTATGCTTGGCCATATGTGTAAACTTAGTGGTCTACTCGGTGATAATGTATCGGATTGGCCTGTCATCCCGCCTTAATATGGGGTGACTGTTGGAATCCGTGCACTTTCTAAAGTTGTGCAATTAAAAATTTTGTGTACTAATTTCCTAAATGTGTGCATTAACCATGGCACTGTTAATCCCTCTAGTGTTGTGTGAGATGTATGCGTTCGCCTATCACTTAATACATCTGTCGGAATTTGTCATCGGTCGCTGCCGAAGGTATATATGTAAATAATTAAGTTATGTGTCGTTGCTTATCAACTGTGTGCTGTGAGTATATTTGTATGGGAAGGGTACGTTAATGTATCGTCCCTCGTGACAGGTGATTTGATCTTTAGTCGGTCACCTAATGCTCGTAACCGTGTATTGAAATCTATGTGCGATTAAGTTGGTTAAAATGTGCGTTTTGTATAAGATTATATGAATATGAAATGTTTAGATAGCTTTCTATGGTAAAGGAATCTTTCCGTGGTTTGCTATGTGCACTCCAGTTGTGTAAATGACCCGTCTTACGCATGGCTATGTAGGCGCGTGGTTATCTACGTGACTTGTCGGAAAGTGTTGTTGCTATGGAGGGATCGTGTATTGCTGACTGAGCGTTACGGCTCCCGTAATTTCCGTGTGTCGAGGGAGAGGATTGACCTCGCTTGCTAAATGTGTGTAACTTATGTAAGGCCTTGTCTACAATATATTACCTGCAAAGACATTTATGCACTGCGGTGTATTTTTCCAAATACACGGAAAGAAGGAATTAGCTTTTGCTGTTCATTACTTTATATCAGTCCATTTATTTAAATTTCTTTCCAGCACACACCAACATCGAACTGTTACCTCCTGTTTGCCCCGTGCATTTGTTCATTTTTTCTGTCAGTTTTTTACAGAAACGCATATTCTGCTGAACCAGCCTGACAGCGCCCCATCGCTGCCTTCCGAACTTCCATTGCTTCAAACCATGAAGACTTCTACACTAATCCGCTGGGCGTCGTGTTCTTCACCAACCAACTACTCCATGAAGACACCGCTCCAAGAATTTTATTTTTGCGAAGTTTTTCATGTTTGTGTGTAACCTCTTTGTTCCTCCCCTCACTCGCCTGCTTCCCCCTCTTCGCCCCTCCTCCTACTACGCTCTCCTCCCCGCGCGCGCAGCCCGCTCGGTCACTTCACTTCTACGCTTCGTCTCGACTTGTCTCCGCGTCGTGAGCAACCGCTCACGCTTCCTGTGCACTCAACTTCTTGTTGAACATGCCGTCTAGGCTGGTGTGTTTTCGCTGCGTCTAGCAGCCCTCACTTGTACGTCAGAAGTCGACCAGTTCAGTTAGAGCTCCACTAAAGCTCGCCTCCTCAACTCGAGAGGCAAACTTTTAAATTCTACGCCATGTTAGAATTTTAGTATCAACCGTCAAAGGGAACATCGCCTTCGCCATGAAGCAAAGCTAAGTACTACTTCTACGTTCTTCAACTTATTCTAATTGATTTTAAATAGCTACATGCTTTTTAATGATCATTTTATAGGCAGTGTGAGATTTCTATATTTGGGGCAATAATCATCCTTCACGGGATTTTCTATGTTGAGCTTTTGTCTATCTAAGCCGATCTTAACAGGAAGCAGCATTTATTATGCTTATTAAATGAGAGATTTTCTCACAACGTGGGATACCATTAAATTACCCACTGTCTATAAAATACTTAGCTCGTTCCACCGCTGGACTAACTTTTGCCCTATTCTTCAGTTATGATTGCTCTGGAACCTTCCAGAATCTGCACTCTATCTACCAGTTATACTGTCATGTATTTCCCACTCACATGTGGGAATACTTTTTCAAACTAAGGAGTCTTCCTTATGAACTACTAATCAATATCTAATTTTTCTTCCTCCGTTGGGATTTTCTCAGGCGTATTCAACTATAATCTACAACTTTCTCAAGCAATAGACTCTCGCATATCTAGTGTAACTAGTTATTTTCCATCATTGCAATAACTTTCTTTGCCATAAACGTTTTGTGCCACAACAGTGAACTTTTCATCTATATTAACAGACTATAGTGAAAAACAGTGTTTGTTCAACATTTCATCCGCATCGCGTTCGTCCGAATACTATAAAAACGGCCATGAACACTTTTCCACCATCCCATTTGATCTTTCCCAAACCCCTTACTAACAAACCAAAATAATCAAATTGTTACTTTAGGTCTTTTTTCAATGAGGTGTCACTCTCAATTAGTGCCCTCCCTTTTTTTTTGCTCTATGTACCACGAATTAATGTCTGTAAAACTTCGTGTCTATTACACGCCTTAAATTATATTGTTTCTCCCTTCTAATTTGGGAATACAATTCTTTCATCTCATAAGTGAGTTATCTCTAGGTTTCACGAAAGGGAAACTTGCCCCATTTGTCTCGTGATCCCTACTTAAACATAGGAATTCTAGAAACTTTATTTCGATTGTTCTCTGCAGGTTTCACAATAAGTGACCTGCCCTATTTGCATAAGCCAACCAAGTATTTCTGTATTAATATAAGAAGTCATAGAAACTTCTATTTTATTCTTCCTGCTTTAAGTTGTTGTTACTTTCGAAGTTGTTACTCTTTCTTAGATATTTATCTAGAGATTCTTAAAGTACACACCTTGTACTTGATTTATTGTCTAACATTAATCACGTTAGTTACCTTTAACTTTTTCATTTATTTATCTTCGTCATTTCAAAATCTTACGAAGATTTTAAAGCATATAAAAGGTTTGAAACCAAAAGAATTGTTAATTGCCTGGCGCAAGCTTTAAATGTTTTCGGAGGTCTGCAACCTCATTTGTTACAAAATCAAAATTATATATTTGTTACAAAAACTACTTCCTTTTGCATTGTTAAATAAATTAAATATTTATTCTTTTGATTTATCATTTCTCAAACATAACGGTTAGGCAAGATCCTGTCTTCCTTGACTCTTCCCACTTAATGCAAATAAATCTATTGATAGGGCGTTCTCCACTTGTTGCATTGGAGCAAGAACTCTTAGTCATAACTTATGTCAAACTCTCTTCCTATTTCTCCATCCTTTTTCTCCGGTCCGAAACCCACTTCCTTTTTTTCATCATCTTCCCTTGGGGGTTAGGTTATTCCCAAGCTAATAATCTACCCACACTGTACATATTTTAAGCATGGAACTATTATTAATATAATTAAATTGGCATTTCCTAATTGGTATCCTGTAACTGAAGACTATTTATGGTGTGGGGCCAAACCGGGATTGGTGTTGACATCTGTTTGAGACTGTGGTTACTAGATGCCATAGTGCAATTGGCGCTATTGCCAATGCTTATTTGGCGTATCGTGTTCATGGGGACTTAAGGGGAATATGAGGCAAATGTGACTACTAAATATATATCTAGCCTTGACCTTTCTTAAACTAGTGTGTGCGAATAGACTTCATTATCCTAGAAAGACATGAGACATAATAAATATAACCTGGTACACATTTTATATCATTTATAACTAAACATGCAAACTTATAATTAAGGTTCGTATTTATGCACTGTGGGGAACTGTCGGTGACTGCTAGTTGTGAGCATGGCTACTATAAGCCATAGCGCATTGGGCGCTTGTTTGACTCGTATGGTCCTGGGTTTGATATATATGTGGTAAAATATATTTTAACTCTGGATACTGATGACCCAACGGCTGTGTTTCGTGGCTCTGGGGCCGAGGTAAACGTGGAGATACGTGGGGCTGCTGCAGGCGCAGCTTGCCTCGACATTTCTTATTCTCTACTTACACCTTAATGTTGTGTGTGAAAGGAAAATTGGCTGTGGGGGCGAGTTATATAATGCGTGAAGCAATCTCGTGGTCTGGTTGAATGGTATAAGTGTTTAGTGTGCCTCTTATCATGTAAAAATAACGTGTTCTAAATTGGCAATTTCGAATCCTATTTAATGCAAATAATGGCACCGTCTCCCTCGGATTGCCAAGGCGGCTTTAGCACCTGGTATCCACTCAAGGGATGCATTTCCCGTGCGGGGCGTTTGGAGAAGGGTGATTTTAGGCTTGTGTTGTCTACCTTCTATTTTCGGGAGTGTCACCGGAATGGGGCGGTAAATTAATATGGCTTTTCGGCGTGCCTTAGGACTGTTGCTGGCCGGAATAGGCGCTAAGGTCCTAGGGCATAATGGAAGCGTGGGGATGGAAATGCCATTATGTGGCGGTGGGACTGTGTTCACGTGTGCCTCGTTTCCCATGGCGGGCTGCGGATGTGGCATGGCCACGGCAGTCCCCTTCCTAATAGGAGTGGGAGGTAGGGGAATGTATGTGCTGGCCATTTTTGGTGAAATGCCAGTACTGACCGCTTCCACTGGGGTAGGTGGATGTGTTAATAATTCAAATGAAATAAAGTGTGCCTGGAGCTGACGGAAACGTTGCCATATTTCGGCGTATTGCAGGGTAATCACCCTGGCTTGTTCCGCCAGTCTCGTGTTTACCGTATTTACCCTAAGGTGTTCTATCTTAAGATTAAAATGTTGTCTGTGAAGGGCCTCGTGGAGTAAGTGGAGTTTACCCTGTGTACGGTTAAATTACTGCCTGATGGCTGGGATGGGGCCCCTAATGACATATTTATGTCCCTTTTTATGGGAAAGGGCTCCCAGAATCCTCTTACTGTATATTGGGCATGCAGTATTTTCTGCAGGCGGTTCAGGTAATCCTGTTGGTCCCCTAAGGATTTGTGCCATGCAATTAAATTTTGCAAGGCGTCTATACGCTGCAATGTATGTATGCGGTTGAGGGATGCCATGCTGAATATAGAACTATAATAGGCTTTTGGTCGTATATATGTGTTTCCTATCGCAGTGTATGTATCTACTTGAGTACGGAACTATCGATGGAGGTGTCTGGGCAAGTGAATCTGTGGGAATTATTTCCTTGGGTTATCTGGTATATTCCCTATTCCACGGGGTTGGGAAATGTAATATTAGTGTTTCAAGGCTATTTAAATTGTCGGGGACCGAATCGGGTGGGCAACTAAATAATGTGACCCCTATTAAGTATATGGTGTGGGCGTAGCAAGTTTGGGGGTCGTGACTGGCTGATTATTATTTAAGGGTGGCGTTTAAAAATGTATTATCTATCGGGCGGGCTTGGGTGGGTACAAAAATACTATTGGACCCTTACTTCAAAAAAATTTCCCAATTTTGGGTTGCGTTTGCTTGGCTAGAAAGAGGTTAGGTTCTAGGGATCTATTCCGCGGAATACGTTGTATGTACTCCTTTAGGCGTTGTCTTAAGGCAACGTCGCGGTACCTAGCAGCTCCACCATTTGTAAGGTACCTGAGAGGGTAGCCTGTACAAAGAATTAACTTAAGGGATGAAATAAGTGTGTTTAGGGGGAAAGCTCCCCAATGTGCTGCTTGGCGGGGTAGTTCCGGGTGTGAGTGCGTAAGGGAGGGTAATTTAATTATTACTCTATGCGCGATAGCGGTACCCAGCGGTCTAATGTAAGTCGTAAGCAGGCGAGCTAACAGTGAGCCTGCTTGTGTCAGCGCTGTGCTGTGACGCTCTGCTGACGTCAAGAAGCAATTAAATAGTAGTGTTAATGCTAGATCCTACCTATCGGGGAAGCTAAGAGGGTAGGATCTTACCAGCTAATTAAATAAAAGAAAAGACCAGTGCCTTCTATTATGTTTGAATTTAATGAGTACCTCGAGTTTGAGATACTCTGGCAAATAGCAGTTCAGTTAATAAAAATAGATAATTATTGCAATCCAAGCACAGGGGGATGGGAGTGTAGTATGACTGTGTGTGTGTAGTGATCGCTTGAGACACTTACCCTTCGGCTTCCGGCAGCGATTCGGCAATTAGCTAGCACTAAGGCAGACTGATCCGGGGGCATGACCTCCCGGAGTTCTTATAGAAGTGTCGCGCTGTGTCTGCGGAATCCGCACATTTCTTCCATGTCATAGCCCTCTCTGGGGTCGTTGGCTGGGACACGAGGCTACCTGAGTTCATAGAGGTGATAATTTATTGGGTTTATAATTCTGTAAATGTATTTGTAGATTTCTGAAGTAAGTGTTTGGCATTTGGATTTGTCGGGGGTATTAGTATTAGGGGTTGATGGTGGCGTACCCTAGGGGTACAACAATATAAATAATTGATATTAACTTGCAAAAGGACTGAAACGTACTAGGTATTGAAATAATTTCAGTATTATTCTGTGATAGACTCACGGATTCAGAATTGAAATATACGACTTTAAGAACATCAAGTTAAGAAAGGGTTTCAAAACATCAAACAAATTACAATATACGCCCTTCTCAAGCATATGCACTTAAACAGGCAAACGAGAAGAATATGATGCATTGTGCCAAAATAACCAAAATATGCATAAATACACAAAAATAGATTTTGCATGAACTTACGGGCTTTACTGATTGATTTGAACTATGCAATCAAATAGCCTATAAACCCTCAACTAGCCACACACACAAATGCAATTATATACCTCATTTGAATAATAACAATAATGTCCCAGCCCCAGCCCTTATATAAGGGCTGTGCCTATACCTACATAAAAGCTAATTAAAAGTAACTACGTAAAAGACGGGTATAACGACATAGCAACACGATTGCGAAGTAAGCAGCAGGTCATAGCCCTAAGGTCTAACAGCAAGCAGGTTAGTCAGGACACAGCGGGCATTACACTCCTAAGATACCGCTGAGTAGACTGACAATGCACATTTTGCCTATAAGTAGAGGGTACGGACACGCGCCGCGCTCTCTAGTTCTGGCTCTCTTATTTGGCCGCTCTTTTTGAACCTGGCGGCTCTCTTGGACTTGGCGGCCCTCACTTACAGTCTTACACTCTATCGGAGTTGTGCTACGACGGACCGGTATGGGGGATGCCCCGTATCGGGTCCCAACGCCACCAACATCATGACAGACCGGGATCTTCGGTGGGGTGAGTGAACACGTGTCTGCTAGACTCCTTTTCCCCCCTATTTTATTATTTCACTCCTCCCCTCTTTTAATCGCCACTAGTATTCAATAAACCCCCTTTTTGTACAGTCCAATGATTATCTCTTTATTTCGCTTAGATTAAGAAGCCCGTCCCCTTTAGATTAGAACCTAGTTTAAGATCTCCACCGAACGCTGCCCAGTAGGAGGCGGTGCACAGCAAGCGTGCGGCCTACTAAGCCCCCTTAAGGTAAGCAAGGTGAGTATTCCTCCCCCGGTTCCCCTGTACGTCAATTGCTCTCTAGACGTGTCCGCAGTACTTCATAAAACACCAAACACTTTAAACACGAGTTCTACGCAAAAGTAGAATAAATGGGGGACAGGTGCCGGGTTAAACTCAGTAGATACCGGTAACGCCGTCCCGCCCATTCACAACAACAGTTCCACACAAAAGTAGAACAAATTCAAGAGGCTCGGAGGGGGTAGTTCTACACAAAAGGAGATCCAATGGTAGGACGCGGGATAAGCTCTACAAACGGATCCACTCTTCCCTCCTGCTAAACACTTTAAAGTTGTTCCACACACAAAAGTACAACAAATGGTAGAAGCGAGCGGGGTACCGTGACGTTGTCGTAAGACATCGCCTAAGGGGGTACAGACAACGCACCTCTGCGGGAAAGATCCCTAAAACCTCTTACTAGCCAAGCGAAAGTCACCCAAAATTAGGAAAAATTTTTGAAGTACGGGCCAAATAATATTTTTGGTACCCACCCAAACCCGCCTTAGTAAATAATACATTTTTAAACACCCCCATATTAAACAACAAGTCTAGCAAGAAACGACCCTGTACTCATTACATTAGCGAAGCGAGTGAGACAATTAAAATCCCCCCCGAGCAGGTTTTTTTTGAGCATATTAATTGAGAGGAATTTTTTACACAATAATTATCATCCTTCCCCACCCCCACCCTGTTAAGATTTTGCGACAGACACCTCTTACGCCAAGCAATTTAAATATTAACAACCCCTATCTAATAAGTCACTAGGAATATTAACGGAAGCCTAGTAGGAAGAGGTATTGATAACCACCCTACTATATTCAGAAAATTGGTCCTTATTTCAGATTAAACCCCCCACAATGAAGCTCTATTAGGAATAAGATTGTGATATCCCATAGGATAAGTTGGAATGAGTAAATAACTATGTATTTTATTACAGCAGTGCAACTATACATTGTATATGATTGTAGGCTATAATATTTTCTTCTGAATCCATTTTAGTATAACTTAGCGGAAGGTAGTATTGGCTACATGCTTACATAGAGTTAGGAGACCTTGCAATCACATTTCTTTAAGGTGCCGCATTAATTAGTTTGTACACGCATTCAGTCAAGACGTACTACAGTTTCTCTTTTGTTATGAAATCCGACCCCAGAGGAAATGCTTATTTGTCCATTGCAACACAATCAACTATGCCATATGGCAGACACGTGCTGAGCACACCGTCAGCCGGGCAAGGATATTAAACACGACACTGTCTTTCTAGCTCAGCGTACAGACGCACTCGAGCGGAAGCCAGACACATTGAGTTCAATTCCTGGCACTGTTCACTCACACGCCAGATGACTTTGCATAAATTTGCCTTTATTCTTTTTGTTTTCCATACATTTATTCACGTATTGCGAGGCGGGCGATAGTAGAAAAACGAACTAATGATTTTAAAGATGTAAGCGTAGAATACACTCTCAAGGTAGAATTCTTTTTCCACAGTACATTTCAAACAGGACATTGAGTTAGCAAAGAAGACACCGTTCCCTCACGAAGTAACATAGGTGAGACAGTGATCCAGTAGGAATTTATGAAAAACGCCGACAAATGGACGGCGATATCAATATTGCATACACGCGTAATCACGGACTTGGGCACAGCAGGGCAACATCGCAACGTACGACAATTGTTATCAAGAGTATCATCGTTAGTATATTAGTAATAAGTGTTCAGTGTTTTTAAGTGAAGTTGAAGAAATATATTATAAATATCTTGAGGCTAGCACAAGGGTTCGCACAGCCTCGAGAAAACGACGTTATTGATATCTTGCAGCAGGTCCAAGAGTGCACCTCGCTTTGAGATAAGGGAAGCATGGAAGAGATAAAGGAGATATTAACACACCTACGTTGATAACATATGCCATTAATAACTAAGATTATTGTCCACACCGTGGCCCAAAGCCCACAATTTATGCAAACCAAATGCTTAAAATAGAAACGTCACACCCAGAGGGAAGTTATTAGTTACAGGTATATTGGTCAGTATAATAATGACAACCGACGACCGAGGACTATCATTTCAGATTCAGGGACTTAGCCAACCCACTGAACACGTCAGAAGTAGTCCAGATATTAGAACGCTACTGAACACTGATAGGAAATAGCCACCCCTTTCACGTAGATGACGTTCGTTCTAATACTTTAGGGGAATTAGTCCCACCGCGTTCTACACCTTGTGGCGGTCGATTCAAACTTAATATATAGTGGATTTAACGTCCGTTGGGATGCGTTCTGTATCGAAGTACGAACAGGCTGCCAACAGAAGATATCTTTACGGTATTCTGATAGAATGTTAGGAGATATTAAAATTAAATTAAACCTAATACATAGTGATTTTACGTCCGTTGGGATGCGTTCTGTATCGAAGTACGAACAGCCTGCCAACAGACGATATCTTTACAGTATTCTGATAAGATGTTAGGAGATATTTATATTAAAATAAACCTAATACATCGTGGATTTAACGTCCGTTGGTATGCGTCCTGTATCGAAGTACGGACAGTCTGCCAACAGACGATATCTTTTTGGTATTCTGTTTAACATGAGGAGATAGTGACACGTTTTATGATATTATAGGATAGTAGGTAATTGAAACCTACACCGCTGGATACATTTACTGATTTTCTATATAAGGAGTGACCAATATCGAAAAGGAAACTACACATACGCTGAAACTAATAAGTAAAATTGAATTAATAATTTTTTCAATGTATTATGCTTATTTGTGATAAATTCATAATTTTTCAATGTAATACCAGGATTTGCGATAAATCCATAATTTTTCAATGTATTATTTGCAACGGACGAGGATGCAACTTCCACATGTATCATATACCAAGGGTGACAATGCGCTTGGGAGGTCACTCGGTACGGAGGTAATACCTAAAAAGGCTATGTAAGAGTAAACCACACCACTATACGTATGGGTCAACTGGATAAGCCCTTTTGAACAGAGAACTTGTAGCTATCCCAAACCACAATCTGCATTCGTAGTCACTCGGGTTACCGATACCACATTGCAAATTAGACGGTCACTAGGATTACTATACGTACTTAAGGCCCCATGTTACGTATTTCGCCGGTCCACTGGTAAAAGAAGTCCTCCTGGTTCTCTTAGTTCCGATACCACCCTGCGTATTACACACCATTTGGTTAAAATACATCATCATACGCATCCGTATTTTCTACGACACGAAGGCAACAGAACATATTAAAGGAATAAAACTATGCAAATAAAGCATACTATTAGTAATTCCATATAGAGCAACCCCATTACTTTTCTTACGGAGCAAAGGTAGGCATTTCATTGAAGATACAACCCCATTAATTTTATTAAGGAGCAAAGGTAGCCATTTCATTGAAGATACAGCCCCATTAGTTTTATTACGGAGCAGAGGTAGGCATTTCATTGAAGATACAACCCCATTAATTTTATTAAGGAGAAAAAGTAGCCACTTCATTGAAGGTACACTTAAAAAATTATCATGGCTGCGGATCAACTCTAGAGAGCTTAAATATTTAAGAAAAACCTTTAATATATATATATATATAGCCCCCCCCCCTTCGAGAGATTTTTCACCCCTGTCCAAACACGTGGTTCCCCCTACCCCCATGTATATAGTATATTCAGCCAAGGGAAGGCAGTAATATTAGGTTTAGCATTAAGAATTAAATTAGATATGAAATCAACCCCCCCCTTTTTAACGTGGCAAGTGTAACAAAAGGGTCTTTCATACCATGTCATTAACAGTGTTATTTTTTTACAGGCAATTATCACATGTCAATAACAAATGTCATTTTTTTTCAGATCATATTATCGTGTTAATTTATATTTCCTGAAGTTCTATACAGTGCACAGAATTCCCAAGTTAGCCCGTAGAGGCAATACATAATTTCCAATTTCAATAACTTCCCGACGAAACAGTCGCCATTTTAACGATAATCCATTTAAACTTAACGATCGAGTATACACGTAGTGCGAGTATCCTTACATAATGTCTGCATATCTATAGATTAAAAAGCGAATACGTCGCTTAAGTCACGCTGAGAAAGTGCAAAAGTAAGACTTAAGGATTAATTCTCAGCTATAGTAAAGGTCTACGACGAAGTATAAGGAAGTTTTTTTTACAAATATAAATGATTCAACTTCTACGAAATATAAGAGTATCTACGCAGCTAAATGCTTAAGGAAGCATATTGCAGTTTTACAACGACGCACATAGGACGTGGTATAGTGAATGACCACAATGGCCAATATGTCAACGAATACATATTGCACGTTAGTTTATTAGAATATTAGTATATATGTCATATAATGCAGACATTAAGTAACGAGACTACTTTGCACGACGTAACGAACTTCAGTGAAAAATTAACGGTACCAGGGTGAACCCATCCCTCTGTACAAAACGTTAAAAGTGATTTCTGATTTCAGACTTGTTATACGCTGTACAATCCTGTAATCCCCCAGTAGGCCATTCATGCAGGATGCCCCCCGGACGAACGTGACGCAAGACCGAAGTTCCAACACGCATGGCAGCAACAACAGTCAAAACCTACAAACCATAATAGACTGTCAGCCGATTTAGGCAGGAGCCTTCAGCTATTTCTTTCCAACACTTCGATGTTATTTTTTTCTCTTAATACCATAACTACATTTTTTACGCACATAATCAAGCAACTTTGACGGAATTTCACGTTTTCTGGGATATTTCTACAATTTTCATTTCTTTTATCATCCCCACGTTGTAAGGAGGTTAATCATAGTAGCGCACCCTCGCAGCTACACTTGGCCTAGAGTAGCCCATACGATACACTATGTTTTTCTCTTCCTATTTTACACACGCTACAGAGGTTGCGTAATAGCTCACGAGGGCTCGTTATTACTTAAGCTCCTTACAGCATCATTTTCCATCGTAGGAAAATTATGGTTATGCATGCACCCCCGCGGCAGGGCTCGGCTTGACGACGTCGTACGCAAGTCACGCACTGGTCCGAGTGCGGTGCTCATACTTTAAATTTCCTATGCGATTCAATTCAAGATATATCTTTCAACTTCATTTCTTTCACATTATATCTCCGCTGAAATTCCATTTTTTATTTTTTTCGCAATTTTAGCAAAACAATGTTAATATTTTTATGCAACTTTCAAGTCTGCCAAATAGGCAACACAGATTATGTCAATAATGCAATATGGGATGTAGACAGATACAGAGAAATATCTGCTATGAAATGACTGTATCACAAACCACCCAAACCCCTTGCCACGCCTTCCACCACTTAGTACGGCACAATTTCGCTCACCCTCCCATCTACGAAGAAGACCAGAAGCAACGAAGGAGGATACGACGAAACCACAGCAAATTCCAATCGACGAAAGGAAAGGAAAAGAAGAAGAAGAAGAAAGAAGAAAAGAAAAGTTTCCACCCCCACGTCTAGTCCAATAATCGAGGACGATTATTAAAACAGGGAGGCGACTTGTTCCAGCCCCAGCCCTTATACAAGGGCTGTGCCTATACCTACATAAAAGCTAATTAAAAGTAACTACGTAAAAGACGGGTATAACGACATAGCAACACGAGTGCGAAGTAAGCAGCAGGTCATAGCCCTAAGGTCTAACAGCAATCAGGTTAGTCAGGACACAGCGGGCATTACACTCCTAAGATATCGCTGAGTAGACTGACAATGCACATTTTGCCTATAAGTAGAGGGTACGGACACGCGCCGCGCTCTCTAGTTCTGGCTCTCTTATTTGGCCGCTCTCTTTGAACCTGGTGGCTCTCTTGGACTTGGCGGCCCTCACTTACAGTCTTACACTCTATCGGAGTTGTGTTACGACGGACCGGTATGGGGGATGCCCCGTATCGGGTCCCAACGCCACCAACATCATGACAGACCGGGATCTTCGGTGGGGTGAGTGAACACGTGTCTGCTAGACTCCTTTTCCCCCTATTTTATTATTTCACTCCTCCCCTCTTTTAATCGCCACTAGTACTCAATAAACCCCCTTTTTGTACAGTCCAATGATTATCTCTTTATTTCGCTTAGATTAAGAAGCCCGTCCCCTTTAGATTAGAACCTAG
This sequence comes from Meconema thalassinum, assembly GCA_946902985.2. Classification (NCBI taxonomy): domain Eukaryota; kingdom Metazoa; phylum Arthropoda; class Insecta; order Orthoptera; family Tettigoniidae; genus Meconema; species Meconema thalassinum. The sequence goes on along the minus strand of OX336389.2, from coordinate 524,797,605 downwards.
TTTAAGATCTCCACCGAACGCTGCCCAGCAGGAGGCGGTGCACAGCAAGCGTGCGGCCTACTAAGCCCCCTTAAGGTAAGCAAGGTGAGTATTCCTCCCCCGGTTCCCCTGTACGTCAATTGCTCTCTAGATGTGTCCGCAGTACTTCATAAAACACCAAACACTTTAAACACGAGTTCTACGCAAAAGTAGAATAAATGGGGGACAGGTGACGGGTTAAACTCAGTAGATACCGGTAACGCCGTCCCGCCCATTCACAACAACAGTTCCACACAAAAGTAGAACAAATGCAAGAGGATCGGAGGGGGTAGTTCTACACAAAAGGAGAACCAATGGTAGGACGCGGGATAAGCTCTACAAACGGATCCACTCTTCCCTCCTGCCAAACACTTTAAAGTAGTTCCACACACAAAAGTAGAACAATAATGTTATTGGGAACAGAACTATGACCACGTCAACGAATATGGGTAAGAGTGGTTACTCCGGCTTTAAATTCAATTCCGATCACGCTCACCGCGATGCACTGTGGTGTCTCTTCAGGAGGCTTCAGGTTTTCGTGCGGGAAATTTGAATCTGCGACTAGGTGTAGCCTATTCCCCTTCCCGGCTCCCTATTCCCATCTTCCCGAGAATGTGTATTTCGATGGATTTTATCAATCTTATTGATTTACTATCGCTTCATAGAACATAGAGCAAGCAAGGACAACTTTGCCCTTGTCTGGGAGGAATAAAATTTAATGATAATTATTGTTTTAAGACCTTACATCTAGATTATCGGCCCACAAATTAATATAGGCCTACACAGTTTAAACTAGATTAAGAAAAACACGGGAAATAAATATGAATAAAACCACCGCCAATAAAAAATACACCAAAATTTTGCTCTTACTAAATGGAATACTTTAAGGGAAATCAGGATGTAAATAAGGAACTAGGAAGCAGTAAAATAATCACAAAATCAAGTCTATATACTGACCCCGTATTCGCTCATGCTGGTGATGATTTTTATGAGAACCATGAATTTTTAATAACTGAGAGATGTAGAACGCACCCAGGAAGCATACCCTAGCTTCAGACGCATTTTTGACTTTACCCAGATGCTCCAAATAATTTTCCTGTAAGATTGAAGATTGAATCTTTAATGTGCAAACTAGAACGTATCATCTACCGTCATTCTGCATAATTTGCCACTATGTGGTGGCCTAATAATTATTTAATTATTATTTGAGACAAAGGTATAACCTCGCAGAGATGCGAACCGGATGTAAGTAGTCGCTACACGACTCAGGAAGTATCGACGCCGGAACGCCAGAATCTCAGAAGAAGCAAACCCCCTTGTGCGTTGGTAACGCATAGACGTGTTTATCTAATGGTCTGGTACACCAGGGTTTTGAAGGACCAAGGAGTCCATTATATGTGAATATCCGAGTACATCAAGTATATTTTGGCACCTAGTGTGCTTATGCATTATTAAGTTGCCTATAGTAGCAACGAGTGTACAATATTTCCGAGTGAAATTGTGAAAATCGATATTTTGCGACCCAGCACATGGTCATTTTTCATGCCAGATGGCAGATATGTATTTTTCAACGAAGTTCCAAATCATGGAAAATATCAGTGTTATACAGTGGAATGTACCTTTAAAACGCCAGTACTACTAATTATATTCGAGCCGTGCAAATGCCGAAATTTCTATTATCAAGATTACTGTGATAATTGGCGATTACGATTTTTCATAAAAGTTATAGAATCTGTGTTGCAACATACATAAAGTATCATAACTTCAGTGAGCAGACACATGGTCAATTTTCTAAAAGTCTGCACAGTGTAGAGGCAGTGTTTCTCAAAGAAAACTACGTTAAAATCAGTGATTAAACACCATTTTTCACAAACCTACACGATGCTGATACTGCACCACGTGATGAGAACCTTTTCCCGGTTGACCATGCTGTTCATCATGGCCTAAGCCATCCTGATGAGGAGGACATCGAACATCTAGCAGCATTACGAGATGGAAGAAGAGGAGAGAATGGCTATGCGCATGGCCAAGGAACGGAGGACCTTGCCAAAGCCTTTGGAAAGGATCTATCATTCAGATTTTCCATGATGGACGAGGTGAGCTACGTTGCGCCGTGAGTCATGCATTAATTCTCTTATAAAGGTTATCAGTCATGGTGGAGTAGTTCTAGCAACCGTACTTGATAACAGTCATGTAGGTAGGTTTTACATCTTTGTAGACGCCACTTTTGTGATTTTCCAACTTCACGAGCTTCCTCACCGTTTGGATTCTAAAGATAATGGTTAGTCACCCATGGTGTGTTCGCACGCTGGTGTAATATTGTAAAACGTGTAATTTTCAACTCATGGAAACCAGAATGTGTCTTTAAATAAGGAGCAATAATCTTCTTTTATCAGCTCATGCTGAAATTCGTGTAATATTTTCGCGCTTCCTTTTTGTCAATTACTAGCACGCCACTGACAGAAGTATCGTTTGGATGAGAAGGTTTAATCATCCAACCTTTGTGATTATTGTAAATACTTTTTAAGTGGTTTGAAAGCCACAAGATTCAAGCTGAATCTAATATCTGTGTAATGAGTGCAGCAAAATGTAGCTCACACTGATCCCGATTGCACGATAATATCGTATCATTTAGAATTAACGCCAGGAGGATAAGGTGTTGAAACACATTTATAGTCATTTTCCGTGCCTTGTGTGCACATGATTGTATAAAATTAATCCATAGTGCTGTGGAACATCATTCAATGAGTTTCACGTGGGGGAAATATCATCTTTTTATCTTTGCTTTTGACAAAGCTGTTACATCTTTGTACATAATTTTGGGAAGTCTACTACATCGCTTTATAATCAATTATATTGTAACACTAGCAGGCACCTGCGGCTTCGCTCGATGCATTATTGCTGATAAATGGTCTATTCTATTACAGCAATCGCGGATACAGGTGGGTCCATTCTAATTTTGAAAATTCTGATACATACAGTATATTGAAATGAGCAGCAAAGTGGGAATTTTATAGAGTTGTGAAATTCTGCAGGGTACGATGTTACATTATGTGAACACATTTTAGAATTACGATTTTTGATTTGTCATCTTCTGCTGAGACATAACGATTTTGTTGTCCGGATACTCACGAGCACGCAACATACAGTTGCCCATGGGAAAAAAATGGTTTTGTCTAAATGTACACCTGCTGCTGTTAAGTGTGTGTCATTGCGCTTTGTTAATAGAAATTGCGAATATTGTTTGAAGAGGGAACTGCACTCTTGCACACTGGAATCAGGATATGGGGAATTAAGAGCATTTTCATTAAGTTATTCTGGGTGTAATTTTGCCACACTTATTGATGATTTGAACGTCAACATGTCATTATTGTTACGTGCAATGCCCGTTCCAACGCTTTTAATTATGTATCTTCCCTGTATACTGGTGTTCCTTGACTTTTTGAAACGACCGCCTGGTGACTTGGTTCCGTTTGTGAACACGAGATGGCAGCTGCTATCGGACTTCGGCGCTGCTAGCCGTAGTTCCTCCTTCTTCACCACTAGAGTGTGTTGGTGGTGCCTTATAAACTAATCCTATTCGAGTCATGTTTGAAGGCTATTATGATTCTACGTCATGAAACAAAGGACTGTGTATACATGATACCGCCAAATTAATTACTTAATAATCACATTGTTGCTTGATGTGTCAAGCCTTGATTGGACAATAACAATTTACATGAATGCAGTTCGGTATCTGACGTGTGATTCACCGCCATCTTGTGGTCTTCATTGTCTGTCATCAAGAAGCTACTAGCCTGCTGTTGGTGAAAGAGGATCTCTCCGTCGCGCTGGGGGCGGTGGCCCCCGGCCTCTTCGAAACATGACTTAATTCAACTAAGAAAATGCCTGTGCTCGTAAGGTTTTAACTTTCATCGTTTCGCCGTGAAGAGGACGTATGAAATGAAAATCGCATCTCGATGCAGACCAGTGCTTGTGACTTCAAACGAAGCATGTGCTGGGTTAGCCATTTTTCAGGCACTGTTGGTGCCGTATAATATTTTATTTAAATTGTGTGTGGATTAATTTTTTTTTAATTGTGTCTCCACTGAGAAGTTTTTAAGGTACGTAATGTTATTCTAAAATATATATTTTATTATGGGAGCTCCAATATTGGCTTTGTATAAATGTTTGATGTTGTGTTTTGTTTCGCCTGGTAGGCCTAATTTATTTCTGTTTTAATAATGTTACCAGATATATATTAATTTTTTTTCTTCGTACCTTCTGGAGACACATTTCTAGTTTATTTTACGTTTTAAATTATTATTTATTTTCTTTTGGCAATCTTGGGATTGGCATATTATTAATCTGATGTAAGATCAGATGCACCACCCTCATGTTAATAGTATTTAGATGTAATTGCTTTCCTCCTTTCATTTCTTTCTAGTGATGTTAAAATTAATTTAATGCTAATTATTTGCCGTAATTTCGATTTGACATGTGGTCGTCTGCTCCGGTGGCCATGTTTGTTTTGTTTTTGTTTGGCCCGAGTGCATTCTGGTCTTGGAGTGCAGTCTCTTGGCGTCGAGCGGTAAACTCAAACGTGTTGTGGTGTTAGCTTAATATGCTTTTGTTAATCTTGTTGGTTTAACCTTATATTTTTGGTGAATGTTCTTGTGTTTTTCTTAGTCACGAATATCGGAAATTTCTTAATTGAGCATATTTTATTTTATTTATTTAATTTTAAATTTTTTGTTTTATGACGTGGCCTGGATCTCTGCATGTCGGATCGGTATTGCATTCCCTTGTAAATTATCAAGCCCGTTCTCATTTAATTATGCCTGTATTTTCTTTCTTTAATCTTTGGGCTTTAACATTTTAATTTTAATTTAATTCTTTTCTTTTTGTTGGCTTTGCAAGCAAGCATGTTAAGCGGTCTCTTGCCTTCTTTGTAAATTATGCTGGTTGATGCATGTTCTGTTTTCTGGTGGAGGTGTTCTTTAAATTTTAACAATTAAATTTTTATTTAAAATTTTTAAGCATCTGTTGTGGCATTATTTAGTCGGCGACAATTCCATTAGTTATTGGGGGGTGTCTGTAGAATAGCCTGTGCGTTCCCCTCTTCTCCACCTTCCTTCCACACCTTTGGGTGTTTTTCTGTTGGGGCATGTCATCTGGAGGTGATTTTGCTGTGGAAGCGATGCGGACCTCTGAAGACAGGTAAGTAGGCCCATCCACCCTGGCCATCCACGTGTCAATTATTAATAGACCTATAGTAAAATATCTCTCACCTTGGCTGCTGATGTACATTATGAAGTCTCTTCCAGTGTTACATCCCAGGGATTGAAATTCTCCAACAACCATTTTGCCACATTTACCTCTCTAATTAATTAAAATTCCCGATTGTTGTTGTTTGGGTCTTCAGTTTTTTGACTGGTTTGATACAGCCCTCCATGCTTCCCTCTCCTGAGCTAATCGTTTCATCTCTACATAGGTACCACACCCTACATCCGAGGCAATCTGTTTAACCCTGGTCTACCCCTACAGTTCTTGTCCTCGACCCTCCCATCCATAACTAAGCTTGCTATTCCTGGGTGTCTTAATATGTGTCGTACCAACCTACCTCTTCTCTTCATTAGCAGTCGCCAGAAAAATCTCTCCTCTCCCACTCGTCTTAATAGCTCTTCATTTGTTACCCTATCTACCCATCTGATCATCATTCTCCTGTAACACCACATTTCAAATGCTTCAATTGTCCTATTTTCTGCTGCACCATTAGTCCAAGTTTCATTTCCTTATAGTGTCACGCTCCAGACAAAAGCTTTCAAAAATGACTTCCTAATACCTAAATGTATATTCGAAGTCAACAGATTCCTTTTCTGTAGAAATGCTTTCCTTGCCTGAGCCAACCTGCTTTTTATAACCTCTTTGCTTCGTCCATCACTGGTTATTTTGCTCCCTAAGTAACAGAAGTCTCCTACTTCCCGTAGCGTTTCACCTGCCAACTTGAGGTCCATAGAGGTTTCTGATTTATTTCGGCTGCAATCCAATAATTTTGTTTTACATTTATTGATTTTCATCATGAATTCTTTCCTCAAGACGGAGTCCATACCATTCAAAAATTCGTTCAAATCCTCTGGCGTATCGGCAAAAATGACGGTGTCTTCAGCAAATCACAAAGATGAAATGATTTCTCCTTGAATCTTCGCTCCCACTTAAAAATTTTCTGTTGTAGGCAAGGGAATAAGATTGCTTTTGAGTGTTGTATTTATTATGTATGTAAAGCCATTGTACCCTACTGTTACATTCTTTAGCTTAGTTGTACAGCTATTGTTCTAATGTACTTATTGTATTCAAATGACTGTTATCATAGCTTTGTTTAGTTTTTGCTTACATGGACGCTTCTCGCCGTAGTTTATTATCAGCCAGGATTAGCTAGAATAGGTAACGTTAACTGTAAATAAGGGAGTGGTACCAGTATAATTCAGCTTTGTTGTCATGATTTGACATTCTTCTGGTATGATGTTTTCTTTCTAGAACCATCATTATTATTGCTTGTATCTTCAATCAGGGCTGGTTTTCGAACCACGTCCCAGGCTTTGCCTTGCTTTTCCTTATGTAATCAGGGCCTGTCGTGAGGGATAATATCATTCAGTTATGATTTTTTTTTTTTTTTGGAATTAGCTTTGCGGACTAGCCGATTTCAAGCCCTCCGATAGTAGGATAGGGGTTTGATTTTTAAATAAATAATTCCACGAATTCTACTTAAGCCTGGATGTTTTCATTTATTAGTTTTGTGTTTTGAGGGGGCATTTCTTTGGGTGTCTTTGACATTGCTTATGATGGGGACCTGATCCTTTGGGATATTGAGTCTTGTGCCGGCTAGCCCCACAAGAAGTGCATCCGATCCTCTCCGGCAATGTGTTTGAAGGATGGGGTTATCTGGGAGGCCACGCACGGTTGGTGGTGACCAGATAACCTCCTCTAACGGGCACATACCTACTCTACTCTATTGTGGCGCCCAACCGTAGTGGCCGATTCGGACATGGACGACATCAGCTCCATATTGTTTTAGAGAGGATCATAATATGACTGTTCATTGGCAAATTGACTGGACTCTGACGAACTTCAGAGGCCGTACAGCCGTGCAGGTGGCCCCATGGCATTCCTTTAGATATCAGACCATGGGGAGAAGTACAATTACATTAAAATTCAAATCAGGACCTATATTTTGCCTGTACTTTCTCCTCAGTAAATGTAACTTGTCTTTTGCTTGCTTGTTGTTGTTTTTGAGTTCATGGAGTATCTTTTTGACGTCGATTCCAGCAGTATTCGTGAATGTTTGTTTAGAAAGGCAAACTTTCCACCATGATCCTTTCCTTTTTAAATGCTAGTTAGATTTAGATGTCTCCTTCTTTTCTCATATTGAATTCTTGTATTGTAGATGAGTAGAGATTTCGTGCGTTACTGGACCAGATGATGGCCCAGATGAACGCTAACATGGAGGCGAGTATCACCGTTTTGAGAGGCGATCTAAATGAGAATACTGTAATGTTGAGGGGCGACTTGGACTTAGTCCGAGGCGATTTGACAGATAATACTAATGTTTTGACTCGTGTTAGAGGTGATGTAACCTATGTCATGGATGATCTTACAGATGTAAACGCAACTTTAGATAGAAATACCACTACGTTGAGAAATGATTTGACTGATGTTAGGGGTGATTTAACCACGAATGTTGCCACTCTGAATGAAACTTTGGCTAATGTGAGAGGCGACTTAACTGATGTTAGGGGTGATTTAACCACGAATGTTGCCACTCTGAATGAAACTTTAGCTAATGTGAGGGGTGACATAGATGCCACTAATGCTACTTTGGTTATTAACACTAACACACTAACCGAGCTTAGACAGGACATAGAAACATACCGTGCGGAAGCCAATAACAACTTGTTAGGAGGTTTAGCTACTTTTCGTGCCAACATGATTATAAATCAACAGGAAGCGAATGAACGCCTACAAGCTCTGTCTACCGACATAACCGCAAGGAGAACAGAAATGCAGACTCGACTTGACACCATTGGCGAGAGTATTGAGACCTTTAATAATAGGATCGACGAAGGGAAGAACAAGTTGCAGCAGACTATAGAGAATGTTAGGGCTCAACTTGATCTTAGAGTTTCAGCCGTCGAGGGAAGGATTGAGGAAACTCAAGGCTTTACTGAAGGAGTCCGACGCGAAGTATCCATCATTAACACCAGTTTGTGGATTATGAGAGGGGTCGCAGTCGTGGTCCACAACAATGTAAAAACGATTTCGAAAGACATGGTCAGATTTCGTGACGAACTGACAGACAGCACCAGAATTGTCACAATTTTTAATACACAGACCACGTGAAGATCTTAAGGATCACGTGCACGAGAACCATAAAGAGCTTACTGTCGACATAAACACCATTAAAAAGGATATGTCGGAAGATAAGGCCAGCGTTGAAAGCAATATGACAGAAATTAAAGATGATGTGGATTATCTACGGAAAAGGATAGCGGAAGTCGCGATTAAAGAGAGGCTCGAATCTTCGTGAGATGTCAGGAAGACCTTCCAGGAAGTCGACGATTATCTTCGTGGGAAGATCGAGAGGTTAGATTTGCAGATGGATACTCTGAGTGTACCAAGCGATCCGCTGAATACTCCAGATATTCAACAGCTTGAACAGAGGTTGATGGAGAGGCTCGAAGCTCAACCTAAAGCAACATCTTTTACGACAACGCCTATTTTCGCACCAGTGACTTCGTCAACGATTAACCAGAACATGATTCCGACTACTGTGGCATGTCCTGCCACCACTATGGAGTAGCCCAGTACGTCTAATTACTGGCCAACCTTTCCACAAATTACGTCCACCGCTGGAACAAGTCAACTTCCGTCTCGAGGACAGACTGTTGGAACCCAGTATCTGTCCATTACTCCAAATGTAACAACGACTATGGGTAATTGCCATCCAACACCCAGGGAGCAACCCAGTCACATAAAATATAGCGCACCCGTATTCACGTCTATGAGAACGCCGACTAATCAGAATGTGATGATTATCAGATCACTTCTCAGGAACTGGAGGAGGGATAACTCCAGTTGAGTACCCGAGCAAAGTTGAATGCTACCTACGCGACACTATGGTGACACCCGACCGTGAATTCAGGGTCATCAAAAGGCTGCTTGATGGCCAAGCCAGCACTCTGTTCCGCGCGTTCAGTTATTCATTCAGCGGATACCGAGGTTTTAGGGAGGCATTGTTACGTACCTACTGGTCAAGCGACATCCAGCAGAGTATAAGGGCTGAGATGTACACCAAGCGTTACAGCTCCACTCAGCCGAATCGCTACGCAAACTACTTTGCTTCGCAACTTGCCAGACTTAGGTGTCTTCAACCTCCGCTGTCAGAGGCCGAATTGATCCAGAAGATCAGTCACCAATACCCTGCAGACGTCCAACGCGTCCTGATTGCCGCGTACGCCACTTCATTAATTCAGTGTGACCAAATTCTACGACGACTCGATTCGAGTAATGAGCAATTTGTATTACACAGACCGCTTGGAGAACATCGTAATGAAACCAGGCAGGTGAACTTGACGACTGTTGAAAAGGTCATTCACACGACTGAGCCTTCGTCTAACATTGGAGCACGATATGAGAGGAATAACACAGGACCAGACCGGAGAACATGGAACCGGCGGACCTATGAACAAAACCGACAATCGAGTAATCCGACGAATTGGCAACGTCGTTTTGAAAGGAACAAAGACGAAAGGCGTAATAATCCCAATGAACGTAGAAACGATGAACAACATCGACCGCAATCATCGATAAGGCGAGACTATAGGTATTCCGGGGGTTATAGAAGAGACCGGGACCCGCGATACCAGATTCCAGTTTCAACCAAGCAAGCAAGGTGAATAGACGTGCAGTGAAGTGTAAGGAAGAATGGGAATCGCTATTCAGCAGTACCGGGCGATCATCGGCCGCTGGCAGGCTAGAGTGAAGTGCGATTTCGGTGTCGGGAAGGTGATAGCGGGCAACGTTACTGAACAGATGGGGGTTTTGGCGATGGGGATGGTAGCGCTGGTTGTGGCGACGCTACTATTAATTGGAGGAGTGGAGTCAAACCCAGGGCCTGGTCAGCTTGGATGGCAAGAAATGGAAAAAATAAGGGAAATTGTAAAGGAAGTGTCACAAAATGACCAGATCCGGGACATTCTTCGTGAGCAATGTAAGGAATTTAAGGAGATGAAGACATGTATAAGAGAAGAGATGGGAATAGTGACAGAAAGGCTGACCGACAATAGTAGAGAGATAAAAGACCTAAGAGAAAAGGTGAAGATATTAGAGGTGGAGGTAAATGAATTAAGGAAGGCCAAGCTGGATGAGAGAAAGAAAAACGTCTTCATTTACGGAATAAAGGAAGATGCCAAGGAAAGCACCGAGGATCTAACATCCAAGGTGCTCCGAGTGATTAGTGAAGACATGCGGATAAACATTGGCGTCTCAGAGATTGACAATGTGACCAGGATAGGCCGGGGAAGGGGCACGAGGCCCGTGAAAGTGTCATTAGTTTCTTCGCTGATGGCTCACAGAATTCTGGCGAACACAAAGAACCTGAAAGGGGAGAGGATATGGGTAAGGAGAGAAATGAGTAAAGAAGAGGCAAGCGAGCAACGGACCTTGCAGTTTCATTTAAGGAAGGCAAGGAGCTCTGGTCTCAAGGCTTATGTAAAAGGCAATAGACTGGCGGTTAGCGGCAACAACTGGGATCGGATTTGGACAGTGGCACAACTCCAGGATACGGAGAAGCAACAACAACAGGAGATAGTTAGACCTAGCAACCAGGTGGAAGCAGCTGTCGGTTCAGAGGGAAGTGCGGTGATGATTCAACAGAGAGCATCGACCTCCAAGTCCAACACGGAAGTGGCGCGAGCAGGAACGACTAACGTTAGCGCCAGGAACACCGGACAAGTGCGTGGTTTGCAGAAAGGTGAGACTGTCAAACAACGAGTTACTAGTCTAAAAGAACTATGTGGCAAGAAAACCTTGACAGAGCAGTTCAATGTGGAGAAGGAGGTCATTTCTTCTCCAGGTGGCAGTATACTAGAGCTAGAGAAAGCTAGAGTTACTAGAAGTAAATCTACCGCCAGCGAAGAGGGTAGGGGTAAAAAATAACTAAACTGGAATATTGCTAGCGTAAATATAGAGGGTTTTTTAAATAAGAGAGGGAACGATGTAGTTTTGACCCTAATAGAAGATATGCAGATTGTAGGATTTGTTGAGAGTTGGCTCCCTGTAGGTTGCGAGGTTAAAATAGATGGCTTCAATATATATACAAAACCTAAGATTAGGAAAGCTCGTACAGGTAGGTTCCCAGGGGGAATTGTTGTTTTAATTAAAGAAGAGGTGAGGGAATTATCAGAATTTATTAGTTCAGAACTGGAAGAAGTAGTGTGGGTAAAAGCAGATATTAGGGGGAGGGGGAAAGGAACGGTATGTTTCGGCTTTGTCTACAACCCTCCGGAGAATTCCCCGTATGCAAGAGAAAGCTTTTTCGATGAGTTAGCTATTGAAATAAACAGAATTCAAAATATATATGAAGAGGCAGAGATTGTGCTTTTAGGGGACTTCAATGCGAGGGTTGCAGACAGAAAGCCCCTTTACAGCAAGGGGGTTGCCGAGGCCGTATGTGGGGATAGGCACAGCAAAGACAAGGAATGTAATAAGAACGGAGAAAAGATTTTGGAACTATGTGGTGCAGAAGAGCTATATATATTAAATGGTGTCTGTGTGGGGGATGAAGAAGGTAACCTGACGTATATAACTGAGATTGGAGGAAGTGTAATAGATTTAGCAATATGTTCCAGGGGAGCACTAGCCCTAATTAAGAGGTTCACTGTTGAAGAATGGGGGGAATCACACCACCTACCAATTGTCGTCAACATGCAGGGAGCGGTGACAAAATCAAAAGGGAACCCACAAGTTAAAGCTATAGAGAGAAAAGTAAATAGATTCAGATGGAGGGAGGAAAACTGCAGAGAGTTCCAGAACTACTTCCAGGGAGAAGATTTTGAGCTGATAAAGGTAGGGATAAGTTTAATGATCAGTAATGATGAAATTGAAGGGGTAATACGTATGATTGAGAATGCAATTATGATGGCCGGGCGGAAAATGCGCGTGAAGGCTAGAGGAAAATTAGGGAGAATTAAAGGATGGTACGATGAATCTTGTAGAAGGAAGAAAACTGAAGTTATTAGGGCACTGAAGTTATACAAGAGAGGAGGGGATGATACGATGAGAGTAGAATTTTGTCGCCTAAGGAAAGAATATAGGGAACTGCTCAGCAAAATGAAAGATGAATGGCAGGGTAAGGAAGCTACAGCACTAAATAAGGATTCTAAAGCTAACGACTGTAGCAAAGTGTGGAGCAGGATAAATTCTTACTGTAGGGGGAGCAGAAGTGGTGGGGGGAGCTCTATTAGTGATGAAGTATGGATTGCATATTATGAGAATCTGTTAAATGCTGAAGATAATTGGAGGAAGAGGGATGAGTTTGGCGTCCCGAGGGGGCTGGAGGCCGCTCTGCCTATGCTGGACCAAGTCATATCGATAGAGGAAATTAAGAAAGTAATAGCAAAAAGTAAGGGAGGGAAGTCAGGTGCTATTTCGGGGATAACAAATGAATTTTGGCAAGAATTGAGTAACAATAGGTTCATGATGGACAGCTTGGTAAAAATCTTTAACAAAATCTTTGAAGGAGGTAGATTTCCGAGGGCGTGGCAGGAGGGGATAATTTGTCCTATATATAAGAAGCGTGGGGACAAACTAGACCCAGGCAACTATAGAGGCATAACTTTGCTTGATAATTTGAGCAAAATGTACACAGGGGTCTTATCCAAGCGTTTAATAGCATGGGCAGAGGGCTGTTCGGTGTTCTCGAGACTCCAGACAGGGTTCAGAAAAGGGATGAGAACCAGTGACAATATAATGGTGGTTAAAACGGTGATGGACAAGTACATAAGAAGGAAAAGAGGTAAGCTGTATATCACAGCTATTGATTTGGAGAAGGCGTTTGATTCAGTGAGCAGGGGAGCTGTCATGGCTAAGCTGGAAAAAATCGGGGTGTCACATAAAATGATACGAGCAATTGAGAATGTGTATTCCGAAGTGAAATGTGCAATTAAAACTAAAGATGATGTAATTGTAGGAGAGATAACGTCTAATATAGGATTAAAACAGGGATGCAAATTATCCCCGGTGTTTTTTTTTTTTGTGCTATTTATCCACGATATTTTCGATTCAAAGGGCTTTGAACAACGGTCCAACCCTTTCTTGGACAATTATGATATCCCGGGCCTAGCTTTTGCTGATGACATCCTTCTGCTTGCTCTAACACCCTATAATATGCAATATAGTAATGACGATATTGTGAGATATTGTGAGGACTGGAACTTAAAAATTAACCCGAGTAAGATCAAAGTTATGGTCTGCAAAAAGGGAGTTAAACTGGCTAAGAACGAAAAGTGGGTCATGTATGGGTCGCAGTTAGAGACGGTGAAAAAACTTGAGTATCTAGGGACGATATTGGCGAGCAATGGTAAATGGACTGAACAAATTAAAAGGGCAAAATCGAAAGGGCGTATTGGCGAATGTTAAAGTGTTAGAGCGTAGGTTACCGAATCTTGACTACAATGTGTATAAGAATGTGTTCAACGCACTCATCGTTTCAAGAGCACTCTATGGAGTGGAAGTATGGGGTTTAGAGGAAGGAACGAAAACCCTGGACAGTATTGTAAGTAGGTTTGTCAAGATAATTTTGGGGCTGCCTAGTTGCACGGCGAATTGTGGAGCGAGAATGTTGTGTGAGGATGTAAGCATTAGACAACATATCATAAAAAAGGTCATAAAGTCTTGGATTCGTTTAAAAGCAGATGGAGGGGGGGAAATGCTTAAGGTAGCCTACCTGCACCAAATGAAGCATCAGCAAGAGGGTTACTGGGTGGACGGGGTAAGAAGTGTACTGGAAAGATTAGGAATGGGTTATCTATGGGATAGGGACTTACAAAGAGAGGAAGGTAGGGTGTGCAAAAAAGTGTGTAGAAGGGTTAATGACGTAGAGTTGCAGGTGCTAAGAGAAGAGTGCACCAGTAGGAGAACCTTAACGGAGTTCTGCGAAATAAGGAACTTTATGAGCATAAAGCCTCAATGCCTAATGAAAAGAGAAATGAGAGGGATAATTTGGTGGTTAATGGGGGTGTATAAGAACAAAGCGTTGAGAGAAGTAGGAAAAGAGGACATTTGCCTGTTTTGTGGGAAGGTTATGGGTGCAGCGCACCTGATCAGGGAATGCAAGGAAATTAAAATGATAAGAGCAAAGTTTGTAGACAAAGCAGATCTAAACAGAATAGAAAATGAAAATGAGTATCACACTTTAATTAAATTACTAAAAAGGGAATGGGGGAAAGCAGGTCAATTAGCAAAATATTTTAATACCATCAGGGCAATGTGGAATAAGAAAGCGTCGGATGAGATTCAGAACAAAGATGCATGTAAATTAAGCATTCAAGTACAGGAGACGGCTTCCTAAGCTATAAATCTTGTTAAAGTCTAGGAGAGCCTATCTGTATTAACTAGGTAGCCTATACGATTACTACAGTACAGCCACATATTGCTGTCTGTAGATTTTTCCTGTGAGTTTGATGGTTTTTTTTCCTTACTACAAAACTTATCAGACTCTTACAGTCAGTAAGGGCTCGATAGGGAAGTAAAAGTAATTCTTTCTGTGATGTGTCTCCCATGGAGAACTGTCTAAAAATGAAGAACACTGTGTCCACATTTATGATTAAGAAAGAACTTTGTGCAGTCTCCATCAGAAAAGTTGCCCAGTGATATTGTGAATGAAGACAACTACTGCAAAGCATTATTAAGTTTTGAAATAACGTGGAAGCTATGAAATGCCGAATGAACATTTGGTTTAATTATTTAACGCCATACTGTAAATTTAAGTTATATATGTGTTTATTGTCTGTATGTCACGATATGACTCTCTGAGTTAAAGTGACAATTAACAAGTAGATTTGGTTTAAATAAAATAAATAAATAAATAAATAAATAAAAAGATACCAGATTGACCGTGACTGGTGAGGACTAGCTCAGGATAGCAGGGGCTAAATAAGTCAACTCCGCGATCGTGAAGACAGGGACCGGGCACTGACTCCGCGGGAAATGCAGGTAGTGCCTGAAGAACTCCCCAAGACGCTAGTCAGCCAGGGACTTCGGAAGGCAAGGGAAAAAACGCCAAAATCTCAGTGAGGTCTGAGGAGATCGACTCCGGAGTAACCGCTGTCATTCTACTCTGGGAGCCACTCCAAGAGGACCTACTGTACGAAAGTCGAACGACGAACGACATCCAGATAACACGTTTACCACTGATTTCGTGAAAGAACAACGGATATCCCGTTACACTACTGATAGATACAGGTGCAACGATAAGTGTCTTATCAGCTGATTTTCTTGCTAAGCTTAAAGCCCATACTAAGCTGACAGAACTCCCAGTATCTACTGTCAAATTCAGAGGGATTGTACCTGACAAGACCGTAAAATATAAAGTACAAGTGATCTGTACTGTTGAGATAGCAGCCCATATTTATCTGCATCAGTTCTTGGTATTGAAGGACCTGAAATATAAGGCAATTTTGGTTGCCGATTTTATGAGGAAGCACGATGGAGTCATTGACATGTGAAAGAATAACATCAGATTCAAGCCACATGATAACGTTCCAATGGACCTCGTTGAGGATGAAGAGGTTTTGAACGCCGATGTAAATGTCCTAGACATGCTGAACGCAGAGGGCAAAGAAAGCACTAAGGAAGAGTACGAGAATGATCAAGAACACCATGGAAAAGTCGACGAGACACTAGAAGAGCTACTAGAAGAGTATGCTGACATTTTCGACACGACGCCTGGTGAAATCAAGAATTTTGAATACGACTTAGTCGTCTTGGATGAATCACCTTTCCAGAAGAATGTGTACCCGATCGCTGAAAAGCATCTGGGGGAAGCTGGGAAGAAACATCAAGAAATGGAAGTGGCAGGGATCATTCGAAAAGCTCCTACATCCTATGTGAATCCTTTGACTACAGTTGTGAAAGCAGAAGGAAGCTTACGACTCTGTTTAGACGAACGAACCCTCAACGAGCGCCTAAGTGCAGAGCATGATCGACCGCCCAAGATACGAGATATCCTCAGGAAGTTCAGGGGAAAGAAATGTCTGTCCTCTCTCGACCTTGTTCAATCCTTCTACCATATAAAGTTGTCTGAACACACGCAGAAATATACAGAATTTATTTTTGGACAGAACACCTACGTTTTCTGCAAATTACCATTTGGTCTGAAGAACGCAGGCGCAGCGTTGATACGAGCTTTGGATGCCAATTTAACTCCTCATGTCAATGAGAGGATAATTTGTTATGTTGATGACATAATTATTGCATCCGAGACTGAAGAAGAGCATCTGGAAACTCTTCGTCTCGTGTTTGAAAACCTTTGTACTGCCAATTTCAAGATGAACCGAGATAATTGCAAATTCTTTCGCCGAGAGATCAAATTTGTAGGTCACATTATTAGTGGAGTGGGTTACAGACCGAACCCAGCCAAGATTGAGGCCATCTCCAAGTGCCCACAACCCACACGTGTTAAACACGTAAGGCAATTTCTAGGAGTTACCCAGTTCTTTGCGGCATATTGTCCGCAGTATTCTGAAACTGTTGCTCCACTTCAGAATCTACTTCAGAAGAGCAATCGTTGGGCCTGGAATGAAGAATGTACTGCGACATTTGAGAATGCCAAGAAGATGCTTGTGGGAAGCATAACTCGGGAATCTCCGGATTTTTCTTGGAATTTTATCCTTGAAACTGACACTTCTGGGATAGGCATAAATGCAATATTGTTACAAGAAGACGATGAGCAAGGACGCCATTATATTGCGTTCCTGAGAAGAAGGCTCAGACCACATGAGACCAGCTACTTTACTGCTGAGCTGGAAGCCTTAGCCATTGTTTATGCACTGGAACACTGGCGAAAATTAATTTGAGGACAGAGGATCTTAGTCCGCACCGATCATCATGCCTTGACGTTCATCCTGAAATCAAGACTGGCTAGTGACCGAATGATGCGCTGGATGCTCCTTCTCCAGCAATTCGACCTCACTATCGTACACCGACCAGGGAAGGAGAACTTTCTTGTTGACATCCTTAGTCGCAACCCTGAGCTGGTGATACACGCCATGGACATCGAGGGAGATTGCCATGAATATCTTCGAGGATTTCGCCGCTTGCCTGAAGGTCAACAGCGTGAAGAGGAGCTGCGGAAGATTATAAGGTTTTTGGAAAACCAAATGGATGCTCAAGACGTTGATTACGCAGCTACAGCAGTGATAGCACAGGATCAACTTTTGTATCGAAGAACACTCTATATGTTCATCGACCCGGATCATACCCAGCTTCGTGCTGTGATACCGAGGTGGTACCACGACACTGTGATTATGATGGATCATTTATCCATTGGTCATTGCGGTACAGACAAAACGATTACCACTATCTGCGAATCGTTTACTTGGAAAGGCTTAGGAGCCTCCGTACGCAAGTGTCTTCGTGCTTGTGACGCATGCCAGCGTTTGCAGAAGAGTTTGCTAATGCCATGGATGAACTCCAGATAGGCCACGTCTTATCATCAATTCGCCACCCAGAAAGTAATACAGCTGAATGTGTTATGGCTACCCTGGCCAAATTCTGTCGTTTTTACTTCGAAGAAGAGCATTGGCGATGGACAGAGGTATTGAGCATAATTACGAAATGTGTAAATTCTACTGTACACGAGAGTACCGGCCTGATACCGTGCGTGTTGCAGACACCAGTTCGATTATGGAACCAAGTTATCGTCACACCACCTTGTATACAACCATCCCAGGCAAGTCGCATAGATGCTGCCAGGAACAAGCTGAAACGTCAGGCAGAGAACGCTTCAGAAGGATGAGACACAACAGGTTTAGGCAACTACTCATCGAGGGGGACCTTGTGTTCATCAGACGTCCAGGAATTTCCAAACCTATGGATCGGGTATATGAAAAATTTGTATCACTATATTATGGCCCGAACCGAGTTTTTGAAGCACTGAACAACGGGAGTTATGTAATAGGAGATTTGAACACCGGCGAACATATTGGAACCTTCAACGCCGCAAATCTAAAAAAAATATCACCAGCACTGAATGGGATTGTCTAAACAAATAACAATGCCTGTCCTGCATTTTTATTTGAAACGACGTTGAGGCAAATAGACCCGTATTCGCTCATGCTGGTGACGATTTTTATGAGAACCATGAATGTTTAATATCTGACAGATGTAGAACGCGCCCAGGAAGCATGCCTATCTTCAGACGCACTTTTGACGTTACTCAGATGCACCAAATATTTTTCCTGTAAGATTAAAAATTGAATCTTTAATGTGCAAATTAGAACATATCATCAACAGCCATTCTGCATAATTTGCCACGATGTGGTGGCTTAATAATTATTTAATATTATTATTTGAGACAAAGGTATAACCTCGCAGAGATGCGAACCGCATGTAAGTAGTCGCCACACGACTAAGGAAGTATCGACGCCGGAACGCCACATTCCGAGAAGAAGCATACCCTCTTGTGCGTTGGTAACGCATAGACGTGTTTGTCTGATGGTCTGGTAGACCAGGGTTTTTGAAGGACCAAGGAGTCCATTATCTTTGAATATCCGAGTGCATCAAGTACATTTTGGCACCTAGTGTGCTTGTGCAATATTTAGTTGCCTATAGAAGCAACGAGTGTATAATATTTCCGAGTGAAATTGTGAAAATCGATATTTTTGTGACCCAGCACATGGTCATTTTTCATGCCAGATATGTATTTTTCAACGAAGTTCCAAATCATGGAAAATATCAGTGTTATACAGTGAATTGTACCATTAAAACGCCAGTACTACTAATTATATTCGAGCCGTGCAAAGGCTGAAATTTCTATTATCAATATTACTGTGATAATTGGCGATTACGATTTTTCATAAAAGTTTTAGAATCTGTGTTGCAAGATACATAAAGTATCATAACTACAGTGAGCAGACACATGGTCATTTTTCTAAAAGTCTGCACAGTGTAGAGGCAGTATTTCTCAAAGAAAACTACGTTAAAATCCTTGATTAAACACCATTTTTCACAAACCTACACGATGCTGATACTGCACCACGTGATGAGAATCTTTTCCCGTTTGACCATGCTGTTCGTCATGGCCTAAGCCATCCTGATGAGGGGGACATCGAACATCTAGCAGCATTACGAGATGGAAGAAGAGGCGAGAATGGCTATGCTCATGGCCAAGGAACGGACGATTTTACCAAAGCCTATAGGAAAGGATCTACCCCTCAGATTTTTCTTGATGGACGAGGTGAGCTACGTTGCGCCGTGAGTCATGCATTAATTCTCTTGTAAAGATTATCGGTCATGTTGGAGTAGTTCTAGCAACCGTACTTGATAACAGTCATGTAGGTAGGTTTTTCATCTTTGTAGACACCACTTTGGTGATTTTCCGACTTCATGACCATCCTCGCCGTTTGGATTCTAAAGATCATGGTAAGTCACCCATGGTGTGTTCGCACGCTGGTGCAATATTGTAAAATATGTAATTTCCAACTCATGGAAACCAGAAAGTGTCATTAAATAAGGAGCAATAACCTTCTTTAATCAGCTCATGCTGAATTTCATGTAATACTTTCGAGCTCCCTTTTTGTCAATTACTAGCACGCCACTGACGGGCGTATCGTTTGGATGAGAAGGTTTACTCTTCCTACCTTTGTAATTATTGTAAATATTTTTTAAGTGGTTTGAAAGCCACAAGATTCAAGCTGAATCTAATATCTGTGTAATGAGTGTAGCAAGTTGTAGCTCACTCTGATCCCGATTGCACGATACTATCGTATCATTTAGAATTAACACCAGGAGGATAAGGTGTTGAAACACATTTATAGTCATTTTCCGTGCCTTGTGTGCACAAGATTGTATACATGTAATCCACAGTGGTGTGGAACCTATTTTAAAGTGTTTCAGATGGGAGAAATATCTTCGTTTTTATTTTCTTTGCTTTAGACAATGCTGTTACATCTTTGTACATAATTTTGGGAAGTCTACAACATCGCTTTATATTCAATTCTATTGTAACATTACTGAAGTGTGTATTAGGGTAACTAGTGAACAGTGATTTTGTGAACCCTACGTGTATTGAAAGAGTTTAAAGGCTTTGCCTGAGAGTAATTTACTCACATGAAGTGAGGGATGCTTGAACTGTGCCGAAGCACATGAAAGGTGTTTCCAAGGCCAGGCATCCCGTTGCAATATTACCCATAAAACCAGCGTGATTTCCAGTGAGACTTCGACTCTTATAATGACACACTTCCTACACATATTTTTGTAGGGGATTTTCTGATCGAGCCAAGCTTGTGAATGCTCGATGGTTAAGTAGGTCAAGTAACGGCAGTTACTAATTGCATTGATACAGGGTGACTCAGAAGTCACGAACAAATATTATATTTTCACACATGTAGTAAGCGAATGAAGTTTAATTATTCTCATGATGTTATACGATCGGAGTTTTCATTGAATGATCCAGACATTCATAAATAGGCTATTTTCTCACTTTATGTGAATTGTTATGTCCGTGTGTTGACACGAGGAGTACTATACTCTGTTTGTGATGGGCGTCAGGTCTTAGTTTTATACTAGACTGACCGAGGTTTTTCTAGTGTGCTCAGGAAGCCACGTAGATTACTTTTGATTGGTAACGGAGCTTTTTCATTGCCCGTTGTGTTATATTGACGTAGCATGTCACGTGTTTACTTTGTTGTGAGTACCGTTCAGGTAGCTCACCTGTCAGAAGCTTTGTGTCATATGGTCATTCGTAATAAATAATGAACTCTAAAACCGACGATTGTAATAATCATTTCCTAAATCATGAAAACTCATTCTTATAAATCTACGACGTTAGGATGCTCGTTAAATAATAACCGCTTGTTAAATCTTCATCTGATTGCCTACAGCTGACAGATGCATTGCGCTTGTAAGATATTTTTCCTGAATGAATTGTTTAGGAGCTTACACTTTTTGACTGACAGAGATCACTGGTAACCAGTAGTATATAACTCGAGGTCCGCAGTGTCCTCATGGTGAGACACTGTTTTACAGTGCATTTATTTGTTTCATTCTTACACTTTAGATGACGAATGATAGCAAAGAATTATCCATTCTGTTGTAGGCAAGGGAAAAAGATTGCTTTTGAGTGTTGTATTTATTATGTATGTAAAGCCATTGTACCCTACTGTTACATTCTTTAGCTTTGTTGTACAGCTATTGTTCTAATGTACTTATTGTAATCAAGTGACTGTTATCATAGCTTTGTTTAGTTTTTGCTTACATGGACGCTTCTCGCCGTAGTTTATTATCAGCCAGAATTAGCTAGAATAGGTAACGTTAACTGTAAATACGGGAGTGGTACCAGTAAAATTCAGCTTTGTTGTCATGATTTGACATTCTTCTGGTATGATGTTTTCTTTCTAGAACCATCATTATTGTTGCTTGTATCTTCAATCAGGGTTGGTTTTCGTACCACGTCCCAGGCTTTGCCTTGCTTTCCTAATGTAATCAGGGCCTGTTGGGAGGGATAATATCATTCAGTTATGATTTGTTTTTTTTGGAATTAACTTTGCGAACTAGCCGATTTCAAGCCCTTCGATAGTAGGATAGGGGTTTGATTTTTAAATAAATAATTCCACGAATGTTACTTAAGCCTGCATGTTTTCATTTATTAGTTTTGTGTTTTGGGGGTGCATTTCTTTGGGTGTCTTAGACTTTGCTTATGATGGGGACCTGATCCTTTAGGATATTGAGTCTTGTGCGGGCTAGCCCCACAAGAAGCGCATCCGATCCTCCCCAGCAGAGTGTTTGAAGAATGGGGTTATCTGGGAGTTCACACACGGTTGGTGGTGACCAGATAACCACCTCTAACGGGCACAATACTGTGTTTTATATTATATATTTCTCATTCTGATATACACAGCCTACATTCAGAATACTGTACTTCATTTCATCAAATTATTTTTTCAACATAGATTGACATTCAATTGCAGTGCCACCACACATTACAAACCTGCAAGAGAAAAAGGTAATATAGCCAACCAAAGCAAAGTACTTCCCTTAAGGAAAAATCATGAGACACAGCTGCAATAACATTGGCCAAGAATATTATGCATTCAAATGCAATGCATCCAATATATCACCCACCCCTGGATCGAACAGAATATGCAGTGACGGCCATTGGCAGTATTAATTCCCCACCCCAACCCCTTTTGCTTTGATTTTACTCAGTCCAGCCTAAGTAGTATTCATGCAAACAGACTAAACACAATGGTGATGTGTATTAGTCACAAGCACTGCCCCCGAAAATTGAATTATTCTGGGACAAAATGAGAATATTTTCCGTCCCCATGATAAAATTTAACCAGAAAATGTAAATTCTGAAAGTTTGACACAGGAGGGTCGTGTTACAAGCTCGAGGCCGCGGGACCAGCCCAGAGCCAATAAGAAGAGGTCTTATTGAAGACGGGATTAACTTCAACTACATAATTTGGTGAAATTATGCATTTAGGCCCTTAGAACAAGATTTTCTTATTTGGTAATGAAGAGAATATTAAAAGAAAATATGTCTGATACTTTAAAAACCGCAGATCGGTTAATCTACGCAGTAATAAGCATTAGTAATCTACCCGCTAAAATTATGGTGGGAGATTGATATGGCCGCAAAAATTTCGACTTGGAGGGGAAGATACAAGGATCGAGGTTCTTATTGCAGCAGTCTTTGAAGTGTGAGGAAGTGGTTTATTGGGTTAACGGAGATCCCAACGCTTTGTCCGAGTGCGACGACTGTCGACTCGTGGAGACGCTAGTTTAGCAGGGTAGAACGTTGGAGATTACCCCACTTCCATTTTAAGCGAAGTTGTGAGGAACATTGAAAATAGAATATCTCATATGTATTTGAGACTAGACTTCAACTAAGTGAATATAGAGAAAGAACAGGTCGAATACTACATTCTGTTGAAAGTCGAGAGTTCTAAGATTTACCATTTCGACAAAATAAGCCTGTTAAGACAGTTTTTCTAAAGTTTTAGAAATCAAGCTGAATATCATTTTAGTTGCAACGTGAAGTTGGCGAACGCAGTTCAAGTGAACAGTAGCGGAGAACTTGTAACATTGGCGCAGCAAATAAACATTATCATAATGACTATCATTATTCTTCAATTGGTTTCATTCGACATAATTAACATTGTTGATATGATGAAATAAATAGTCATGCGCCAGAGACATATTCGATAACAGAAGTTAAGATACAGCGATGGAACTTCGTTAGAAAACGTATTCTTGAATACAGACGTAGTGTACGTTACATCTGGTACATTTTCGTCAGTCTACGAACAATAATGTAACATCAATTAGCAATAGAAATATTTCATTCACCATCTACATGAATATTTCTATAAATTATTATTCAATGATGAGGCTGATATATATTTGCGACGGAGAATGAAGACTCTACAGAAGAGATTTGTCAAGATGCTTGGGTATCCCAGCAACAAAAGAAGAATTTGCCAGAAGGATGTCGTTCGAGCCCAGGCGAAGTTTGGTGAATTCCGGAGAGGGAACGTTTTCCTATCTCTGAGGTCGCAGATCCCAGGTTCGAATGGAGATCCATCTCAGTCTCTTGAACTGAGGGAACATGTAAAGTATTGTGTAAATACTAACCCAGATCTTCAAGGTATCGTCCAAATAAGGTAGCACTGTCTCGTATTTTAGTATAGAGCTTGATTAGTGACATCCTGAGCCGACGTTCTAACGCCATATTTTCACATTTCATGTATTTCAGTGTTCTCATGTATTTTACACTTCAGATGTGTGCTAAGATTTTTATGATTCAAGATAATTTAGGAGATGATTGTCTTTCATCTATTTTTCAATTTTATTCTACGGATCAGTTGTTGAACTGACATTAAAATTTTGTTTGAGGAATCATATTGCCTCTTAGAAGACGAGTCATTTCGACTATCGTTTTTTAATAATTTTACTTGAACCAAGAATTCAGACATTGTGTCATAGTTTCAAATTAAATTCTTTTAAATTTTATTTGAGCACTTTAATGTAACAACAAACTTCAAGAGCAGAAGAAACATCGAATGATATTGTCATATCAATATTGAACATAAACTTTCGACGATCTAGGAAATACTAGTCGCTTGATAAGACCGAAGTCTTATTCCCTATAGACATTCTTTGTGTAGAGTGGAAAAACATTACGACGTTGACAAACCTTTTCATTATTTGTAAAGCTGAGGGCTTTGTTCATTTAATATGTTAGAGGAAATATCTTTTGATAGAAGCTTATTCAAATCTTTGGCTAGGAATTCAAAGCTAGTTTATCCCGGTCAAGATTGAATTCTATTTGACACTATAAATATTATGTGTGTTATTTTACACTATTTGTGTAATATCACGTCATTATGTAGACCTGATATTACAACGACATACAAATTAAAGCTTGATAAGTGAGGTGAGACAGGAGTAATATTTTTATTTCATGTATTTGCGACAGACGAGTTAACAGTTAATTATCTTTTTGTGTAGTTAACTTTAGGTGGTCAATCACGACAGTCTAAGATCGTTCATTTTTATTGGAAGTTTCGTTTGAAGAACTTAAGAATGTATAATAGTAGATCAGTAGTTATGTGAAACAATACTGAGGGTCATGCTGTTATTTGAGGAAGGTTCCTACAGAAGAAATGTTAATAACAATTAATCCGTTTTTGGTTATTATTTAACATAGTGGATGATAATTGTTTATGCCATATATACTGTTATATGATGATTTGTAGAGCTATGGAGAGCTCGTGCGAAGGAAGTTCCGCATTTTAAGGGAAGTCAATGAAATTATTGTTCTTTGATAAGAAAGGCTTGGATCATGATAAGAGTCGTTGTATACAAGTAGTCCAGTTCATGTGAAGTAACGCTTTAGCTGTGTTGACAGAAGGGTTTTAGCGGAATGCAATTTGAGAACGACTGTCTACTCATGTCAATGATACCATTATTAAATTTTATTAAACCCGAAGTTATGTATTTACGTACAGTTAACCTTTGTCAGTCGACTGTATTATATCGACAATGTAATGATACCTATATAAGAAGATGTGTGAGCAGTATATGAAAGCTAAAGAGTGTTAGAAAATGTTTATGTGAAAAAACATTGTAAATAACTAATTGAAAGTTGTTATAGTAACCGAGAATCCAGAATCTCGAAAGTAACGTGTTATCAACGTTAAATATTGTCTATTATTATGAACAAATTACTTCTAAATATTTTTCGTAAAGGATTTAATTATTTAAATAATTTTAATAGGATTTATTAATCGAATGTTTTGGAATAGCGTGTGTTTTGTGAGCGGATGTTTTGTATGGATGATTGCCCACTGTTAAGAGTGACTGTTAAACCGAATTGGTCTAGAACAATTACGGGGTATAAACGAAAGATTGTATAAAGTTTTCAGAATGATTGTTAAAGGAATATAGGAGTTATGAGCATTTTTGTAATATCCGAATGTAAATTTTATACGTGTATTTTTAAACGCACACAAGGCAGTATTAATACAAACCAGACGGAATGATTCACCGTTAGGAGTGGAGAGCTTGGTGTTTTATAATGTGAACATGTGGCGAGTCACAGCCTTGTATAAAAAGTAAAGAGTTCTGAGCGCAACGCTGTGCTAGCGTTCATTGATGAAGCAAGCTAATGCAGGTGCATTTTCTAGACGCGTGCCAATGAAGGTAACCAGTTGTCAGGAATGTCATGAATATAGGAGCCACTGTTAAACGTTTTTCTTCGCGTACAGTAGGCCTAGGCATCTCAAACTTTCTATGCGTGTAATTTAAAACCCAGTAAATGTAGTAAGATGTGTTGTGGAAGAGAAGTGTGTATGATTTTATGGTTTTATTTTTTTATTGTTAGAATAGTTTATTGTTTTTTGTTTATATTAGATTAGTTTACTCTTGTTAATAAATTTACTCAGCTCGTTATCTTTCGTCTTTGACGTGTGGTTCATTTTTAAATATAAGGATTAGAGTATTGTGGATGTATTGTAGGCGAAGCTGAGTTCCCATTCCCCGAGACACGCACGTAAAGGTAAGTGTGCACCGTGTAGTTTGTTCTTTATCCACAATATTCTTGTAACTGCTGTATGTAAATCCCTAAAGACCATGTTGGAGCGATTTCTAATGTAGTAATTTGCCGGCGCTGTTAGAAATAGGCGATACAGCTGGGGCAATGGATTTTCCAACAGGCTTCTTTCCGGATTTACGGGTACAGTACCAATTACCGTAGTTAACCCAAAGAAAGCCTAGCACTATTTTTCAGAACTTACAATAATTTAGTCACTAGAGGAATGTTGATTAGAACATTACAATTAAATTATTCAAATGGCCTAACAAATTGTGTAGTTACTTAGAATTAATTTGCAGGCATTCTGGATTGAAGAAGAAAATAAAATAAATTTATTGTTTGCAGACTGTTATGCCTTTCAGTATCCAGTCTAGCATGCAAGCCTTTGTAAATAAACATACTAATAAACCTCCAAGTGATTAGATGGCATTTGGGTATTCACACATTTCTCTTCCCAAATGAGCTGGAAAGTTGTTTTAGCTTCCCATATGTACATGGTTGATTTTTTTCGTGTGGCCTCCTGAGTGACCGAGTGCAGGTCTTTCTAGTTGACGCCCGTGGGCGACCTGCGCACCGTAATGAGGATGAAGTGATGATGAAGACATCAAATACACCCAGTCCCTGAGCCACGGGAATTAATCCCAGGAGATTAAAATCACTGATGGCCCGGCCGGGAATCGAAGCCGGGACCATTCGGACCAAAGCCTAGCACGATAACCAATTAGCCATGGAGCCGGACATGGTTGATGAAGCTACACAGTTAAAATGTACTAAAATTTAAGACCATTATCTTATAACGCTGACAAACAGTAGCAGACATTTACAGACAAGATTCCCATTCTTCTCCCGTTGATGGGGCAATTTTCTACCCTTTAAAACAACTCCTCACACCCAGCTTATTGGCCGATGGGGTTTGAGGAAGGTAATGCGTCTCACTTGTTTGGACCTGTGGTGCAATACGAATAAACACAATCCTATGGGGAGCCTCAAGCAGCCTTTTCTCCCAGAGGAAATCCCTCGGATAGGCTTCTCATCTTTTTACAGCAGGAATCAAACCAAGCCCTTACAGTTGTGAATCTAACGCCTTGCATACTAAGCCACCAGGGCTATTACATTGCATAAAGAAATGCTAAATAACTTACCTTCAATCAGAGTGGGTAGGACAGGTCTCACTGCTGAATAACCGTGATAAACTAGAAGATGCACTGCAATTGCTCGGTGTTCCATTACCTGTAAAACAAAAAGAAACAGGCCACTGTTACCTATTGTTTTTGCTTACTCCCATAATATTCTGGTAAAAGTAGGCTATAGTATCTCAGGAAAGGGCCCTAATGAATAAACACAACCGTATTACTTGCATTTTGACAACACATTGAAGAACAAGTAGGTGCTATAATTGAAATAATATATATTTGAAAGAATTCTTACCTTGTTAGAGAACAATCCTGCGAAATATCACATTTGTACCATTAACAGCTGATGGCGAGACACAAACTGAGTTTAAATTAAACGCCTTGTTGGAACAACTCACCAATAGCAGCGAACATTGAGTTTAGCCAACAGGAAGACTGGCCTGCTTTCACATGGGCTAACAGTACCTCTTTAAGGACGCTAAACCAGCTCGTCAATAAAAAGTCCGATGTCAGAAACGACGGATCCATACAAGTTACACCACCCAAACAAGTTACGCCACGTTATTACAAGATCATTCTCTAATAAATTATTGCCATACAAGCCGCTAGTCAATTGTTTATGTGCAGGGCCAACACAATAAACACTTAAGTCACTTGATATGGTTGGTAATCATGAGCCTCTACGTGCTTTTCCTTTGTAAATATTATTCTTGGGTTCGAGCCCCAACAAAGAATTACTGGCAAAGAATACAAAATTAACGGGCGCTTCGTTCGCATTAGAGTTTCAAAGGCCTAGAGAGGATTAAGAATTTGTGACTGGACGACCGATTCGCCGTCTGGCTAGTACAGCGAGCGGACGTGTTTTCCTCATACGTGTGTCTCCTCGGTGTGGTTGTAGTTAAGTTATCCCTGGTGGTGCGAGTGAGTGTGTATTCTCCTAATTTTCTTTCTATTGTATTTGTGTACCATCTTCGACTTAGGTAAGTCACTTTCTTTGTTATTTTATTGTTTTTTCAGGAACCATGTCACATGAGAGTGATGGGTTTAAAGACAAACCTACCGAACTTGTGTCTCCGGACACTGGCTGTCAAATTGAACAAATTATAGTCGAAACGGTGCCTATGGAAACGACCCTGATATTACACACAAATGATTCCACGTCAGCTGGTCTAGCTGCTTCTCTGGAGATCCCTCCAGTCAACCCGCCGCCATTAATTGCAAAATCAGTTATTTCACATCAATATGGGCCACGTCATTCGGGGCCGTAAGTTATTTACCTTGAATCGACAAATCCGAAACAAATTGACAACGCACATCCTATGGTTCTAGGCAGATTATTCCATCAAAATCGAATCCCGGATATCGTATGTCTCAAACGAGATGGACGCAAACGTGTAGAGATATAATTCCAATCAAGACAGGCCGCAAATGCCATGATTACTCATCTGCTCCTTAATGACCACGCTCTCAGCGCTTTCATCCCTTCGTCCAATGCACACCGAGTTGGAGTAGTACGGGGGGTTGATACCTCCCTTACTTCATAAGAAATTTTAGAACATATTCAGTCTCCTGTCCCGGTAATTGCTGTCCAAAGAATGAACCGCAGAAAATATGTTGATGATGTCGCGGATTACGTGCCTACTGGAACAGTCAAACTCACCTTTGACTCACAATCGTTGCCCACTAACGTTTCATTATTCCGAGTATACTTAGAAGTCCAGGCTTTCATTTTTGCACCGATTCAATGTCGACGAGGCCAACGATATGGTAACGGGAGCGACAAATGTCGTTCGCGTGAGCCACGTTGTGGCACTTGTTCATTAAATCATAATACCTGTTGTGAATGTGTTTCTGTAATTTGTGAATGTATTTCTGTAATTAAATTTGTTTTTTGTAAGTTGGCACCCTTGGAGCGTTGATGAGCAAGATGGAACAGGTTTTGAGTAACTGAATGTAATGGCTGGATAGTGTTGCTCCTTGTTGTGTACAATAAAAGTGATTGTTCTTGAATTGTAGACATGAGTTGAAGAATTGATTTGTAACATTTTGGCGACCATTGACAGGATTGTATTGAAAAAGTTGGTTTGGTAAACAATTTCCCTGTTTTGTTTTGTTTTGGATTTGTTGCCTTGCAATGGCCACGATTGAAAAGTTGAAAAAGAAGAGAAGTGCCTATCGGGCAAGCGCGACGAAAGCTATTGGAGCGGTCGGAGTTGAAGCCGATTTCCAAAAATTACGTGTGAAAATAAATACTCTCCGAACAATTGCGGATACCTTAAAAGAATTGGACGAAAGCATCTTGAACGAGTTGTTGAATGTTGACGGAAACGAGGATGCCTGTATCGAAGAAACAATGCACTGTGTTACCGTTCAAGAAGATCTTCTGCAAGCACTTCTTGAAGCCGAGGATAAAGTGGAAGGATTAAAACCTAGTGTTGCCAGTTGTGTTGATGCAGGAGATAATTTCAGCGTACAGACCAACGTGGCTTCGGCGTCGTCAACCATGTCGTCAGAGAGGTTAAGGCTACCGAAAATCACGCTTGAGGTATTCGACTTGGGTCCAGGTAACTGGATAAATTTTTGGACACAATTTCAAAGGATTCATGAGGATTCTAACATTACGAATGTTGATAAGTTTAGTTACTTGAAAATGTCACTGAAGGGACAGGCTAGGAAGTTAGTTGACAGTTATCCACACACAAGTGAGAATTATATTAAAGTCTTGGAACATTTAAAGAATCGTTTTGGTAAAGATGAGATGGTTATAAATTGTATGTATAAAGATTTGTTGCAATTGGTTCGCTCGGATTTATCTGTGACTGACCTCTATGATAATATAAGTACTAAGTTGAGATCCCTAGAAACATTAGGCATGAATTCTGATAGGGCAGCAATCTTAGTTCCACTCATTGAAGAATGTCTCCTCATTGATGTTTTGAAAATATGGGAAAGAAGAGCAGCAGAAGAGGACGATGATGGTGGTAATAAAATTGATAAACTTTTGTGTTTTCTGGGCAAAGAAGCCGAGAGTGAACAAAGACTGCGTAATCATGCTAAGGTGAATGAGGTTGATAAATTCACTGCGCCCAGAACAGAGCCAACAGCTGCAGCTCTCGTTTCTTTCACTCCTACTGTCAGGCAGAATCGGGTAAGTTATCAGCAAACAGGACGGCCCCACAAAGTAACCCTAACCTGTTTGTTTTGTAATGAGAACCATCCCTCTTACAAGTGTTCTAAAGAAATGTCGGTTGAGGACCGTCGTAAAACTGTAAAAGAAAAACGAGCTTGTTTTGCATGCTTGCAGGGAGGTCACTCGAGACAGCAGTGTAGGAAAAGAATAGATTGTGGTAAATGTAAAGGGAGGCACTATGATATCATGTGTGTTGGTGAACCCAGCAGAACAGCATCGTTATTTGCAGGGCCTAGTGGAACTGTCATTTTAAAAACATTAGTCGCACAATTGCGTGGTGTCACTGTTCGAATATTACTTGATACTGCTTCACACCGCAGTTATATTTCGGAAGCTATCTGAGAAAAATTGGGTTTGATCGAATGTGGTCGTGAAAATATTTGTCATATGCTGTTTGGTGGGAGTGTGTCATCTGAAATATCACATCCAATTCATGAAATTGAACTAACTAGCTTACAGGGTGATAACAGTTTTGTTCTTAAGGCACTTAGGGAGAAGAAGATTTGTGGTTTGATACCACCTGTGAATGATCCGCATTTGTTACAGAAGGTGGCTGCACATGGTATTACATTGACAGATGATGGAGTTAACCGACCTATTGATGTGTTGTTAGGAGCTGATGTTATGGGCGAACTTGTTACAGGTGTGAAATGTATTGACTCTAAGCTGTTAGCATTTGAGACGAAGCTTGGATGGTGTCTCCTGGGTACCGCAGAGAGGCAAGAGGTAAGCAGTATGACAAACTTTGTGACCTCTTTGCTCAATTTACACCATCCTTTATGGGACTTAGAAGTTATTGGAATTGAGAAACAGACAGAAACAAAAAGGTCGGACATAGATGATAGATGTTTGCGAAATTTTGAAGACACAATTCGTTTCGAAGGTGAAAACTGCCGGTATGTAGTAACATTGCCCTGGATTGATGAGCACCCCCCTCTTCCCACTAATCGTGAAATAGCTGAAAGTCGTCTGAAATCAACAGTAAGCCGTTTAGATAACAATGGACTCTATGATGCGTATGATACTGTTTTTAAACAATGGGAAACAGATGGGATTATTGAAATAACATCTGATGAAAACATAGGGCACTTTCTACCTCACAGACCAGTTATAAATAATGGGAAAACAACTAAAATCCGCCCAGTCTTTGATGCATCGGCGAAAAGTATTGGAAACGTCTCTCTAAATGATTGTTTAGCAACGGGACCCAACTTGATTCCTAGTATCGTACCTATCCTATTACGTTTCAGGTTACAGGAGGTCGGTGTTGTGGGAGACATAAAACAGGCTTTCTTAATGATTGGACTGAACCCTGAGGATCGAGAAATGTTAAAATTCTTGTGGTGGCGTGATGGGCATATTATAACGCTGCGTCACTGTCGTGTAGTTTTTGGAGTTGTGTGTAGCCCAGTTTTGCTGAATCCCACCATCACTCATCATTTGAATACTCTAAGTGGTGACTTAGTTGAAAGACTGAAAAATTCCTTTTACATGGATGATTGCCTTTGTTCATTTCAGTCCCTGAGTGATGCCAAGGAATTTGTGTCCGAAGCTACAAATGTGATGTCTCAAGCCAGTTTCCAACTCCGTGGCTGGGTTTTGTCAGGAGATGATGTGACACAAAATGTCTTAGGTGTCAAATGGCATGCTTTAGATGATCTGTTGGGATGCAACTTTAGCTTCGATCCAAAAGAGAAAATCAATGAATTAACTAAAAAGAAATTGCTGTCGATTATAAGCAGGGTGCTTGATCCATTGGGTTTGTTATCGGCACCTTTACTCCATCTGAAAATTGCATTGTAAATGGCATTTAAGCTCAAACTACACTGGGACACACCCCTTCCAAAAGAAATTCAAATGAAGTGCTCGCAGTGGCTTACTGAAGTTGATTTGATTGACAGCATTGTGGTGCCTAGATGTTTAAGAGGTGTCTCTGACACAGCTTGTTTACATGTATTCAGTGATGCCAGTCTCCTTGGACTGGGCACTTGTGCCTTTATGAGGTATGAAAACAAAGATGGCTTTAATGTTCGATTTGTTTTAGCTAAGTCCAGAGTTGCACCAATGGAAGACATGTCAATCCCTCGTAAAGAGCTTGTAGCGGCAACACTTGCAGCAAGGCTTGGTTCTGTTATTAGTAAATCGACTAATATTTCCAACATTGTGTACTGGTCTGATTCTATGATTGTTCTTTACTGGATCAAGAAAGGTGAATGGAAGACCTTTGTTGGAAACCGGGTAAAGGAAATCCACCAGTTGACGTCACCCGAGCAGTGGCGATTTGTTTCTGGCGATTGTAATCCTGCTGATATACTCAGCCGAGGATGCTTGTTGTCCGAATTTGTTGCATCAAAATGGTGGGAGGTTCCTCAGTGGCTCCTAGAGAATGAGAACAAGTGGTTAACTGTGAAAATAGCCCCTACAGAAGAGGAATCGAAGAAAACGGCTGTTAGTTTGTACAACACAAACGATGTAAGAGAAAACTTGTTCACACACTTTGCTTCTTTCTCGAAAAATGTGCGTGTTGTTGGTTGGATCTACCGATTTCTTGAGAAAGCTAGTGGGAAAAGTTCAAACTGCGGAGAGGAGTTGACTGGCAAAGAAGTACGACATGCTGAATTAAATTTAGTACGGTGGATTCAGAGTAGTCACCCTCTAGATGTAAATAATTTCAACATTAAAACTGATGATGATGGCTTGATTCGAGTTCGTACTAAAATATTATCTGATGAGTTCACACCCATGTTCAAGGAACCCATTTTACTACCTCAGTGTGAACTAGTGGAGTCCATGGTGGTAGAATATCATGAGAAAATGCACCATGCTGGAGCAAGTACTGTGTTAGGAGCCCTGAGAGAAGAATACTGGATAGTCAGAGGTAGACGATTAGCCCGACGTGTTGTTAGTAAATGTGTTCGTTGTCTTAGGCACAAAGCCCAACCAGTGAGAACGCCACCTGTTGGGTTACCTAATAACCGTGTAAATCTTGGAAAGGTGTTCCAAGTATGCGGAGTCGATTTGGCTGGACCTCTTTTCATAAAAGATGGTAATAGGGTTTGGATTGCCTTGTTCACCTGTGCTGTATACCGTGCAGTCCATCTTGAAGTGATAGAGTCGCTCTCTACAGAATCGTTTTTACATGCTCTTCGAAGAATGATTGCCAGACGAGGCAGAATCACAACTATGTATAGTGATAATGGTACTAACTTTGTAGGAGTTTGGAATCTCATTAAGCAGACTACAGTTGAACATGAATTGAAAATTCAGTGGCTATTTAATGTTCCCACAGGTGCTTGGTGGGGTGGATTATTTGAGCGGCTTATTGGGGTGATGAAAAGACTGTTGAAAATATCCCTTGGTCGTGCGTTATTAAATCTTTGTGAACTAATGACCTTGATTACCGAGATTGAGGCTGTTATGAATGCGCGTCCCATTACCTACATGTCTGAAGATGTTAATGAGTTGAGACCAATAACGCCTGCTATGTTTTTGCAGGAGCAGTTTGAGACAAAGGTGCCTGATCTTGACGAAGTGGATGAAAAGGGTCTTTCTGCTAGGGTGAAATATGTAGCTGAGGTTAGGATAAACCTAAAAGAACGTTTTCGTCAGGAATACCTAGGGTCTCTGATGTTAAACACTGCTAAGTCTTCTAAGAATGTCAGGGTGGGAGATGTTGTATGGGTTGTGTCTGACCAAAAGAAAAGAATTGATTGGGAATTGGCTCGAGTGCTTGAGATCTTCCCTGGTAAAGATGGAGTAACTAGAGTGGCAAAGGTAAAAACAGTTAAGAGTGAGTTGTTGCGACCAGTCCAACGTTTGTGCTTGATGGAGATCGGATCTCCTTATGAAAATAGTGATGGTTCTTTGTGTGGTCCCAATGCTGTTGACTTGGTGCCTGATTGTGACTCTAGTAACCCCCCTCAAGTAGTTGAGAGTGAAGCTGTTGCTCTGACAAGAAGGGGCAGGGTTGTTAAAAGGCCAACCAAACTGAATTTGTAAATATTTGTTTATTCCTATGTTTTGTATTATCTTTGTGCTTTTAGTTGAAACCTACCGTTTCAAGGTGGGAGAATGTTGTGAATGTGTTTCTGTAATTTGTGAATGTATTTCTGTAATTAAATTTGTTTTTCGTAAGTTGGCACCCTTGGAGCGTTGATGAGCAAGATGGAACAGGTTTTGAGTAACTGAATGTAATGGCTGGATAGGGATGCTCCTTGTTGTGTACAATAAAAGTGATTGTTCTTGAATTGTAGACATGAGTTGAAGAATTGATTTGTAACAATACCGTTGAATATACCCAGACCTTGCGTAAATGCATAAATTGCGACGAAAAACATGCGGCAAGATCTCCACGCTGTGAAGTACATCAAAAACAGCAGGAAATTAAATGACAAATATGTCTGCAGAACAAAACTTTCTTTGAAATTACTCAGATGTCGTCTTCTATTCCGAGTTTTAACCCCTTGTCACTTCCTCAACAATTTCCCTCCTTACCGCTGGCTTAGACCCCTCCCCTCGAACCCACGCGTAAGCGAAAATTCACTCAGGTGGTGCATAGTTCTCCTAAACGTTCCCCTCCCATGGGTTACGATCGTGCTGCTTTTCTTAGCATCCTTCATCCTCCTACAACTCGAGCTACTTGTTTGCCTCATACTGCTGGACATCACTGTGCCTCCCAGCCTCAGCCTTCTACTTCCTATACTGCCCCGGTGCGCAGTCCTGCTCCATTTTCTCCCCCAGCACTTCCTAGTGCCGTGCCCCAATCGAATGAAATTCTCAGTGATATTTCACAATTGGTGGACCTGTTAGGTTCGAACACCCAATGGGTG
Source organism: Meconema thalassinum (assembly GCA_946902985.2). NCBI lineage: Eukaryota > Metazoa > Arthropoda > Insecta > Orthoptera > Tettigoniidae > Meconema > Meconema thalassinum. The sequence goes on along the minus strand of OX336389.2, from coordinate 524,762,082 downwards.
TACCTCTTAACGAAACTGCGTGACAAAGTTATCCGCTTAGTTCAAATATCTCCTACTCGTCGTCTGGATTAAATGCGACTCTTACAGTGGAACTGTCGGAGTCTGAACAACAAGCGATATGAAATTTACTCTCTTATAAATACTTTTCAACCTGATATATTTCTTATTCAACAAACTTGGCTAAAACCCCATTATTCATATTTCGTGCCAGGGTATAATGTAGAACGATCCGATGGGGCCGGATTTGGTGGCGTAATGACACTTATCCGCTCCTCCCTACCGTATAAGAGACTTACTTCAATTTCCACCATTCCCTCTACCTTCCTCCTCGCTGTTATTATTTACTCTCTGCTTATTATAAACTTTTATTGCCAGCCCTGTGTACACAGTACATGTCCACAATGGCATTATTTTCTATGACAATTTTTTCCTTTTTCATGCCTTCATCTCGGTAGTGATTTTAATGCTCATCACACCTCCTGGGGAAGTTATACTATTAATAGCAAGGGCCGTCGCGTGTCACAATTTTCGAGCATATTTCAGTTTTTCTATTATAAATGACGGCTCCCCTACACGTATACCCACTCCTGACCGAAATAAAAGTGCTGTTGACCTAACCGTTGTTAATCCCGAGATCCGAATTTCTTCTCATTGGTCCACGTTACCCGATACGAATATGAGTGACCATTTTCCCCATTCTGAATTCATTCGTGGTGTGATTACTTCACCCCCTACCCTCCCCCTTCCCATGTCCGAGTTTTCAGTCATTTCCATCCGGTTACTTTTCACCTTTGGCTCGATGCCAAGTTTTCCTCTGGATCTCCTCAGCCGATTGACGATTATCGACAACTTACGCATCTCTTAAGTTCTTATATTGACATTTATCATCCCCTCCACGAACGTGTTACATCTAGTGGACCGCGTTACTACCGGGTAAAACGGTGGGTTAATGAACGCTCTGCTTGGGTTCGACGTAGATTAGATTAGATTTTTATTAAATCCATTGGATCAATTACATGTATACAATACATTTTTGATATAGGACACGTCAGAATTTACATCTATAAAAGAAAAGAACTAACTGGTATATATTACTAATACTATAACTATTTATAACTTATTATAATAACAGATCTTAAGAGATACAATCTTATTGGACAACTATTTACACCTTACTCTATTATCATAATATGAAAACTTAATTCTATAAATACAACAACTTACAGCTAGCTATTACAATTAAAATAGAAAAGTAAAATATAATTATAGATTTCATCGCTCCTATACGCTAAGATATTAAACTACAGAGTAAAAACAATGGCACTGCAGATAAGCATTCAACATTCTATCAAAGGTTTTTATTTTTGGGGCTAGTTTTATATACTGGGGTAGTTTATTGTATAATTTAACTCCTGTGTGAAAAGTTCCTTTTTGATATATGCTTGTGTGTGTGTGTGAAATATGAATGTTTTGATTTTGTCTCGTGTTATGCCTATGAACATCATTGTTTGTTTTAAGAAAAACATCTTTATTCATTAAATTCTAAAAAAAACAAAGTACTTTCAAAGATATATATGCAGGGCAGTGGGAGAATGTTTAAATCTTTAAACAGAGGTCTACATGATTCTTTAGTGTTTACATTTGCCATAATTCTAATCGACCTCCTAAACGTGCTTGTACATCTGGCGACATACCCCAAAATATGACCCCATATATTAAGTATGAATGGAAATAAGCAAAATAAGTATTTCTTAATGTGTGCATGCTAGTGCAGTTTTCAAAATACGTAATTCAAAGCACATCGAGTTCAGTTTAGTATTCAGATATTGTATATGTTTATTCCATTTCAAGTCATGTTGTATCCATAGTCCTAAAAACTTTGTTTCTGATTTATTTTCTATTTGATGACTATTTAATGTTAAATTGGGCTTCGCAGGATTCCTATACTGTGTAGTGTGAAAATTTAGACATGCTGTTTTTTATAGTTTATTATGTGGTGATTATCTTGTGACCATTTGGTTAACTCTTCTGTAACGGTGTCAGCAGACTGTTATAAGACCTGTTTAGTTTCACCTTTCATTACGAGTGTTGTATCGTCCGCAAACAAAATTTCCTTATGTGAATGAACGTTCTGTGTTATATCATTGATATATAGAAGAAAGAGTAGTGGGCCCAAAACCGATCCCTGGGGTACTCCAAATTTAATAATTCCCTCATTGGACAATGTTTCATTAAGTAATTTGGTTCCATCATACTTGTGTCTCAAGCTTACTATTTTTTTACGCCTTGTTAAGTAAGACTCTATCCATTTATTAGCTAGACCTCTAATACCATATTGATTTAGTTTTGTAAGGAGGATTTTATGGTCAACAACATCAAATGCTTTCGATAAATCCAAGAATAGGCCAGTTACATGTTCCTTATTGTCAATTAATTTCAGTATACTATTACTACATTCATAAATTGCTGTCCGTGTAGATCTTTCCGTTCTGAATCCATGTTGTGAGTTTGATAGTATTTTATTTTTTTCTATAAATCTTATCACTCTCTTATACATGATTTTCCCCAAAATTTTTGCAATACCAGTTGGTAAGGTAATAGGACGATAGTTATCTAATTCATATTTTGAACAGTTTTTGTGCACTGGAATTACTTTTGATAACTTCAAAATATCCGGGTAAGTTCCTGAGAGAATTGAACTGTTTATTAAGTGCATAAGAGGATTTATTATATTTTCTGCACATTTCTTTAAAATTGCATCAGGGGTACAATCAATAGCACCACAGAATTTATTTTTTAGCTCTCTTATAACTATTCTTACCTCTTCACTTGTGACATGATTTATAAATAAGGAATCGCTGCATTTATTTATTTTATTATTAGAATTTAGTGTATTTACCTGTGATTTATTTAATAATTTTTGTGGAATTTCCAGAAAATAAACATTAAAAGTGTTTGCTATTTCCTCTGGATTATTAATCACTTTATTATTTCTGGTCAGTGTAATGTTCCTCTGTATTTTAGCAGATTTGCCAGTTTCTTTCTTTATCACGGACCACATAGCCCTTTTTATATTAGATGATTGGGAAATAAAATTATCATTATGCATTATCTTTGCTAGTCTTATTACCTTATTTTATATGCTAGTATATTTTTTGTAGTATAAATTGAATTCAGGTGTTGTGTGGTATTGTTTATATAATTTGTGTAGAAATTTCATTCTTTGACATGAATTGATAATCCCTGTTGTTATCCAATTGCTAGTTTTGTTATTTTGAATAGTTCTTTGTTTAAAGGGGGAATGCTCTTTCAAAATAGCATTTTAGGGTACTGTTAAATGCATTAAATTTATCATTTACATTTTCTAGTTTATAAATTTCTGACCATGTTTCCTTATTTAATAAGTCATTGAAATATGTAATATTTGTTTCAGTGAATGACCTGTACTTAGATTTTATTCCATTATCATTATTATTGATTGTTTCGGGTACTTCAAAACTCAGTATTTGTCCATGGTGGTCACTAAAACCCGGACAATAGACCTCTATTGAATGGTGATATTTATCTGTATTTATAAACAATTGATCAGGAGTGGTTTTACTAATTTTTTTATTCTTGTTGGGGTATTTACTGTAGGTTTCAGTCCATAGGAAATTAGTAACTGTGTTTATAATTCACAATTTATATCACATTTTAATAAATCTACATTTACATCCCCAAAAATTATTATATCGGAATTTACATTGCTCATGTTATTGAGTAACAATTCTAATTTATCTATAAATAAACGAAACTTTCCTAACGGAGAGCGGTATACGCATACAATTATTAATTTAACTGCTGTATTTTTACGGCAGAATTCAAAATCCTGTTCCATAATTAGATAATCATAAGCTGTTAACTGTTCATGATCTAAATTATTTCTTAAGAAGATACAAGTACCACCATGCCTAATATTAGATCGGGAGTATTTACCCTAGGAATTGAATTAATTCGAGTTGTTCCTCTTTCAGCCAATGTTCTGAAATACATAGTGCTGAGATGTCTTTAAGTTCATTTTTAAGCATTAGATTTATGTAATCAATTTTATTATAGAGAGACTGAACATTCTGGTGGTAAATTTTAAATTTGTTACTTTTGCAAGCTTGTGTTGGTGATTTATTTACATTATTATTATCATAATTGTTATTATTATTGTTGCTAAACAAATCCGAAATACCATTGTTGCACTCAGTTAAATTTGACATCGAAAGATCTGAATGCCAAACCGCACGTTTGGCTTCATTTACAAGTTTCCCTGCTTCCACTCTAAAGATATTACTGTTAGGAATTGCTACTTGCTACTTGCTACTTCCGAGATCTCCGCCGCACTAATTCTTACGAAGCATACATTCACTATAAAAAATTAACAGCTCGGATTCAACGTGGTTTCAATCAGAAACGTCATGACGCCTGGAAAATTTCATGGAATCCCTTCATCGCTTAACTTCCTCCTCGTCTATCTGGAAGGCTATGCAATCCCTAAACCATTCGCGCTATCGCCTGACTCACATTGCCGTTTCATCTAACGCCTATCTTCAATTCTTATCCAATCTAACTCCCGATTATGTTCCTCCCTTCATTCCCATCCCGCCCGCCCATGTTCACCCTCATTATCAATCTCTTCTGGCCCCATTTGAACTTTCTGAAATCCATCGAGCTCTACGCTCCGAAAAATCCTCTTCACCGGGCCCTGATGCTATCACGTATCAGATGCTCCAATCGTTACTCTCCCCTGCCTATCAGATCTTACTCTCTTTCTTTACTTCTCTTTTACGTGATACTCCCATTCGGCAGCACTGGAATATTTTCCACCTCATCCCGATTCTGAAACCTGGTAAGCCACCTACAGACCCGCTAAGTTATCGGGGAATTGTTTTGGGTTCTTGTTTGAGTTGATTATTCCAAATACTTCTCCTACATTGTTCATCCTGGTGTCTAGAATATCATTTCTACCTTCCCAAGTATCAATTTGCATTTTGATGGGGGTAAAAGTACCATCGATGCCCTCAATCTCTTTCGAACTTATCTCGTGCTGGCTCGCAGTCGTAAGCAATCCACGATTGCTGTGTTTGTAGATATACAAGCAACCTATGATAATGTTGTTCTCCCACACCTATTCTCTAAACTTGCCTCGTTTCATATTCCCGGCTGTATTCTTCGTATATTCCTTCAATTATTGACACAGCGCCTACTTCAGTTGAAATACCTAAACCCCTCCCGCTCGATACGTTTTACCTCGCAAGGTGTACCTCAGGGCGATATTTTGAGCGGTCTCCTGGTACTGCTCTACACAGTCGACTTAGAATCTTTAATTCTCCCACACGCACGCCTCATTCAATTCGCTGATGGCATATTAATTTATAAAACTGCAAATACGGTGGAAGAATGTTAACAATCTCTCCACACAACATTACGCCTCTTACTGTGCCCGTTTAGGAAAACGGAAATACAGGTCATCATCCGACTATACTCAGCTCAGGGCGTGTACAGTTATTCCCACTGTCTGACCATGTACTCAGAATATGAACTATATGAAGGACAAGCTGCAAAAATACTATAACACCAACTACTTTATATTGATATCTTTAATTCACTCCAATATTTCAAAATATAAAGTCACAACACTAATATATTGGTTGAAACTACCTTCAAACATAATAAAAAATAATGACCCTTAGTTTATATTGCTTCATTTCCAATGGATTCATTCATGATCCATATGTTTACACTGATACTTAAGTCTTAGATATGCTAAATCTTATATCACCAAAATGAGGGTTTACAGTCACTTCAACTGAGTTTCGCCTGGTCAGATTTGAACTCAGGATATTTACCTTCAATATTACAATGCCTTCATCTGGCTATAATCTGAACTTATTATTCTTTGCATTTACTTTTATCCGTTTAATCTCTTCTCTCCACACATTCCAAACACAAATTATCCCCCAAAAACATATAACATTATTTCCAGATGAGTACCATTTACTTCTCCACCTTCATGCCAATTATTTTTATTGCAGCCATTGTGTTCCCAAGAATAGGATGTTTATGAAGCCCACACTTCACAAAGTCCCATTTTAGGGCTTTTTCATTACCCGTTTTCAATTTTCATTAAGGTCATGGAACCAAATTTGTACATTTTCAAATATGCAATTATTATTATTATTATTATTTCTCATTGCTTTGATCATATCGTTATGATTCTTATTAATACGGGATAAACAATCCATGCATGATAACAATTATTTAGCAAGCAATAACTTCTGCTGTAATTCGTTTCTTCAAATATAATAACAAGGTTCCCCTGCGTTCTGTCCTAACACAGTGACAACATGTTTATGGTCCCCGCTGGCAGCGCGACACTCATTAAGTTTCCCTCGTCTCGACTGGAGTAACGACCCTTTTGTAAACAACTCCGTCCCTCCTGACCTAGCGTACTATTTAACCAACCATATGTTTTAACATTGAAAGAGAGACCACCTTGGTGTATTCTTTGGAATACACGGTAAGACAGAGTAAGCTTTTGCTTCTCTTTGCTTTAGCTCATCCCTTACTTTTTTCACAAACACCAACAGTGATCTCCTGATTTCTCTTTGTTGGTATATGTCTCTCATACTACCTGTAAGTCTGTTCTAGGTATATATTTTCCTTGACCTACCTAGCGTCATCTAGCAGCGAATCTTTGAAGTTCCTCAATTCTTCCCTGTACAAGAGGACTTCCTTATCAATCTAGCCACCAGATCTCGTCGCCATCGCCAGCTATCATCTCCGTGATCAAGAGAACTTCGTCTATTTTTTCACCCTCCAGGCTGCGCTAGTGACTCCTACTATCAACTCTTTGAAGACCATTTCATCAAGAAGATTTTTATTACTGTAAAGTTGGCTATTCTTATATGTATTCCTTTTGTCACCTACCCCCACTTTTTTTTCCCTTCCCTGGTCCCTCCGCGCTCCGTTGAGCGGATCTCACTTGTACGTCGGAAGTCAAACCAGTCAGTTGGAGCTTAACTAAAGCTCGCCTCCTCAACTCTAGAGGCAAATTTTTAAATTCGACGCCATGTTCGAGTTTTAAAACCAACCGTCAACAGCAACATCGCCTTCTTTGAGAAGCAAAGATAAGTACCGACTTCATGTTTTAACCTCATTCTCATCGCTTTTAAAAGGCTCAATGATTTTATTTGGATTTTAAAGACAGTGAAAGTTGCTATGTGAAAATAACTGCTTTCTAGAGATCTTCTTGATCAAACTTAAACTATCAAGTCTAACTTTCAATATGAAAGATTTTCTGAGATGCTATCTCACATCGAGGGATATTTCCAAAATACCCACTGTCTATATAATCTAGTTTTCCGCCGAGGGATTCTCTACCCAATGTAAACAAGTCAACATTGCTCTGGAACCTTCCACAACCTGCACTCTATCTACCAGTTATGCTGTCATGTATTTTCCACTCACATATGGGAATACTTTTTCAAACTAAGGAATCTTCCTTATGAACTACTAATCAATATCTAATTTTTCTTCCTCCGTCGGGATTTTTCTGGTGCATTCAACTATAACCTACAAGTTTCTCAAGCAATAGACTCTCGCAAATCTAGTGTAACTAGTTATTTTCCACCATTGCAATAACTTTCTTTGCCATCAACGTTTTGTGCTACTACAGTGAACTCTTCAACTATATCAACAGACTATAGTGAAAACAGTGCCTGTTCAACTTTTCATCCGCGTCGCGCCCGTCCGAGTACAATAAATACGGCCATGAACACTTTTCCACAATCCCATTTGATCTTTCCCCAACCCTTTACTAACAAACTAAAATAATAAAATTGTTACTTTAGGTCTTGTTTCAATGAGGTGTCACTCTACATAAGTGCCCTCCCATATTTGCTCCATGTATAACGAATTAATGTCTGTAAAACTTCGTGTCTAGTACACGCCTTAAATTATATTGTTTCTCCCTTCTAATGAGGGAATCCAATTCTTTCAACGCAAAAGTGAGTTATCTCTAGGTTTCACGAAAGGGAAACTTGCCCCATTTTCTCGGGATCCCTACTTAAACATAGGAGTTCTAGAAACTTCCTTTCAATTGTTCTCTTCAGGTTTCACAATAAGTTACCTGCCCTATCTGTATAATCTCCTATGTATAATCATTAAGCGTAGTTCTGCATTAATACAAGAAGTTATAGATACTTCTATTTTATTTCTTCCTTTTTTTGTTGTTACTTTCGAAGTTGTTCATATTTCTAAGATACTTATCTAGAAATCCTTAAAGTACACATCTTGTTCTTGATTTATTGTTTAACTTTAATTACGTCAGTTATTTTTAACTTTTTCATTTATTCATCTTAGTCATTTCAAAATCTTACGAAGATTTTAAAGCATATAAAAGGTTTAAAACCAAAAGAATTATCAATTACCCGGCGGAAGCTTTAGATGTTTTCGGAGGTCAGCGACCCCAATTGTTTCTAAAAATCAAAATTATATATTTGTTACAAAAACTACTTCCTTTTACATTGTTAAATAAATTAAAGATTTGTTCTTTGCTTTATCATTTCTCTAACATAACGGTTAGGCAAGATCCTGTCTTCCTTGACTCTTCCTATTTAATAAAAATTAAACTATTGATAGGGTGTTCACCACTTGTTGCATTTGAGCAAGAACTCTTAGTTACTAACTTAGTAAAGTCTCTCTTAGTTTTAATAGCTAATTCTAACTGGCCAGTAAGGCAAGCATTGCTCGCTACGCCAGCTTCCTGCTTGTGGAGATTCTCTCTAACACTTATGGTTGGTTTTTCAAAATATAAGTGTTTCTCATTGGCTAAACTTTTAGTCGGCGCCTTGCTGGGAAAAAGCTTAGTCATTTCTAAATGCAACTATTGGTACACTTACAAAAATTATTCCCAAGGGTATAATTGCTTTATCCCTATCCTTCTTGGAAGCATTTGGTCGCTCTTTAGAAATTTTACAATTTCAAAAACCAAAATATCAAAGCTGATTCAAATTATTTGCACTCTTCAAATTACTTGTTTAGAAACAAACTCCTTTGAACAGATACACAATAAATCTGTTACTCTTTGGCTTGCCAGACCACCACCCTTCCCCATAGTAGGCATATTTATGCTTGAGGGGGAATACGCTACAGCAACTTTCTTGCGAACAGCCCAAGTTCCAGCTGCGTTTCCTGTTAGCTTCGCCCAGGTCCCTACCCACTTTAGGTATCGGAGAGCGGATTTGCAGTGGCAGCTGCCTTTGAGTATACTTAAAGTTAAAATTATAACTTCTGTTGGACTCTCGTCCTATTTCTCCATCCTTTTTTTCCAGTCCGAAACCCACTTCTTTTTCTTCATCATCTTCCCTTGGGGGAAAAATTTGGTCCCAGAAACCCGGGAGAGTCCATTTATGACATTTTTTATTTTGTCAAGGGTTATTTGACAATATTTTGCAAGTCATTAATATCTTCTTGAAATTTTCAGCTATAGCTTCACCGTGCAAAGCCTGTGAAGAAGAAAGAGGCCGTTCCTGTCTCCTTTGGTGTGTCCCTTTCGTTCAACTTATTTGCTGCTGCCAGTCTGACAGCATTTCCAAGGTTCCACAGTTTCGTAAGTTATACTTTAATTTACCTATTTTGTCATGGCTCCTACAGAAAAGGATAAGGATGAAAAGCTTACTTCTAAACGAGCATCCTATAAAGGGCAAATTACCTGATTTAGAAAATACATAAAAAGAGCTAGATCCCTCAGAAGCTCAATTAGATATGTTAAAACATCCTGTAAAGGATTTTGAACGTTCATATGAAAATTATTGTAACATCCAAACTTAAATCGAAACTTGTATGCTCAATCAAACTGAAGATCGAGTCGAAGTAGAAAATCAATATTACGAAGGTATAGGTTCTGCTTTTAAAATAATACGCCAACTCGAAAAAGAACAGAAAAAAGACGGTTCTGTTCTTGGTTCCCTTCACGAACAACAAACCTCTTCTCGCGATGGCACTCACAAGCCCAAACCAATCCTACCTAAGATTGATTTACCCCACTTCTCTGGAGACGAATCTACTTGGGATTCTTTCTATGAACTATTTTGTTCTCTCGTTCATGACAATGAAGACATTCAAGTCATCTACAAGTTTCATTATTTGAGATCTATCCTCCGAGGTCAAGCTCTGCAGTTAGTTGAAGCACTCCCATTAAGTGCCGAAAACTACCCCATTGCCTTTAACTTGTTGAAAGAAAGATACGGTAATTCACGGTTACGTATTCAACGCCATATGAAGGCTCTATTTAACTTACCTGCGTCACAGCACAATGCCGTCACTAGTTTGCGTACTCTCATTGATACAACACAACTTCACGTTAAAGCTCTATCCCAATTAGATCAACCCACTGATCACTGGGACACTTTCCTAATACATTTAGTGGTTTCTAAAGTTGATGTTGCTACCCTCAAAATCTTGGGAGATTGAACTTTCCAGAGAAGACGATTACTCTTACGAGCATTTAGTCACTTTCATAAATGCTAGATGCCAACTCTTAACTGCTTTAGCTAATCAAAGTGAACCCTCATCCCCTAGTTCTAAATTTGAATAATGTCCCTTAAACCTAAAAGCGAACGCTTAGCGTCTGGTACCCAAGAACCTGGGTCCAGCTCATCTAAACTCAAGTCAAACGCCACTGGTTACGCAAATAGGTCTAGTGAACGCCGTATTGCTAGTTCTCTCGTTTTAAACACTCAAAGCGAACCCCGTAAGAGTTTAAATGAACCATTAAAGTGCATACTTTGTAAAGATTCCCACGCCTTATATCCATGTAAATCTTTTAAAGAACTGTCAGTCGACGACAGAAGAAAATTATTTTCCCAGAATAAACATTGCTTCAACTGCCTAGCACCCACGCATTCTGCTTCAAATTCCAAGTCCACCAGACTTTGCTTCCATTGTGAAAAAGCTCATCACACTCTACTACATCGTCATGATCAAGCAAGGTCATCGACCGCATTTACTTCTCAGAAAAGTGACAATGCTAACAGTTCCAATGCTTCATCTTATATTCAAAATGCCAAGTCCATACGTAGTGCCCAAGTACTATTGTCCACTGTTCAAATCGAAGTTCAGGATAACTTTGGCAACTGGGTCCGTGCACGCGGTCTTCTTGATTCAGCGGCAACTCATGATTTTGTGTCTAATTCTTTGATTAGAAAACTAGGCCTACCTGTAAACCCCACTTCTATTAACGTATCGGGCATTTACAGCTCAAAATCGCGAGCTTTAGAGTTTTCAAAGCTAACCATAAGAGACATTTGTCACAGAAACAACTTTCTCAAACTGAATTATCTCATTCTCAATAGCATAGGAGAAGATACTCCAAGTCACTCTGTGGATATTTCAGGTTTAAACATTCCCTCGCATTTAAGGCTAGCCGATCCTCTGTTCAATGTACAAAACCTCATTTACATACTCTTTAATGCCAATGTTTTCTGGAATTACCTTCGAAAAACAGGTTCGCAAGTTATCCTCAAACGTGGTTGCCAGAGACACTAATTTTGGATGGATCGTCACCGGTCAACTTCCTCATTATTCTCCCCAACACGCATCGCAATGTTATTTCGCTAATACTGACTTGGAACAGTTCTGGAGGCTCGAAAGCGTTAATTCTCCCTACGTGACCTCTTCAGAAAACGAATTCTGTGAGCAACATTTTCTGAACACCACCACTCGTTCTTCTGATGGCCGGTTCATTGTTCAAATGCCAAGATTACATAATCCCACTAAACTTATTAATTCTCAACCAAAAGCTCGAAAAGCTCTTTTTGCTATCGAGTGCAAATTCAAGAAAGAACCTCTCGTTAAACAGCAGTATACTGATTTCATGCATGAGTATGAAAGCTTAGATCATATGGAAGTTGTTAGCAAATCTGATGACGAATTGAACCCCCCAATTGTAACGGTTTTCTTAAATCATCATCCCGTGTGGAAAAACCCTCTTGTAAAGGATAAAATCCGAGTTGTTTTCAATGGTTCATCACCTGACGTTAATGGCAACAGTCTTAACGATACTCTTTATTCTGGTCGTGCTATTCAGTCAGATTTATATGCTATACTATTAAACTTTCGATTATTTCCCATAGCCGTTATAGCGGATATAAAACAGATGTACCGTCAAGTTTTAATTCAGCCTGAACAACGAGATCTCCAAAGAATCTTGTGGCGCGACGAAATCAGCAAGCCCATTAAGGTATTTCGCTTAAAGACGGTTACTTATGGCTTAAAACCTTCCGCTTTCTTTGCTATTCGATCCCTACACTTGTTAGCCTCTCAAGATGGTCATTTATTTGATTCTAAAGCTTCCGAAGCTTTAACTACATCATTCTATGTTGACGATTACTTGCAGTCCTTCCCCACTCTGGAGGAAGCTTCTTTCGTGTCTCTAGAACTTCAAGCATTGTTAAAGAATGGAGGATTCCCACTTCATAAGTGGAATTCTAACTCCCATGCGTTTCTCGCCCGGTTTCCTGTTGAAGATGTAGACCCCTCCTCCGTCGAAATTTGTGGAGACTCCGAATCCACAAAAACTCTTGGAGTTCATTGGTGCACTAGCACTGACACTCTCATCTATAAAGTTTCGCTTGCAGAAGAGCTCCCTAACACAAAAAGACAAATTCTCTCTGAAATTGCAAAAATTTTTATTCCGCTTCAATTCCTTGCCCCAGTTATTGTAATAGCTAAACTTTTCATGCAAGAGCTATGGTCGCTCAAATGTGAATGGGACGACACTGTTCCTCTTTCCTTTCTTAACAGATGGCTCTCTTTTCGCAGCAATTTGCTTGATCTTTCCCTTATTGAAATTCCCAGGAATTTAATTAACGCTCGTCCTAATGCATCTTTTTTCCTGCATGTGTTTGCGGACAGTTCCAAAAAAGCTTACGGTTGCTGTGCATATTTGGTTTATCGGGGTTCATTAATTTGATCTTCAGTTTCCAACCTTGTTTTTGCCAAATCGAAGGTGGCACCTCTTAAAACTATCACTTTGCCTAGGCTTGAATTGTGTGCTGCACTCATGGCCGCAGAAATTGTTAAGAAATTACGGGAAGTCTTAAAAGTTGAATTCTCGCAAATCTATCTCTGGAGCGATTCCATGATCACCCTTTCTTGGATCGCCAAGAACCCCACTCATTGGCAAAGTTTTGTTGCAAACAGGGTTTCCAAAATTCAAACTCTTTCTTCGGGATGTCAATGGAGGCATGTGCCCAGCGCTGACAACCCTGCCGACATCATTTCTCGTGGATGTTTACCCTCTCAATTGGCAGCTTCTCAGTTTTACTGGCATGGGCCCTCGTGGTTAATCGGAGACTCTTCTTGTTGGCCTTCTAAACCTCCAGCTACAAACTTTAACTTACCTGACGCTAAAGTATCTAAATCTACTACTTCGTGTCTTGTTTCCAACGTTTCTCATCCCTTGTTGTCCCGCTATTCTTCCTTTCACAAATTAATTCGAATTGTTGCCTATCTTATCAGATGGAAATATCTTGTGGTTGACCAACCCCTTCTCCCCAAACCACACCTTACCAATCATGAATTGAATCTCGCTACCATTAAGGTTTTGCAACTAACACAGCAAGAAGCCTTTTCTTCAGAATTGTCTTTACTTTCTTCTAAAAGGGATCTTCCCAAATCCAGTCGTCTTCGTGCCTTACCCCGTTCCTTGATGACAATAGGTTACTCAGGGTAGGTGGCAGGCTCTCGCAATCTTTGGTTTCTGAGGACAAAAAGCATCCTGTTATTTTGCCTTCTAAACATCACGTAACTTCCTTAATTATACGTGACTTTCATTATCGCAATCTGCATGTTGGTAAACGCACACTGCTTTGCCTCTTAAGGGAAAAGTACTGGATTATAAATGGAATTCATGAAGTTTCCTCTATAATTCACAAATGCATTCCTTGCTTCAAAGCTAAACCTAAAGTCAATACTCAATTAATGAGCGATCTGCCCTCCTTTCGCTCTTCGCCTATACGTCCATTTGCTCTAACTGGTGTGGACTATATGGGTCCGTTCCAATATCAACGCAACTCCCCTGAAGCTAATCGCAAATTGTTTGGTAATCTCTATGTTTCTCTCTTTGTTTGCTTGGTTACTGGCGCGATCCATTTGGAACTAGTAACGAATGCCTCTACTTCTTACTTTTTATCAGCTGTCTCTCGCTTTGCTGCTAGGCGTGGTGTTCCTTCAGAGATGTTCTCTGATAACGCTTCACTTTTCAAGGCACAACTTCCTTGTGGAAGAAAGCTCTCCCATCTTCTCCTGCCATGGAACAGATTTCTAATTTTTCCTACTCAAAGGGTTTCAAATGGCGTTTTATACCTCCCTACGCTCCTCATCACGGTGGTATGTGGGAATCCTGCGTAAAGCTCACTAAACGTCACTTAAGAAAAGATTTAGGTAATCGCATTCCGACTTATGAAGAATTTAATTCGCTGTCTGTTCTGATTGAAAGTGTTGTAAATTCTCGCCCTTTAACTCCGCTTTCCAATGACCCTGATGACCTGTTTCCACTCACACCTGGTCACTTCCTTATAGGCACTTCTCTTTCTGTCCCTCCTCCCCTTCCCAACTCTTACAGGGATTGTAATTTACCTATTGTTTGGCGTAAACTTGAAGCCCTCCGTAATTCTTTTTGGAAGAGGTGGAATTTGGAATACTTAACTTCCTTGCAACGGAGACAGAAGTGGTTTCTTTCCAATCCCGACTTTAAAGTGGGGGACTTGGACCTGGTTAGGGATGTTTCTCCTCCCTTGGTCTGGATTTCTGGTAGAGTGACCCAGTGTTATCCTGGAAGGGATGGGAGAGTTAGGGTAGCCAAGATCTTGACCACTAATGGGCATATCGTAAGACCATTGTCTTTAATTGCTCCTTTACCTTTAAACTTTTAATTTCTTGTCTTTGTTCTCTCTTGGTGTTTGCCCCTCCCAGCTTGATGTATTCTTTGGAATACACGGTAAGACAGAGTAAGTTTTGCTTCTCTTTGCTTTAGTTTATCCCTTCCTTTTTTCGCAAACACCAACAGTGATCTCCTGATTTCTGTTTGTTGGTATATGTCTCTCATACTACCTGTAAGTCTGTTCTAGATATATATTTTCCTTGACCTACCTAGCGTCATCTAGCAGCGAATCTCTGAAGTTCCTCAATTCTTCCCTGTACAAGAGGACTTCCTTATAAATCTGGCCACCAGATCTCGTCGCCATCGCCAGCTCTCATCTCCGTGATCAAGAGAACTTCGTCTATTTTTTCACCCTCCAGGATGTGCTAGTGACTCCTACTATCAACTCTTTCAAGACCATTTCATCAAGAAGATTTTTATTACTGTAAAGTTGGCTATTCTTATATGTATTCCTTTTGTCTCCTACCCCCACTCTTTTTTCCCTTCCCTGGTCCCTCCGCGCTCCGTTGAGCGGATCTCACTTGTACGTCGGAAGTCATACCAGTCAGTTGGAGCTTAACTAAAGCTCGCCTCCTCTAGAGACAAACTTTTTAATTCGACGCCATGTTCGAGTTTTAAAACCAACCGTCAACAGCAACATCACCTTCTTCATGAAGCAAAGATAAGTACCGACTTCATGTTTTAACCTCATTCTCATCGCTTTTAAAAGGCTCAATGATTCTATTTGGATTTTATAGACAGTGAAAGTTGTTGCTATGTGAAAATAACTGCTTTCTAGAGATCTTCTTGATCAAACTTAAACTATCAAGTCTATCTTTCAATATGAGAGATTTTCTGAGATGCTATCTTACATCGAGGGATATTTCCAAAATACCCACTGTCTATATAATCTAGTTTTCCGCCGAGGGGTTCTCTACCCAATTTTAACAAGTCAACATTGCTCTGGAACCTTCCAGAACCTGCACTCTATCTACCAGTTATACTGTCATGTATTTTCCTCTCACATATCGGAATACTTTTTCAAACTAAGGAATCTTCCTTATGAACTACTAATCAATATCTAATTTTTCTTCCTCCGTCGGGATTTTTCTGGTGCATTCAACTATAACCTACAAGTTTCTCAAGCAATAGACTCTCGCAAATCTAGTGTAACTAGTTATTTTCCACCATTGCAATAACTTTCTTTGCCATCAACGTTTTGTGCTACTACAGTGAACTCTTCAACTATATCAACAGACTATAGTGAAAACAGTGCCTGTTCAACTTTTCATCCGCGTCGCGCCCGTCCGAGTACAATAAATACGGCCATGAACACTTTTCCACAATCCCATTTGATCTTTCCCCAACCCTTTACTAACAAACTAAAATAATAAAATTGTTACTTTAGATCTTGTTTCAATGAGGTGTCACTCTACATAAGTGCCCTCCCTTATTTGCTCCATGTATAACGAATTAATGTCTGTAAAACTTCGTGTCTAGTACACGCTTTAAATTATATTGTTTCTCCCTTCTAATGAGGGAATCCAATTCTTTCAACTCATAAGTGAGTTATCTCTAGGTTTCACGAAAGGGAAACTTGCCCCATTTTTCTCGTGATCCATACTTAAACATAGGAGTTCTAGAAACTTCCTTTCAATTGTTCTCTTCAGGTTTCACAATAAGTTACCTGCCCTATTTGTATAATCTCCTATGTATAATCATTAAGCGTAGTTCTGCATTAATACAAGAAGTTACAGATACTTCTATTTCATTTCTTCCTGTTTTTTATTGTTACTTTCGAAGTTGTTCATATTTCTAGGATACTTATCCAGAAATCCTTAAAGTACACATCTTGTACTTGATTTATTGTTTAACTTTAATTACGTCAGTTATCTTTAAATTTTTCATTTATTCAACTTAGTCATTTCAAAATCTTACGAAGATTTTAAAGCATATAAAAGGTTTAAAACCAAAAGAATTATCAATTACCCGGCGCAAGCTTTAGATGTTTTCGGAGGTCTGCGACCCCAATTGTTTCTAAAAATCAAAATTATATATTTGTTACAAAAACTACTTCCTTTTACATTGTTAAATAAATTAAAGATTTGTTCTTTGCTTTATCATTTCTCTAACATAACGGTTAGGCAAGATCCTGTCTTCCTTGACTCTTCCTATTTAATAAAAATTAAATTATTGATAGGGTGTTCACCACTTGTTGCATTTGAGCAAGAACTCTTAGTTACTAACTTAGTAAAGTCTCTCTTAGCTTTAATAGCTAATTCTAACTGGCCAGTAAGGCAAGCATTGCTCGCTACGCCAGCTTCCTGCTTGTGGAGATTCTCTCTAACACTTATGGTTGGTTTTTCAAAATATAAGTGTTTCTCATTGGCTAAACTTTTAGTCGGCGCCTTGCTGGGAAAAAGCTTAGTCATTTCTAAATGCAACTATTGGTACACTTACAAAAATTATTCCCAAGGGTATAATTGCTTTATCCCTATCCTTCTTGGAAGCATTTGGTCGCTCTTTAGAAATTTTACAATTTCAAAAACCAAAATATCAAAGCTGATTCAAATTATTTGCACTCTTCAAATTACTTGTTTAGAAACAAACTCCTTTGAACAGATACACAATAAATCTGTTACTCTTTGGCTTGCCAGACCACCACCCTTCCCCATAGTAGGCATATTTATGCTTGAGAGGGAATACGCTACAGCAACTTTCTTGCGAACAGCCCAAGTTCCAGCTGCGTTTCCTGTTAGCTTCGCCCAGGTCCCTACCCACTTTAGGTATCGGAGAGCGGATTTGCAGTGTCAGCTGCCTTTGAGTATACTTAAAGTTAAAATTATAACTTCTGTTGGACTCTCGTCCTATTTCTCCATCCTTTTTTCCAGTCCGAAACCCACTTCTTTTTCTTCATCATCTTCCCTTGGGGGTTAGATTATTCCCAAGCTAATAATCTACCCACACCTCTACATTGAGAATCCAAGCGTTTTTATTCTATTCCAGCTATGGACTGTGCTCAGTCTAATTATTCACATTTATTCGTGCTTCTTTTGGGATAATTATTTTCTGCTATTAGGATGACTAAAACAAACGTATTCTTAAGCCCGTTGTGGCCAACATATGTGTCTGCTGTGATAGGCATTCCAAATACAAATGCTAACCAACCTAGGAACGCTATGTCCTACCTGGCTGCGGAGGTCGGCATAGCTCGTAGGAGGGAATCAATCTCACCCTGCTTCCGGCTACCCGCCTAAACAATAATCATCTATCCAGTCTTACGATACCTTTTCATTCATGTGCTCCCTGGCTACATGAGAATTACATAATACCCGAATGAGCATTTACTCTTTCACTTGAACAAATTATAAGACCTTACCTTGGTCAACCGACGAATTTCCCATAGACTATAATAATTATCCGATACTTGCACGTTAATTCAATATTTCAAAGCCCTATGCTTACATTTGGTCTAGCCTATTTTTGGCGACAATAATACATTTCTTGGATACTCAATTCTTCATTACTGTAGTCCAGATATCCTGGCAAAGATAATGAACTTACTTTTACATTATTGTATTATTTCCGTTTCGTTATTTTTGTGGTCTTTTATTATTACATTTATTTTCCTTAGGCCGTTTATTGCCTTTACTTGTGATGCTAAGGTCATTTGCAATTACTTTTATTTTATATCATTTAACCGTATAGGGTTTGTTTATTATTTTTATCACTGACTTTGATTTTCGTTGCATTATTTTAAACTTTATTAAGTTATCTCTCACTTTCCTAATCTTTCATTTTCTTATTAACTTAAGTTGCGTTCAACTTTTATTGCGTTTACTTTGCATAACTAACGTTACTGATTTCAATTACTTAACTTATTTCTTTCGACAATAATTCGGTTCCACCCTTTTATTAACCAATTTATAAGCTTACACGCACGTGGATGTTATCCGTACAATATTTAACTCGTTACGTGGCCGCATTTTTACGGCCTTCCTCATTAAGAAGTGACACTTTAGAGCACTGTTCATTGTTATCCCTTTATCATTAATCATTTCACAATAGTACATTTCAAATTATGGGTCCACAATGGCTCAATATGTTTAATTTATTTTGGTACTCACCAGCTCAGGATCCCCCGTTGTGAAGGAGTTAACCCACATTGTTGTAATTAGTACATTTTTCCAACAATATGACAACACATAATTTCCTTTCTCTTTAACACACGTGATTATGACCTGATATGACATATTTATATTTCTACACATAATGAATCTCAATTAGAGAACACTTTCACATAAATTTATATTATCCTTTAAACAAATACACTATACCTTTTCACACGTTTCAACTTTTTCTCACTTATTCACTACATAACACTACAAACGCGTTAACCCTTGGGTTTTGTCCTATTCTATTATCTATTTACAATTGATTACACACTGTGTAATTGTTCTTGTCGTATCTCAGGACGCAAACGATGGCCTTCGATTGTTCCTTGATGACGACTTCTCCCCTGGGTCTACACACACGATCCATCCTATGACAACCTCTGGATCTGACCCCCAAGGTCTCGAATCAAAGTTCTGTCGTTTCTCCACGGTTTAAACCCACCGGTTTATTAACTTAACCTGGCTTCTCTCTCAACAACGTTATGTTGTGAAACTATGTAATTATCGACCTATTCTTTGACTTCATCAAGGCTCGAAATGTTCTTTTGACAATGTTCGGTACTTTCCACTTTTAACTGCGCATCGATTTATACTTGAGTGGGTCTTTACTTTGGCTTTCGCTACACGGCCCTGTAATCTCAACGGCTTTCCACCAAAGACCATTAGATGATTCTAACACTAGCGATACTTGTTTCTAGCTATCGTGTTTGGCTTCACCCGGACCTAATTTTCACTTCTGTAGCGTACTGTTCGTTTTGTCCTCACAACTTTATATATGCGGAGTTCTTTCTGCTTTCTGCAATTTCTGCCTGGTCTCGAATCAGCTTACTTGTGATCTAGAAGACTTATAATTCTGTCCGAAGCTACATGGCCCTTCCCTGAGCTTTTCATGTTCGATGTACTGAACTAGTTACGTTGAATCAAGTCCCGTTCAGACTGACTGATTACTTTGGTGGCCCAGCACCACGTCCTATGATGACTTCGAAACAGTGTGTCCCGCCACGGCGGACATCAAACTGAATACTGTGAACCAGTACCGTGCTCCTTGGCACCTACGGTAGACTGAATATACTGAAGATTGTTCTTTCGCCCTGATATAGGCCCAACTTGGCTTACTGACGACTCGTACTGGCGGTCTAAACACTGTGATCCAGCGTCACGTCCAACTTGACTCTGGAGACTGAATACTTTCTGCCTAGAAGCTCGCCTATATATTTAGAACTTGCAAAAATAAATCAATTTGGTCTCCTTCTTGGAGATATCTTTTGAACTAGACGTCGCACGTTTTTGAGAAAATAACCATTATGTTCCTTACGACCTAAACGTTACATTCTCATTTTGTTTTCCGAAAATTGATCGTCCACTTATTTTAAATTAAAATCACAAGGCTCCTCAGCTGTGTGGGCGAAGTGGTTTTTTTTCTCTCCGACCAAGGACCGCTTAATGACCCCGCCTAAATGACGTATTTGCTTCGTAAGCACTTTTTCCCTATGCATACGTTACTAAATTTTAGTCTCGATTAATTCGTAATTCCCTGGATTATTCTGGTTGATGCCAAAATATTATAACTATTTTGAGTAATTTCCTTAAAAAACAGATATGTCACCACAATGCAGTGTTGTATCGCAACCAGGGTTGTCGTTTTAATGCTGAGTTTGCATTCAGAGGGGGGAATTCCCTTCCTCTCTAATGGCTTGAATTTTTCCATCTGCATGACCTCATTTAGCTCATACTGCGTGACTACGCGCTCTCCGTGAGTCAGACACGGCCTGTATGTAATGTATCAAGATAACGGACATTAATTGCGTTGAGTCACTGTATGAGTTGCTCAATGAGGTCTTACTCTTAGTCCATATGTCTGTGAATATCTTAGGAATATTTTCTCTTTCTGAATTTAAATGTCATTGGTTCGAACCTCAGTGCCCATCAAATGGGTACATTACATACCTGGTTACAACAACATGGTTTTCAAACCTCACCCCTTAAAAATTCAGCAATGCTCTTCACGACCTCTCGTCAATCGCCTCCGTGTCACCTAACTTTCGGTGCCCACCCTATACCGTTCAGAACCACCATTAAATACATAGGTCTTCATATTGACTGCAAACTTACCTGGCAAACTCATTTTACTACCTTGAACACCTTGATTCAACCTAAACTTAATATTTTCCAGTCGCT
Source organism: Meconema thalassinum (assembly GCA_946902985.2). Lineage (NCBI taxonomy): Eukaryota > Metazoa > Arthropoda > Insecta > Orthoptera > Tettigoniidae > Meconema > Meconema thalassinum. The sequence goes on along the minus strand of OX336389.2, from coordinate 524,740,776 downwards.
TACCCGCCGACTCTGGGGCGCTGACCCTATAGTCCTACTCCGCGTCTATCACCAAATCATTCGTTCAGTTTTAGATTATGGCAGTCATTTTTGTGATTTGGCCCCACGTCGTTCTTTGGAACAATTGGATACCCTGCAGTACCAAGCCCTCCGTATTATCACAGGAGCTTTATCTTCTTCACCCACAAATGTCTTATTAGTTGAAGCAGGCGAGTCCCCTCTCACGTTACGCAGGTCTTTCCTTGCTAGCAAGTACCTCTTGAAACTTCTCTCGATATCCTATCACCCTCTTCTTCCTTATTTACAAATTATGCCTGAATATCGCTCTCGTAATCTGTTTTATTCTATTCATTCTCCTTCGTTGCTCCTTGCTTATCAATATATTTTACCCTTTAAACACCACATATTACAAACTCGTACCCCTTTACTTAACAACTCTTCCCTGTCAGCCCAGACGTTCATTCCTTCCGTTTTTGTCAATGTTTTCCAATCCTTATCTTCCCCTACCTGCAGTACCTCCTCTTCTATGCTCAATACATTCGAGAATGTCTCCATCACTTTCCCCTTCACGTTGCCGTATATACTAACGGTTCCGAACTATCTCAAGCCCCTTTTACGGGAGCATCCGTCTATATTCCTACCCTCGAACATTCGTTGTCCTTCCCCTTACCTCCTGATATTTTTATTTTCAGCCATTCGGCACGCATTATTGCTCATGCATGAGATGTCCTTACAAAATGTTATTATTTTATCTGACGCTCGAAGCGTATTATCGTCCCTTCTTACTTCCTATTCCTCCCAGCATTGGCATATTTATGCCATTCAAAACTTGTCTTACGACTTAGCTCAACATAACTTTGACATTCACTTTGTGTGGATACCAGGCCACGTTTCCATTTCGGGCAATGGAACAGCGGATGCTCTAGCTAAATCAGCCACTATCGGCCAAGGAACTCCTTATCGCATCGCTATTCCATCGAGCAATCTGCTCTACAAAACAAAACTTCATTTCCACCAATCTTGGCAGGCTGAATGGGATCTCTCCGCTCGAAACAAGGGTAGTTTCTATCATCGTCATCAACCTCTCTTCCCTTTCTCCCATTGATTTTCAGCTGGTTCTTACACGCGTCGCCACATTACAACAATCATTCGTCTCCACTTTAATCATTCCCTGACCCCAACTCGATTATATAAATTTAAACTGCACGCCACAGAACGTTGTACCCGTGGTCAAGCAGTAGGTACGATTCCAATGTACTCAATATGAACGCCCCCGATTAACGCTGTTGTTTGAGTCTTCAGTCTTTTGACTGGCTTGATGCAGAGCTCCATGCCTCCCTGTCCTGAGCTAATCGTTTCATCTCTACTGTCCCCGTTAACCGGCATCGAATCGGATGACCCGGCGAAAACATCGCAATTCATGCCGATAACACAAGACATATATCAGATAAAGAATTTTAAAAAATATTGAGGTCTGGGTTCGAATATCAAAAAAATACGCCGGTGGGTACGAGAACTCAAGTAGTCTCAGGGGTGGTTAACAGGATGTAGGTGTAACAGGTTAAATCAACCCACTCCCAAACCTAAATCAAAGCAATAGCACAACAGAAATCAGAAGATAAGCACAATTAAAAATATAAAAATAGGCATCAATTTATTGGCAACTCATTGACCAATACAAATATAGGAAACCCCCAAAAAGCCTATCTTCCCTCGGAGATTCGATCTAAATGAAAGCTTGATGTGGATCGAAGAAAAATAAAAATATTTAGAGTCCAAATAAACATAATTAAGTTTTAAAGGGTCAACGAATCTCCTTGGTCCTATTCTTAGACACAAATAAAATTAGGAGATATTCGAAGAAAATTAAATAAAATATAAAAAAAATATTCAGTCACATTTGACTATCAACATGAACTAATCACGCTAAATGTCCATCAGGTAGTGTCCTAGGTTAGTAATATTTTCACTCACTTGAGTTTATAATGAAAGGAAGTTAAATAAAGAGCTGGCCTAAAAAAATAAAAGTATCGATCTCCGTTCTAACTAATTATTAATTAATTATTAATTTAAAAATAATTGCTGCAACAATATAGGTCCTACTTGACCACTCAATTAACGTTGCAATCAGTATTTATATTTATCGTACAACGTTATTTCAGAGTCTCATTACTCAAAATATTTCAAGCAAACGTGCACCCATTATCTTATATTTATGCAAAGGTCAAAGTCATGGCTGATCATTATATCACAAATAAAAGTTCCCATGTTACCCAATTCGACGGTGTGCTTGCAATGTATTTCACTCCATCAATTACTTAGTGATTAGATTATCGCCTGCCTACTCCTGTGAATACTTAATTCACCACTATCTGACTGAATTTTGCATAGTCATGCTTATTTAGAAAGATATTACACTACTAATTATTATTACATTATTATTATTATTTTTATTCGCAAAGGGATTCTTCATGATTAATTCTCAGAAAATTTGCCATAAGACGTTCACAGAATATGTGAACTATCATCCTAAATTTATTTTATTACATTCCATTCAATTCTCCCCTCATTTTTTATAAACAACTACACCAATCAATCTTTTTTGTAGATAAACTCATTATCTTTTAATTATCATGACCTTTCATTTCATCACATGACTAGTGTGCATAAATTATCGAATGCAGGCATGACCTGTAGCAATGTCAAATGGGTAGGTGTTGAAGCATAATGACGAGCATGCTTTTAATAATTAAATTCTCTATATCAATGAATGTGGACGAAGAAAAAAATGGAAATATTTAAAGTTATAATCCTTCAGAGTTCACATAATTAGATTCACCAAACGCTGAAGTCAAAATCAGAAGAAAAAATCAAAATATGAACTCCACCCTAGATCTCAACATCTAGTCTACCACCTTCATTTATTCCATCATGGATTCAGTTCAGTATCCGCGTCGTATTTCCAATCTTATCATCGTAGAAAAAATTCTTATCATTCGAAGTAGTGACGGATTTAAAAAATTCCCAAAAGAAAATATTGATTGGATCATGGTGCCATGCATGGTGGATAGTTCCTTGCCACGTGTGACAACCCTACAATGTGAATCACTTCCTCATATAATTACCTAATAGACGAAGGAAAAATGTGGCCATTAATATTAATAATAATAATAAAATGATTGATCAACAAATAAATAATAATTAGTTCAACTCCATGGCATCTAGTACTACTGAGTAGTACAAACTACTCACAACTACAAATTGAAGTAATGTTTTAGCTCACCAACTGGCCAAAATAAGAAAATATGGTACAAGCCTAGCATGCTCATAGAATGCAGAACCTCTGGAACCAATCTTCATTCAGGACCATCTCCTTCCCATTCCAGAACCGGCAGGATTCCATCTTCCACCATCTTCTTCCTCGCCTCCTCCAGGAATCGAAACTGAGACCTTCACGTTTCATGGTGGCTGCGTCCTCCGACTCCCACGGTGTGGTTATATCATGGCAACATCATGGCCTCATCTTGATGTAAATGTCACTCCGTCCAGTCCCCTCACGTATAAGCTTAGTGGCACATATTTTCACTGACTAGTTCCATTTCAAAATTCTTCATTGACACTTCAACAGCACAGGTTATAAAATGTCCTCGTTCCATTCTGGATATTATAAGTTCCTGCGCCTCGAACAATGTAGACACAATTCTTCCTCTCAGCAAATTGCCACCGGCATTACGTAAGCAGTAATTCAATAGCATTCACAGCTGTTCATTTGCATCTACAAGTCCTCCATCGATGATAAGAGCCTCGTCTATTCTCGAATGTTCACTGCACAAACTATTCCGTATTGTATCTCACGTCCAAAGCTAGTCGCAAAGGGCTAGTTCTCTCGTTATCAAGCCAACATGCGCCCGCACGACCGGGATTATACGCGCTGGACTCGGCCGTCTGATATAGCAATCGCGCCCGGCATAACAGCGGTGATTCGTAACTATATGGTCTCTCAGGACTCCGATAAAATCACACCCGATACACAGCGACACTTAGACCTGTGGTGGTATAGCACACACGGCCCTCCACGATCATAATCGAATGTAAAAATCACTCTTGCCGCACAACGGAGTACTGTCCAGTCCACGCTCAAAACGCATGTGTCTGCGCCTCTCAATGTGACCAGTTGCCGAAAACCAGAGCTGAGCACGTGGTCCGAGACAGCGCGCTCTGCCGGAGATAGTAGACAGATATGCGTGACGTCAGACGCGTGACGTCACTCAACCTTGTGGTCGGGCCTTGGACGATAACATGTGGTGTTTTGTGCCGTGATTTACGCAGGGTTGCCAATCTGTGCTAAAACGGGAGTACTATGTTGGGCACATACTCCCCTCTCCCCGGAAAATAAGCGAGTTAACAAAAGCTTATTTTGTATTCTCTTCATTATGCCACCAATCATGTGCCAAACATATCCTGCTCGTTCTTCAACAGTAGTATCTCTTAAGGCTGGCAGCAGTATACCTTCCTATCCTTGCTCCAGATCTTATATCTCTGATGTCATAGCAATTGTTTCCATAAGTCTCATGGACTAGGTATGGCCCAAAAAACAGCCTTGCAAATTTGCCGTATATCTTCAGTGGTAGGTTGGATGATACGGGTCTGCGTATTAACACTCGATCTCCGACACGTAAAGGTTGACTGTATTTCCCTTTTTCGGTCCTTCTGTTCCTCTTTTCGGCTTGTGTCTGAAGTCTCTCGCTAGCCAATTGGATTCTCCTCTCCATGTTGGGTTCTACAACAGGTGGTGTTTTGACAATGTGATCCCAGGGTCTTACTGGTTTGACATTGAAGTGGAGTACTTTGGGAATCTGTTGTGTGCTTTCATGCACTGTTGCATTTATGCAAAACTCCAAATTTGGTAAACCATCCATCCACTGATCATGTTTATGGTGGCAATACAACCGGCAAAATTTCCCAATTTCCGCCATTACCCTTTCCACTGGATTGCCCTCAGGATGGCGTATGGAATTCAATATGTGCTTGACATCAAGTCTGATCATGGCCTGATAAAATTCAGCAGAGGTGATTTGGGTTCCATGATCGGAAAGAATGTAAGTAGGCTTACCCATAGTAGGAAATACACCCTTCTCAAGCCTATTGATCACATAACGTGACTTAGCCTTCTGAATGGGGAAGAACATTACATATTTCGTGAAGACGTCCATAGTAACAAGGATGAATTGGTTTCCCCTTTTTGATTTAGGTAATGGCACATAAATATCAGTCGAATATAGCTCTCGAGGTTCTGATGGTAATATAGGCTTTGGTCTTTCCTTCAAGAAATGCGAAGCGAATTTACTTCTCTGGCAATCATTACATTTTCTTAAAATATTTCTTGCAGACGTTCGCATCCCCTTCCAAGTGAATTTCTCTTGAAGCACATGGATGGTTTTGTCAATACCACCATGTCCTATGGCCCTATGCGCCAACCAAACTACACGTTCAACTAGGTTCTGTGGTAAAACTGCTTTTAACATGAGATGATCTTCATCCACAAACTTGCATACCACATCTTCCACGATGACATAATCGTTAAACAATCTAGCAGTTGCTTCATATTCTGGATCGATAATGCTCATGCGTCCCTTCAGAAATCTATACATCAATCTCAAAGGAGTATACCTCTTCTGTGACTGCGGTAGTTTCTTAAGCTTCTCTAAAGTTTCCTGATCTTCTTGGACGATTTCTACTTGATGTACTTGCATTTCCTCTGTCGGGTTTCTACTCAAAACGTCGGCTAAGAACTTGTCCTTGCCCGGTTGATGCACAATGGACACATCAAATTGTTGGAGAAACAAAGTCCAACGGGCTACCCTGTCACTAGCTAGCTCTGTTTTAGCATAAACTGTAATGCTTTATGGTCGGTGATTATGCCAGTTTTATGTCCAAGCAATATCTTCTTCCAACTCTGCAATGCATAAATAATTGCTAGTGCCTCTATTTCCGTGGTAGTGTAGTTCCTTTCTGGTTCACGTAACTTTCTACTGGAGAATGCTAAATAGTGACGCTCTTGCTTGTCATCTATCTGAAATAACACGGCGCTGATGCCAACGCGTGCAGCGTCTGATTCTAAATAGAACGTTCTCTCGAAATCCGGGTATTCAAGTTTAATATTCTCTATCAACATAGTTTTTGCTTTAACAAAGGCCGCTTCAGATTTCTCATCCCATTTCCATTTGTTGTTTTTCCTTAAAAGATCTTGTAGTGGTGCCATCGTCTCTGAGTACATGGGAGAATGTGCCGAAAAGAATTGGCACATTCCTAGGAATTGCCTAATCTGTTTGACCTTCCGTGGTCAGGGAAAACTCCTAATCGCCTCAATCTTATCAGGATTAGGTCGATACCCATTTCCATCAATTACATGTCCCAAAAACCTAATCTCTCTATGGCAAAAATGGCATTTATTAAAGTTGACCTTGAAACATGCTTCCCGTAGGTTCTCAAATAGTTTACGAAGATGTTCTATATGTTCCTCCTTGGTTGTCGATGATATAATCAGATCATCGATATAACATAATATGTTTCCTTTTACTTCTTCCGTCAGATTCTTGTCCAATGCTCTGACCATTGCAGGACCACTATTCTTCACTCCAAACAGTAGTCTTTTGAAAACGTAGGTAATGCCGTTGTACATGAATCCAGTGTATCGTTTGCTCTCCTCTGACAAACGTATATGGTAATAAGAAGCTGTAAGATCTATTGTCGAGAATATGGTCTTTCCTTTAAATCGTCTGAGTAGTTCCCTAATCTTGGGAGGCCTGTCATATTCTGGCAAAATTCTCTTGTTGAGGCTTCTGGCATCTAGACAAATTCTAAGCCTGCCGTCCTGTATCTTAACAACGGCCAGAGGATTGAGATATGGGGTAGCCATCTTCTGAATGAGGTCGTCTTCTTCCATGGTTTTAATGGATTTGCCTACCTCCTCACTCCACTTCTCTGGAATCGGGTAAAGCTTCCCCTCGAATGGTGACTCATCCTCCCGTCGTATCTGGTATTCGAAATTGCTAATAAGACCAGGTTTCTCATTGAATATGTCTTGAAATTCCGATATTAATTCATCAAAAATTTCTTCCGGATGTGTGGTTCTAGTGTTTCCTTCTTGACATAGAATAACCTCTCTGCTTCTACCTCCATTTCATTTACCATGTTATCTAGGGTGATATACCAATTTCCTCATTCAATTTCCCTTCGTTTCCACGGAAAGTTGCTATCCCTGCTTGTAAATCAATTACTATTCCATGCTCTGTCAAAAATTCCGCACCTAGAATCATGTCGAACTTAATATCTTTTATTACTATGAAGACGTGTTCAAAATTTCTGTTGGCTATAGTGATATTAATCAATGCTTGTAATTTGCAGTTAATAGAACGGTTAGGAATCACTCCTCTAAACTTCATTCCGGATGCAGGTAATATAGTAATGTCTTCTGTCAACCTGATATTCTCAAAACACGCCTCCGATATGATACTCACCATGGCTCCTGTATCCAGCAATATCTTGAATTTCCGTCCTCCGACATGTACATCAATCATTGGTAGTTCAGTTCTCTCTCTCCTAATGGGATTCTCTTTTTCGTAAATGAGGTCTTCATCTACAATTCTATGTACCGCGATGATCTCGATGATAGGTTTGGAATTACTGGAATCTACTGTGACTGGTGATTTGTATTTGACGTTTTTTTTTGCTTGCGAGCCACTCGTACTAGGCCCTGGGTCTACGTTCCCTTACCCTTGCTGCTGCTGAGTTGCTTCTCTCATCTGCTGCAAGTATGCTTAACTTTCTGCACGTCTCTCTTCAAAATTCACGCGATTGTCCCGAGGTTCATCTCTGTTCCACTGCCTATTATAGGTTTGAAATCTACCTCTTCCTTGCTGCCAAGAGTTTCTTCCCTTTATATCCCTGGGTCTGTAGGTTTTTGAATTGAGTTGCTGCTGTTGGTTCGCATAGTATGGCCTTCCACCTTGGTTCCATCTCCTATCTCGTTGATTATATCCACGATTCTCATAATGTCCTCTCCAATCTCCTGTATCCTGGAATATTCTTCTTTGTGGTGGTTCAGTCAGTATTTTCCGGTCTGTCACGACTAGATTCACCTCCTGGTGCTCTGATCTAGTGTTTCTCGCGTGCATTAAAGAACTGGTGTGATCTAATTTCCTCAGAATTTCGTCACATGTCTTCAAACTATTCGCCCCAGATGCTATAAGCGTTCTCTGAACTTCTACCGGAAATTGCCTCCTTATCGCTTGAATCATCTCCTCTTCGGGTAACGGAGTTTCTAATTAATGTAACTTGGCTAACTGCGTTGTAAAATACCCCGCATACTGCGTCGGGTTAGATGTGAAATATTTCCTGGAGTAAAGTTCTGATCTGATGCTAAGTTGGTCTTCCGAACTCCAGAAACGCCTAAGGAATGCCTTAGCAAACTCCTCGTAATTCGCAAAGGTGCATCTAAAAGCTCTAAACCAGGTCAGCGCTTGATTCTCTAACGATCTTTCAATAACCCTTATCTCGCGTTCACTTGGGATCCGATTTTCATCCAAATAATCCCTGAGTTCTCGAAGGAACTCGATTGGGGTGATAACTCCCACACCACTAAACTTTTTCGGTTTTTCCTCATGAGTTCTAATGATAGTTACAGGACTATCCCGATTAAATGCTCTAGGTGTCGAATCCATTTCTCCCCATCGTTTCTCCTGGTTAATCTCTGGTGAGTTAATTTCCATCGTTTGAACCGGACTATTCATTTGTAAGAAGTTCTCCATACGTGTGATGCGGTCTAGGTGACTACCCTCCAGTATCCTTATGTTATCATTGACTGACGAAATCGCCCCATCTATTTCCGTTTTGACTTGTGTGATATTAGTATTGATTGCGTCCAATTTGTTTTCTATCTTCCCTGCTTCCTCATCCATGCGTTTTCGATTTGCATCACGTCTTGCGCTAACGTGCCAACAATTTCCTCCATCTTCTGGATTTTCGTCTCTACTTTTCCTACTTGTTCCTTTAATTCCTTTCGAATGCCGACAGTAGTTTCATTAAACTCTTTCCTTACTTCCACTATCTCTTGTTGGTATTCCCCTTTAAGCTTGTCTACATGAGCGGTTATATCAGATCCCAGTCCTTTAATGTTTTCATCTAGCCGTTTTTCTAGGGTCCTGACGTGTGTATTCAATGCTTCCATGTCTTTCTCTACACCTTTCTGCATTTTCTGTATGCCCTCTATCAAATTGTCCTGCATAGTGGCCTTCAATGCACCAAGTTTTGCGTCCATGCTGCTATCCGTTTCCTTTTGACTGTTGGTTATACGCTCTCCTAACTTGATTATATCTGCCTGTGTTTTTAACGCCTGATTAGCTGCCCCATTTCGGTTTTGATTAAATTTCTTGTCCAATTCATCATGATTTTTTGGATACTATGATTAAGTCTACATTCTAACTCCATTTGACCTTGCTTAAAGTCGCCTCTTAAATCATCCTGACCCTTCTTTAAATCAGTTTTTAAATCAGCTAACAGCTGCCTCAACTCTTCCATATTAGACATGTCAATTAGTACAATAAGACAGTACAACATAAGGGAACAATCAAGAGTGACCACACCAAGATTGTACCATACTTTCTACTACTATACCATGGAATTGAAATAATATATACGAGCTGCATAAATGGATCCTTATCCAATTCTACGCAATTGGATCATTAAACGAAGAATGAATGAAGATCAAAAACACCAATCCAAAGGAAAAAGAACTTCTGATCCTGTTGCCTATGTCATGGAAACTAGGAAACAATCTCATTACCAAAGGTAATTAGACCTTCCCAAGAGAAAAAATCATTAGCCTCCCATTCAAGTACCTCAAATGTGGTAATCCAATTAACTTGAGCCACTCAAATGCAAGTGCCAACGACACAACAACACACACTGGCTGTCAAATTACATTAAAAACATCTAATTGCTACACCATCGTGTGTACGATTTCTCAATTCGAGGCTCTGCACGCTGGGCGCCATTTTATATGTCCCCGTTAACCGGCATCGAATCGGATGACCCGGCGAAAACATCGCAATTCATGCCGATAACACAAGACATATATCAGATAAAGAATTAAAAAAATGATTGAGGTCTGGGTTCGAATATCAAAAAAAAATACGCCGGTGGGTACGAGAACTCAAGTAGTCTCAGGGGTGGTTAACAGGATGTAGGTGTAACTGGTTAAATCAACCCACTTCCAAACCTAAATCAAAGCAATAGCACAACAGAAATCAGAAGATAAGCACAATTAAAAATATAAAAATAGGCTTCAATTTATTGGCAACTCATTGACCAATACAAATATAGGAAACCCCCAAAAAGCCTATCTTGCCTCGGAGATTCGATCTAAATGAAAGCTTGATGTGGACCGAAGAAAAATAAAAATATTTAGAGTCCAAATAAACATAATTAAGTTTTAAAGGGTCAAAGAATCTCCTTGGTCCTATACTTAGACGCAAATAAAATTAGGAGATATTCGAAGAAAATTAAATAAAATTAAAAAAAAGATTCAGTCACATTTGACAATCAACATGAACTAATCACGCTAAATGTCCATCAGGTAGTGTCCTAGGTTAGTAATATTGTCACTTACTTGAGTTTATAATGAAAGGAGGTTAAATAAATAGCTGGCCTAAAAAATAATAGTATTGATCTCCGTTCTAACTTATTATTAATTAATTATTAATTAAAAATAATTGCTGTAACAATATAGGTCCTACTTGACCACTCAATTAAAGTTGCAATCAGTATTTATATTTATCGTACAACGTTATTTCAGAGTCTCATTACTCAAAATATTTCAAGCAAACGTGCACCCATTATCCTACATTTATGCAAAGGTCAAGGTCATGGCTGATCATTATATCACAACTAAAAGTTCCCATCTTTCCCAATTCGATGGTATGCTTGCAATGTATTTCACTCCATCAATTACATAGTGATTAGATTATCGCCTGCCTACTCCTGTGAATACTTAATTCACCACCATCTGACTGCATTTTGCATAGACATGATTATTTAGAAAGATATTACACTACTAATTATTATTACATTATTATTATTAATTTTTATTCACAAAGGGATTCTTCATGATTAATTCTCAGAAAATTTGCCATAAGACGTTCACAGAATATGTGAACTATCATCCTAAATTTATTTTATTATATTCCATTCAATTCTCCCCTCTCTTTTTTTTATAATCAACTACACCAATCAATCTTTTTTTGTAGATAAACTCATTATCTTTTAATTATCATGACCTTTCATTTCATCACATGACTAGTGTGCATAAATTATCGAATGCAGGCATGACCTGTAGCAATGTCAAATGGGTAGGTGTCGAAGCATAATGACGAGCATGCTTTTAATAATTAAATTCTCTATATCAATGAATGTGGACGAAGAAAAAAATGGATATATTTAAAGTTATAATCCTTCAGAGTTCACATAATTAGATTCACCAAACGCTGAAGTCAAAATCGAAGAAAAAAAAACAACATGAACTCCACCCTAGATCTCGACATCTAGTCTACCACCTTCATTTATTCCATCATGGATTCAGTTCAGTATCCGCGTAGTATTTCCAATCTTATCATCGTAGAAAAAAATCTTATCATTCGAAGTAGTGACGGATTTACAAAAATTCCCAAAAAAAATATTAACTGGATCATGGTGCCAAGCATGGTGGATAGTTCCTTGCCACGTGTGACAACCCTACAATGTGAATCACTTCCTCATATAATTACCTAATAGACGAAGGGAAAAAATGTGGCCATTAATATTAATAATAATAATAAAATGATTGATCAACAAATAAATAATAATTAGTTCAACTCCATGGCATCTAGTACTACTGAGTAGTACGAACTACTCACAACTACAAATTGAAGTAATGTTTTAGCTCACCAACTGGCCAAAATAAGAAAATATGGTACAAGCCTAGCATGCTCATAGAATGCAGAACCTCTGGAACCAATCTTCATTCAGGACCATCTCCGTCCCATTCCAGAACCGGCAGGATTCCATCTTCCACCATCTTCTTCCTCGCCTCCTCCAGGAATCGAAACTGAGACCTTCACGTTTCATGGTGGCTGCGTCCTCCGGCTCCCACGGTGTGGTTATGTCATGGCAACATCATGGCCTCATCTTGATGTAAATGTCACTCCGTCCAGTCCCCTCACGTATAAGCTTAGTGGCACATATTTTCACTGACTAGTTCCATTTCAAAATTCTTCATTGACACTTCAACAGCACAGGTTATAAAATGTCCTCGTTCCATTCTGGAAATTATAAGTTCCTGCGCCTCGAACAATGTAGACACAATTCTTCCTCTCAGCAAATTGCCACCGGCTTTACGTAAGCAGTAATTCAATAGCATTCACAGCTGTTCAGTTGCTTCTACAAGTCCTCCATCGATGATAAGAGCCTCGTCTATTCTCGAATGTTCACTACACAAACTATTCCGTATTGTATCTCACGTCCAAAGCTAGTCGCAAAGGGCTAGTTCTCTCGTTATCAAGCCAACATGCGCCCGCACGACCAGGATTATACACGCTGGACTCGGCCGTCTGATATAGCAATCGCGCCCGGCATAACAGCGGTGATTCGTAACTATATGGTCTCTCAGGACTCCGATAAAATCACACCCGATACACAGCGACACTTAGACCTGTGGTGGTATAGCACACACGGCCCTCCACGATCATATTCGAATGTAAAAACCACTCTTGCCGCACAACGGAGTACTGTCCAGTCCGCGCTCAAAACGCATGTGTCTGCGCCTCTCAATGTGACCAGTTGCCGAAAACCAGAGCTGAGCACTTGGTCCGAGACAGCGCGCTCTGCCGGAGATAGTAGACAGATATGCGTGACGTCAGACGCGTGACGTCACTCAACCTTGTGGTCGGGCCTTGGACGATAACATGTGGTGTTTTGGGCCGTGATTTACGCAGGGTTGCCAATCTGTGCTAAAACTGGAGTACTATGTTGGGCACACTACATAGCTACCACACCCTACTTCCGAAGCAATCTGTTTAACATATTCTAAACTTGGTCTACCCCTACAGTTCTTATCCTCAGCCCTTCCTTCCATAACTAAGCTTGCTATTCCTGGGTGTATTAGTATGTGTCCTACCAACCTATCTCTTCTCTTCATTATCAGTCGCCAGAAACATCTCTCCTCTCCCACTACTCTCAATACCGCCTTGTTTTTAACTCTATCTACCCATCTGATCTTCATCATTCTCCTGTAACACCACATTTCAAACGTTTCAATTCTCCTCTTTTCTGCTGCACCAATAGTCCAAGTTTCACTTCCATAGAGTGCCACGCTCCAGACAAAGGCCTTCAAAAATGACTTCCTAATACCTAAACCTATATTCAATGTCAACATTTTCCTTTTCTGTAGAATTAATGCTTTCCTTGCCTGAGCTAACCTACTTTTTATATCCTCTTTGCTTCGTCCATCACTGGTTACTTTGCTTCCTAAGTAACAGAATTATCCTATGTCCTTTAGCTATTCACCTGCCAATTTGATGTCCATAGAGGTTTCTGATTTATTTCGGCTGCATTCCAATATTTTTGTTTTACATTTATTAATTTTCATCATGAATTGTTTCGTCAATTCGCAGTCCTTACCATTCAAAAACTCATTCAAATCCTTAGGCGTGTCGGCCAAGATGACTATGTCATCGGCAAATCTCAGAGTTGAAATTATTTCTCCTTGAATCTTCACTCCCACTTTACATTTTTCACCAATTTCCTTCATTGCTTGTTCAATGTTAAGATTGAAAAGTATGGGTGATAAGTTGCAGCCTTGCCATACACTTTTATGAATACCAGCTTCTCTCTCATGTCCTTCAGCTCGAATGACTGCTGTCTGGTTTCTGTATAGATTGTAGATCACCCTCCTATCCCTGTACTTTATTCCAACCGTTTTCAAAATGTCACACAATTTAGTCCAATCAACGTTATCAAAAGCCTTTTCTAAGTCTACAAATGCCATGAACGTTCTTTTATCTTTCCTTAATCTACCTTCCAAAATCAGCACAATACAGCTTCCCTTGTTCCTACATTTCTCCTGAAACCAAACTGGTCTTTACCCAACTCTGTTCCTATCTGGCTTTCCATGCTCTTGTAAATTATTCTAGACAGGATCTTTGAAGCATGAGTAATCAAGCTGATTGTACGGTAATCTTCACATCAGTCAGCTCGCACATTCTTCGGTATAGGGATGATAACATTTTTCTTTAAATCAGAGGGTACCTCACCTGTCTCATAAATCCTACACAACAAGTGATATAACCTGATCAAACCTTCATCTCGTATGCAGCGTAGCAACTCATTCGGTATATCATCTATGCCTGGTGCTTTGTTCCTGCTTAAATCTTCCAATGCTCTGTCAAATTCTGATCTCAATATTAAATCTCCTTTCGCATCCTCATGATTACATGATTCTCAATCTCCTTTCCCTTACACAGACACTCTATGTAAGTTTTCCATCTCTCAACCTTTTCTTCCCTATCTGTTAAAGGCTTTCCATTTGTGTCCTTAATATTACAGCATTTAGTCTTCCTTTCCCCAAAAGTATTCTTAATCCTTCGATAAGCTGTGTCTACTTTTCCTAATTTCAGACAATTTTCTATACCTGCACATTTCTCTTTCAACCATTCTTCTTTCGCTTCCTTGCACTGCTTGTTAACCTCATTTCTCAGACGTCTGTATTCTGCTTTCCCCTTTCATCTCATACATTCTTGTGTTCCGACTTTCATCCATCAATTCTAGTATATCCTGTGTTATCCACGGTTTTCTACCTATTCTTACTTTCCTACCAATGTTTTCTTCTGCGGATTTTGTTATTTCATTCTTCAAAAGTGCCCATTCGTCTGCAATTGAAGTTTGTTTAGGGTTTTTCATTGTTCCTTCCTTAATACTCTTCTTGAAACATTCGTTTACATCCTTCTCTTTCAGTCTGTCTGTTGCCCATCTTTTTGGATTTTGACTTTTCTTCAGTTTCTTCAACTTTAATCTGCATTTCATAACAACCAAATTGTGGTCAGAGTTTATGTCAGCACCGGGATATGTTTTACAATCCAAAATCCGGTTTCGAAATCTCTGCTTGACCATAATGAAGTCGATTTGGTAACGCCCTGTATCTCCTGATCTCATCCATGTGTATATTCTTCTATTGTGTTTATTGAATAAGGTGTCAGCTATGACCAACTCATGCTCGGTACAGAATTCTATCAGTCTGCTTCCTCGATCATTCCTTTCACCTAATCCAAAATCTCCTACTATCTTCCCTTCTCTTCCTTTTCCTACCATAGCATTCCAATCTCCCATTACTATAACATTTTCATCACCCTTGATATACCTCAGAATTTCATCTATTTCTTCGTAGACCTTTTCAACATCTTCATCAGCGTGACTGGTAGGCATATAGACTTGTACCACTGTGGTGCATGTAGGTTTTATATTGATTTTTGCTACAATAATCTGTTCACTATATTTCTCATAATATTCAACCCGCTGTCCAAGTTTCCTTCTCAATATGAGACCAACCCCTGCTTGGCCATTGTTTGATATAGTGCTAATGACCCTATAGTCTCCTGACCAAAAGTCCTGTTCTTCCTGCTAGCGCATTTCACTAATCCCAACCAAATCCAACTTCAACCTATCCATTTCCCTTTCTAAGTTTTCTAACCTTCCACTTCCCAGCAGACTTCTAACATTCCCCGCTCCTATCCGTAGAATGTCAGATTTCCTCTTTGTCACTTCCGTGATGTTGTTAACCCCCTCTCGAGTAGTCCCCACCCGGAGATCCGAACGGGGGACTAGTTTTGGAATTTTAAAGGGAGGAGGCCATCATCAAATGAAATTATGCATAGAGAGGTGCATATCCTCGGGAAGAGCATTACGGCTGTAGTTTCCCGTTGCTTTTAGCCGTGCAGCAGAACGCAGTGTAGCCGAAGTTGGCTTATATTATCAATATCTTAACCGTCTATGAGACAAGTAAAGAATTGATTTATTCTGAAAGGCTGCTACTCCCTTTCAGAATAAGTAATAGAGCAATTCTACTAACAAAAATACTAACCTTCTACCGGCAATTAAATACCTTAATTCTACTAACGAAAAAATACTAAAGTTCCGCCAACAACAAAATACTACCACTAAAACAGTCTGTCACCAGGCACACTCAAATGCACCACAGTCTAATGAAACAATGAACTATATCTAATAAACAATGCAACTGCCACCACACACACTCACACATCACAGTCTAATGAAACACTGAACTATATCTAATAAACAATGCAACTGCCACTACACACACTCACACACTACAGTCTAATGGAACAATGAACTATATCTAATAACAAACTAACTACATACTGTACCCGATACCTAGTTG
This sequence comes from Meconema thalassinum, assembly GCA_946902985.2. NCBI lineage: Eukaryota > Metazoa > Arthropoda > Insecta > Orthoptera > Tettigoniidae > Meconema > Meconema thalassinum. The sequence goes on along the minus strand of OX336389.2, from coordinate 524,724,290 downwards.
AGGCTATCGGCTACGCCAGCTGACATTAAGCCGTAGTTGAGATTTATGGGAAAAGTTGTAAAGATAGCGCTCACATCGAGTAGAGGAGAATATTAGGAAATGACGTAGAAGGCCAAGGATCAAGAAGGCACTGCCAGTCAAGTAGATGGAATTATGGGAGGAATATTAAAGTTTTATTAAGATCTTTATGGAACAGTATATTTAATAATCTCAGAAGAGAAGAGATAACAAGCATTATATATGATAATAACTTGAAGAAAGACAGATAATCCCTTAAGTTATTGTATAACTTAATAGCCGAGATGAAGGTGGTCGAGATTATTTGTGACGCACGACCGTAGATGGTGGGAGAGAATCACGTGACCGCGCCAGGCAGGAGCTGGTCAATGCAGTTTAGAGAAGTCAGTCGAGTTCAGCCAGCGAGCTTAAGTGGTACACATGCGCAGAGCGTACGGTAAAGTCGAGCGGTGAACAACACTTGTTACGTAAAGCGAAGGCGACAGTATTACTTAACCAAGCAGAGAGCAGGAAGTAGGTCATTGAGCCGAGGCGAGCAACGCAGGGCAGACGGCGAGAGGACCGGTTACGCGGCAGGCTGTACGGGCCGTGTACGGAGGAGAAAGGCCGGGGTTCAGAACAGCATTGTAATACGAGTTTGAGAACTTTATTTCGAGCTGCATTTTATAACGCAGAACAGTATAGCAAAGCGGCATGGCGAGGCCGGCTTTAAGCATAGTTCATTCTGGAACAATGCAGTAGATCAGAGCGGGCTAGTTCCGACTTTTATACGCAGGCAACATTAAAGAAGCTGAACTTCATTTCAACATTCAGTTACAACATTGAGTTGGGACTTGTATTCAGTAACAGAATTGTGCATGCAGATAGTTACAATATACTGCAATTATGACCTTAGATATTCAAATTACATTATGACTATGCATTTCATAACGGAATATGTAGAGCGACCATGGGGTCCAAACAACATTAACGCTTTTAAGCAAACGAACTGTTACAATTATATCCACTTATGAACATTGGCATGTGCATTAATATAATTCTTTTTTCATGAATTGTCATAAAATATCGAGAACGAACACAGCTACAGGGTGTTTCAAAAACTTATACACTCTCATAAATAAAATTTATTTTCTACAAGTGAGACTTAACCGCTGTGGAGATTGAACTTTTAACAAGCGAACCGAACATTGTATGGGACAGTGGCGTAACATAAAATAAGAATATGGGGTACGCTGCTTTTATGAACTTTTACGTGATAATTTGGACAGTATCCGCTATGGATAACATGCAGTTCATCATGTCGGAGTAAACGAAGACAGAGACGCGATGGCACCACGGAGCGATGGATTCGATTCCTGAAGAAGAGCAGGTCTAACAGCTGATTCACTTGGGATGTGAAGGCGATCGTTATTGCGTGGGTGAAACGATATTCGCGTCGATCTTTCGAGAAATGTATTACACATGAGAATAATCGACGATCTTTGAAATATAATAACAGCTGATATGAGAAGGTACTGTAAGAGTTGTGACTTTCTAATATGGATTTTTCATGAGCACTGGGCATACATGTATATATTTTCTAGTAGGAGTTCTACAATTATTTAGACATGGCTTAAACATTATTTTGTCCAAATTTTGCTAGAATATGGCGTTACCATATGATATGGCAGGCACCATTATACGAAATTCTCACCATTGGTTGGCTTTATTAAGCAGATGATTGGTCTTTTGGACATTTTACAGTGAGGATAGTTTTCCTGGATATTTAAATTTTTTGTGACGAGTATTTCGAACTCGTGATCTGCAATTGGATTATTTAAATTACTTCGTCAGTTCATTGCATACTAGCGAGTGTGTATTATCCATCAGTAGGGATTTTTTCCATTGGATTGTTTGGAGATATTAAGATGTTATTCACTCAAGTGAATGAATATCGCTTTTATATGACAACTAGAGACTTGTTGATTCCAATCTGGTACATTCACTCATGAGATGACGAGATGGGGCCTTTCGTATTTATACGATTGCGTGGTGATACACATCTTTACCCATCGTTCAGGGCATTATCATGTTAGACGACGGGGCAAGGCCTTTCGTATTTATACGATCGTGTGGTGGTTACTCATCTTACTTGCCATTGAGGAACTCATTTTTATCATCCGAGTGTACTTGAGATTGTAAGAGGATCAAACAAGGAACTACTAGTCACATATCAGTCGAATTTTATTAAATAAATTAAAAATACATGTCAGCAGGGTTACATTTCGTAATTCTTGTTTGCCACTCCAATATTTTGTTGCTATACTCTTTTGAGAGTACTTTCAATTTAACAGCTGATACAGTTGATGCTTTTGATAATTTTTATGATTGAATTTGATACCTTTGAGAAGGATTTAAAGTAATTGAATCTTATAAGATGAATCATTAATGGTCAGATTTATTTTAAGGCAGATCAGTATTGCATATTTCGATGTGAGAGATTATAGCACATTGGTGTTTTTCTGTGAAGTGAATTATGAGAATTTTAAGAGAATTTATGCTATTTGAAAGCAGATTTTGAATCGGATTTCGATTACTAAAGTGATATTTTTCCTAATTGTTTAAGAAGTTGTCTAGATGTGATCAGATTAATTACAGTTATTGGAGATTGTGTGCGTTGATAATTTGAAGCCAGTTATGTATTTTTGTAGATCATGCAACGTGATTAAGTGAAGTTTGTGATAGGCATTTTGTGGAAGTTGCCAAGAGGAAGTTGAAATATTGCTCATGTATTTTGAAGCAGACATGAGGTTGTCGAACCCAGTCTAGCATAATTTTTGAGATTCATGCTGTGCGCTGAATATTTATGGAGTTTGTGGAATAATTGTGGTATTCAAATGTGATATTTGATAAAGTGAAAATATATAATGTAGTTGTAGATAGTGAGATCCAACGTGAATTTGTGAAGGCAATAATATTTTTTGGCATGATAATTAAATACGAGATATAACTTGGAAGTGATAAAACTGTAAGACAACGTTCTATAACCCATATTAAACAATTTGTTAGGAAATTAAACAAATAAATAGTGTTGATAATACGAGATTTTCTGATAATAATAATTAATGGAATAATAATCTGAAAATTAAGCATATTAATGATCTGACCTAATGAAATAAAAATCAGAATGAATAGATGAAATAATAAAAATCTAAATAACCAGATGAATAAAATTTAAATAAGTTGATAAATTAAATTTTGGAATAGATCAATGAATTAAATAAATGGATGAATTAAAGATTGAATAAATAAGCTGATTTAAATAAATTAATAGATGATTGAATAGATGATGAATAACTAAATTCGAAGGTGATAATTAACTAAAGAAGCTGATGATTAATAAATTTAAATGAATTTAAATAAATTTATTTGAGAAATGATTTGAAGAATTGCAACTTGTGTTGATGAATTAAATATTTAATTTTGATGATGATTATAACCAATGAATAGTGGATTTCCTGTGATTCACAAATAAGCAATGATTAATGACAGTGTAAATAGTGTAAATTAGTTATTCGATGTTTAGGAGCATTTTACTAACATATTCAGCATTTGAATAATGCCATGCAAGCCATAAATTATGTGATATTTAAAATATGTGATTATAATATGTGTGTTTAGACAGATTAATAATTTTTTTTTTACATCCACATTCATGATGTTAATTTAAAGAGAAATTAGGTCTCAGTTATCACGAATGTCAGTGACGCAAAGACATAGTGCTACGGTGATCCTGAGAACCCAAGAGAACTTTAGAAATTTTTCCTATTTTATGTGGATTAAATACACTTTGAGTAGAATAGAGATGGTTCGATTTTCTGGACAATGACAATTTAACGTTGGCATTCGACCATGCTCTCAGGTAGGATGAGTGTTTAACATGTCTGTCTGACTATCAAAGTTGAATAAATTTGTTTTTATCTTAGTTGTGATCTGATGATGATGTGATTTTCCTTTTTCTTTCCTTGTCTTAATTAAGGCTTAACCAGGAAGGATGTGGTTTGCTAGGGATTCAGTTGATGGCGCCCATTGATATTTGTATTTTTTTTATTAAATTTAAACCCGTAACGACCCTGGATATACTTTATCTTGTGTTACCCTCTGCTTTTGAGATATTTCAACTGAATTTCCGACACATTCCTTATTTGACTAGGGGTTCATTTAACTCCGCTCTGTCCTGGAAATCCAGGAATGCGATGTAATAGCAGATGGGTCATCGCATCCCCAGGACGAACGGGTACAATACTTACAACTAAAACCAACCACAACGCCTACAATTCCATAAAATGGCAATCCCGACAGCCATACCTAACACACTACACTTTGTTATAGAACAAATCCAATACGTATTCCAAGACACAACAGAACAACTAATCAAACTCATAACACGCCTGAACACAGCACTAACAACACCCACACAGACAATAGGATTACAACAATGGGTATATAAAGTCTCAGAATATGCTCTTGGAATGCAGACGGAGTCTACTTCAGATATAAGATACTTGAACTCCAACAGTTTCTCACTGACAACAATATAGATATTCTACTAGTCCAGGAAACAAAATTCAAATAAACCACCAGGTTTACACAAGTAAAGATAAATACGGGGCAGATGAACTCGCTGTTCCGCACCATAAAGCCAAAACAATTAATCATTCAAAGATAAATATTTTCAATGCTGTATCGTGAGTTATTTAAACTCGGGGTTTCTCTCCCCTTACATGTCGCTTGCTTGATTCATGCTCCAACAATTCCCATCGCTCGTACTATAACTGCATTTTTAGATGAATGTAATTTACAATTATAGCTTTGCTACATTTCCCCTTATATGTGGACCCAGTCTATCCCTGTTTGTAACTAAGTCGCCTTGTTGGGTCACAAGGCGTGAAGATATTATTCATGTACCTTGTGTTTGTGTTCCTTACCACCTGTGTTCTTTGTCCGGAGTTACTATCTCTTGTTGCCCTTATACTACATGGTATTTCCCTCATCCCATTATTTGCTATCCCGGTTGTTAATTTTATTCTGGTTTGTATCCATATCTATCTGTTTCGAACCACACCGATCGGATCTCGCGTTGCAGACTGTGATTTATTCATGTACCTGATGACTGGGTGAAGAGTCATCTCAGACCCAAAAAAAACGCGGAAAAAGAAGAAGAATGCTGGACGAAGTGCATGAGGAGTGTCCACGCAGTATCGAGTGACCCCTCGTACGGGACGCGAGATTGCATTTTCTAGTTCACTTTTAGCATTGAAGAAATATACAGCTTCCTGATTGGCTGTTCCAACGAAACCCAACTGCAGCAAGGGTTGTGATTAGCCAGTTTAGTTTCAGAGTGGAACCTATCAGCAATGTCGTTCTATGTTTAAATAAATGTGTAGAACTCGCGCTAGTTTTGACTTAGTAATTTCTTGAGTTCTATGAATTGTAATGTGCCTAGCAATCGTAGTATGATCCCTGCAGCCTAGGCCCTATGTGTTTCCGTTTCTTCTTAAGTAAAGAATCATTACCGGAATGTTTTCATTGATTGATGCCACCTTGCACCACTTATATGCAGTCTTTTCTTTTTTTTTTACCATGGAACCAACCATACTTGACGTCCAAATATGACAATTATTAACTGAGACATGTTTTGAACAGGTTTGCGTGTAATGGATAACACCACGTAATCTGTCTCAATAACAAATTCCATGTCCCTTGTGAATTGTGACTTATGTGTACGGTATGTGTTGTGTGGAGATAGACGTGACAGATATCACATACAGTATTGTAAAAAACGATCCAAGTCACTAGTCAATTACGCTCAGAATGCCATTGGTTGCAATCAATACAATAAAAATTACGACAATACCACTAAATTTTCGTGTGTGGTACTAATTACAAATTTTGTCTAGAGCTGAGAGTGCAGTGATTTCGGGTGGGAGAGGGACGAGACTCGTGATATTGCGTGGAATGTTATCAACATTTGTATAACAGATTTGTAATTTCTTTAATACTGATCTGATTTATGAGGCTGCTCATTTGATTGAATAATTTCACACTTTCTTTTGGAATTTCAAGTCTAATGGGATTGTACAAGGTAAGTAGGCTACTAAAATATATTGATTAAAACAGTACTACGATTATATAACATAACCTATGTGTTCATTTTCGCTCAACTGAATGTTTTCAAAACTGTTTTATAATTAATTTGTGCATACATTTTTATTTAGATTTCATTAAGAACCCTAAAACACGTGAGGACGAAGTAGGAGAAACTCCACGAAAGATAACTTGTCAGGGTGGATTTTGAAATTTGTGCCAAGTAAGTACCATAACCTACAAGGCCATGTTCTTTAAGTGTTTTATTCTATGTTATATTTATGTTTATCTTCAGTCAGGGCACAAAGCCCACGTAATAAAAATAGCCTAGTTGTTGTCTTTTGAAATAGTCTTCTGACTGCATTTTTTGTATATTCAATCCAAACATAACCTAAATATAGCGTACTAAAATCTACACTTAGCAACATAATCTTAGTTTGAGTTAGCCTTTTATCTTTTATATTCAATTCAAACATAACCTAATATAGCGTACCAAAATCTACACTTAGCAACATAATCTTAGTTTGAATTAGCCTTTTATCTTTTGACTTCCACAAGTCATATTTCCGTGTGTAATTGAACCACAAATTGTTTATGGAATGTGACCTGAATCCATCCCAATGTGATAAATCCATTATTCACATGTCACTTGGACACGACTTTGCTGTTAGATACGATTTAACACATTTTACAGGGAGCAATGCTATTTGTTAACTAGGAAGTACGATTGACGCTTTGCATGGCACAGTAACTATTGCCTGTGTCTGTATTATGTGGCATTTCTTTCAGGGGGTTGATTCTCATATACTAGAAAGGCTAGTAGGCAGATAAAAAACTTTAAACATTTAATTTCCATCTGTTTCAGTAATGGTTGCGACTGATTGTGGTACCTCCTGCTATTACACAGAAGAGCTATGTAACATGGTAATATAGCCTTGTGTACTTGGGTCTGTGTGTATAATGTGTGACATTGTGGTTTGTATTCATATATGTACATGCAATTAAAACTAGGGTAGCAGTGCATGACGTATGACTCTGTCATAACGTTTTTAAAGTAGGAAAATTAACCAAATATCTGTAGTAATGGTCAGGAAAATATCTGGTTATAATGTAGTTATAGATGTTTAGTACTCCGCTGTCTATAACCCGCCCGCTGTCCCAAATAGGATCACGACTTATATACATTAAATTCCAGCTGTGTCCGCCATTTTCACCATTGATTATGCACTAATACAATATTGCCAACCCCACATTTACGGTACTACTTCGTATATGCGCGGTACCTTAAAAAAAAAATGATTGCAAAGAGTTGCTGCAGCTGTTACAGAGACACCACAATGAATGTGTGATTATTGTTGCGTTTTGCCACTGTAATAATTCACGCTTTTTAATTTCATCGAAACCAATACTGTTCTACATACAAATCAAACCTAACCTGAGGCTTACGGCCCAGACCCCCTTGCTTGTAGTGCAATCAGTATTTTTCCTCCAGACAGTCCCCAAACCTTGCACAGGGGATTCCGGTAAAGTGAAGTTGGCACCATTGCCACATACAAACATTATTTGCAAATGCAAATAATTCACAAAAGCCCAATTATTTCTTTTTTCACATAATTACAACGGCAACTACTGACGTCAATGTGTGCACCTAGTGAGTGATCACTGCGGCAGTTTCACATACTAAAAAACATCTGACGAATATGGCTTCGGTTGTTAAATATAACACATATTTACATGATTTAGCACATATATCGGGTGCAGTCGGTGCAAAAGTGATCAAGGATAGTACCTGTAGTTAAAATTGATAATGTCCCCCCAAAAGATAAAATAAGGTATGAAACTGATATATTGTCGAAATTGAAGCGAAAAGGAAAAGAGTGATACGTCGTGCATAATTAATAAACTGAGATTGGAAAGGAGGCAGCTGTGGACTAAAATTAGGAACCTTCCCAGCATTTGCGTGGAGTAGAAGTGGGAAGCACGGAAAACCATTCCTGGGATAGCTTATCGAAGCAAGCTCTTCTCAGTTTTGCCTCACAAGACTATCTGTACCATACATTAATTCTGAATAAGGTATCACTCTTTTCTTTTTTGCTTTCTTTTTGATAATATATAATTTTCACACCTAATTTCATCTTCTGGGGGGATATTATCAATTGTAACTACTAACCTTGGTCACTTCGGCACCGACTGCACTGGGTATATGTGCTAAATTATGTAAACACAGTATGTGTTTTTATGTATTGGTCATTTAACAACGGCAGTCATGTTCAACAGCGTATTTAGTACTGTATGTTATACTGTTGCCAAAGCGCACACATTGACGTCACTAGTTGCCGACATATGGGATACAAAATACACCACAACTACTCCCACTCGGTAGCGTTCTCGATTGCTGTGCTCAAGGTTGCAGGATTGAATCCTGGCGCAGTTAGCTGGCATTTGAGGGTGCGCAAATGTGAGGGAGCCGTGTCAGTAGATTTACTGGCACGTTAAAGATCGCCTTTGGGGCGAAATTCCAGCACCCGGCGTCTCTAAAAGCCACAGTAGCTAATAATGTTATTGGTTTTATGTCCCTTTTAACTACCCCACAGTGCATGGCTAAAATCAGGGGCGTATATATGGCTAACGCTGCCCTCAGATTAAAACCTTTGTCAAGACCCATTGGATTGGACAAAACCAAGGATAGAATGGTTGGGTTGAGGTGTGACCTTGGCCGCGGGATACTTGTGGGGCACTGTTGACGACACATTAAGCTGTAACCATTGTCAAAAACCATTGGATTGGACGTGTTAGGCTGTAACCATTGTCAAAATCCATTGGTCTATATTCAACAAATTTTACTATTAGAAAAAATATACTGTAGTTCCGTAAGCGTGGGGTTTGCAGTACTGTACTTGATGGTAACTCATGCGCATAATGGCGGACACAGCTGGAGTTTTACTATGTAAGTCGTGATCTAAATAAGGGATGGCAGGTGGCTTATGGGCTGCGGAGGAGTAATCATTTATTACTTCATCATTCCCTGATTTCTTTTTCTTCATTAGAAAAGGTATTTTGGCTAATTTCAGTACTAATTTATCAACAAGTGGTACTTCATTCAGTGTTACCATCATCGCACATTTTTTAATTGCCGCCATGGGGTACATCCAAGCATACACGCGAACGCTAATGCACAGAATATAAAGAAAACATGTACGGTATTTAAGAAGAAATCATGTGAAAATTTTGCGGCATCAAAAAATTGTCTATTTTATTGTTAAATAAGTGTACTACTTACAGTGTACATGACTGACACTGCCTGTGAAGTATTTACGGCAAACTTTAGTCATCTGTTTAAGTCCGATATGGTGAGATTTAAGAAACACATTTTAACCGGTAAAACTTTGAAATTACTAAGTGTGGTAATAATTCTCGTTGTAAGGCGGTTAGGTGAGGACCATAATCAGCAATTCTTGCCATGTGGCAATTAGGGTAGGACTAGGTTACAGTTTACACCACCATTTTTGGCAGGTGGCTGTGAGAGCTCGCACATTGAAATGTTTAGTAGAACCAGCTGACAGGAGACATGCTTAGAGCATGTGCTCCGCTGGTAGTCTGGATTCTCGCCAGCTGATTGGAATTTTATCTTCAGTCCATCATTTTGATCACAACTAAAAATAAAATAATGTCGCCATACCCAGAAAATTATACGAGTGTATGTTAATTTAGTTGACCTGCGTAATAAAATCCTCAAAATGAACCTCGTAGTTCACAATATAGACCGTAGTTTGATAGCCAAAATAATCAGCCGTTGAGATAAGCGAACGGCTGACGTGTCGCACCTCTTGTTTAGATCAATGCAGCACCGAGTGCTTCGTCACAGAATGATGATATTGAATGTGATACAAGACGTAGGGATTTTAGGCAGCTTCCATACCAAGAGATACCGTAGTAGGTTCGAGCACGACTTTAATCATTGGCATTTTAAGATTGTTGAAATACGACAAACCCCCATTCCTCAGAGACCGTTAGCTGAGGTTAAAGACGACAATCACTTTAATTACGCTGATGCATTTGTAGCCAAATAACACATTTATCAAAATTATCAATATCAATGATGCAACTGCGTACCTGATGGGCCCTTCATGATGTTCCAAACGAGGTAATCTGTTCCTCACTGTTACTTCCTTCTTTAATAATCCTTGTAACAGTCCTCTCTGGCACTTTTGTTGCAGCTACCATTCTATCCTGTAATTAAGACCTCACCCGACGCTCCTTCACTTTTCATAAACAAATGCACATTATTTATAACGTCATGAGTTTGGCTGTGAAGAGGTTTGCCACGAAGTTTTGATTGAACACTAATAAAATCTTCTCTATAAGTTCCCCAACACGTACACAATGAACTAGAAGTAACTACGATAAATAATCGTCAACTACTGCATTTCATTTATTCATCAGCAGAGCATGCAGCACGATTTTGGCACCGTCCAGCTTATCTCGCTACAAAAACTCACGTATCTATTGCACATCGCTGAGGCTCGCAGGCTGTACTTTGTACGTATGCGCAGGGCTGGGGCTGACCAGCCAAAATCAGTGGCGTAAACTGTATGCCCTAGGCTAGCGACATAATTCTTGCCATGCGGTGGTTAGACGTAGGGTTTAGTGGGTGTGTGAAACCATGTAAGTCATTGTAAGGAAGCTTGTAGTTTACGTGACTGTTAATCTCGAGATCATGAGCCACGGGACCTCCTTTTAACATGGAATCCGAACCACAGGATATGGCATTTCACATAGAAAATCTCACATGCATTGACCAAGAATCGAACCCGGTCCACCTTGGTGAGAGGCCAACAGCTTGACCGCTGCGCCACCACGCCCTGTAAGTCATTGTGTTACAGTTTTCGTACAAGCACGATACGTACCTGTCTAGGGGAAATTTTTAGTGTAGTCGGTGACGTCATGGATGACATGCGGACATTGATCATCGTTAGTTTGATGTTTTGGCTTGAATTGCCATATGTGTTGGCTGTATGAGGTTTCAAAGAGTGCTTCGTTACTTGCCTATATAGTTACATGTGTTCAAGTGCAAGGTGTGGTGAGTTACGAATGTTCATACATTACTTTTAGTTGCCCAATTCAATTGGAAAGTTGCACTCTACTCTTCTAAAGCCTTGGTGAGACAAACCCATTGGTCACTTCTAGGTTAGACCACTGTCCAGACGAAAATTACTCCATGTACTATGTGCAAGGGGCTCTGGGGCATAAGCCCCATGTTAGGTTTGTGTTTGTATGTAAAGCCTTATTAACTCAGAGAAAATAACCCACCATTGGATGCTACTAGGTTATACCACTGTCCGGACGAAAATTACTCCTTGTACTAAGAGCAAGGGGCTCTGGGGCATTAAGCCCCATGTTAGGTTTGTGTTAGTATGTAAAGCCTTATTAACACACAGAATCTAACCCACCATTGGTCGCTAGAACGAAAGTTACGCTAGTAGTCGCTCGTTGAGCAAGGTGCTCACACTATCATATGACTTGTTTATATAATACATAGCAACTGATTTCATGCGTTAATGTATTTCCAAATTGAAACAGTAAGAAAGCATCTCACAAAATTTAAACACTTAGAACTAAGGTTTTACAATCTTATGTAAACGGCAAGATATTCTCTTTTCTTTTTTTAAATCAAATACAGTTAAAACCGTCTCATTCTTATTGGTACCCTGGAATACTCTGGAACTGCCACGTCGTAGCAGTTGGATATTTATGTTCATTGTATTCACATCCACAGTCAGTGTCACTATTTTTGCCCTCAATCTAATCACATGGAGTTTCACCAAACCAAACTAAAAAGGCACAACTTGAATTCATTGTCACTGAATAACTGAACTAAATTTTGAAAAGTTTTGAAGAACACTGTTACAACCATGAAACTTTACTGCACAGAAATTAGTGCCAATATGACTGCTGAGGGAAGGTTTTAATTTCTCCCTTCCTGTATCTTCACTAGGTCATGGAAGCAAGTGACAATGCATCCGTCCTCCCCTCAAAGTGCGAAGGTATACCGACATTCAAGTTCAAAACCACATGATGTTTAAAACACAAGCTAATTTTCAACAGCTGTGAGCATTTCGCTCATATAGTGACCACTAGTGGGTTAACATGCATGCATTGTTTAAACCTATAGTGTTGTCCATGACATCATGGATGCCACCTTGTCAGCTCGGAGGTCCGGGTTTGATTCCCGGCTCTGGCAAGATATTTAATTCTGGTCTGAGGGCTGGAACAGGATACACTCAACCTCGAGAGGCAAAACTGAGAAGGGGTGTTTTCGATTCCTACCTCAGCCATCCTGGAAGTGGTTTCGCCACTTCCAATCCGGGCAAATGCCAGGATGGTTCCTAACTTATGGCCACAGCAGCCTTCTGTCCAATCTTCATCTGATTTACAAATACACACTAGTACTGACATCACAATAATACAGGTTATCAAACAAATTCCACATTCACCCAAGTACATCGGTCTACATGACCACGATGTTACAAAGCCCCTAAATCAATCGACAATGACAACTGTATTCTACCTAAAATTCAAGACTAATTGGAGTGGTTTTTGGTTTAAGCATCAGAACAACCATCTTATAGTATCTCAAAGGGGAGGTCCCATTAGGCTTCAGCAGCTTGTCTCAATTCTGCCTCCATGGCCTATACATGCAAGAAATGAACATTTTACAAAAATAAAGATATATTAAGCAAATACCGGTACGTACTATTTTATTTCTCTCCTACTCCTGAATCCTTCTCTGAACATTCATCTTAAATATGCTGTATAACAGGAGTCAACATTTTTGGACCAATTATAAAAATGTATAAGAAGAAGAGTACATGTTCATCTATAGCTCCCCAGCAAAACTGGAAAAAACTTAAGTAAGTATTAATATTTTTATATAGAAAAGCAAAGTTTGAGGACTGTTGAACAAGATGTCCCTAACTTGAGCAAGGACTTCGTCACAACTTCATGGAAGATCGTATTTATTTTGGTTACTTTAGGATACAATCACATGGGTTTGTTTGGCGATATTTTGGAGTTAAATGATGTAAGTTGCAACACCGAATGTGGCATCCATATTTGTTTACATAATTATCTTATATATATTCAGTCGTTTGAGCCACCTATGGACCACTGTGCTTTAGCTGTTGTCTGCCAATTCTGGTGTTTTTGGTGGATTGTTTGGCAGCTGCTTTTTTGCTGGAATCTTGAGCCTTTCTATTGGAACAGTAATCTTTCTTTATCTTGCATGCCTCGGACCATTTCCTGAATGCGTTGTGGTTAACTTCTGTAATGGATGTGAGGAAAGGCTTGGTTTCAACTGTCAGACGGTAGAGACTCCTGTAATTTATTGTGTCTTGCTGAATATTAAGTTCAGCAAGATCCTTCTCAACTTGTTTGATCCACAAGGACCCAGTGGCTTACCCTTCTTGGCTACCTTGAAGATCTTACAAGACAGACTGTGGTGGTCCATTCTGTACAGGTGGCCGTAGAAAGCCAGGCGTCTCCTTCTGATGGCATCGGTGAGGTTTTCCTGGTGTTTTATAGAGTTCGCAATTTGGTTTGTACCATCGTCTTCCATCTGGCATGACCCTTGGTCCCACTATTTCCCACAAGAATTTCCTTTCCTGTACCTCAAGTGCCCTTACGGGTGTGTTCTTAGTTAGAAACAGGTACTCAGCTGCGAAGAGGATTGATGGTCTAACTCAGGGCTAGATTTGTGACGGTACACAGTACCGTAACCTCTGATCGGGGGAAAAGTCGAATATACAGTAGGCTATAACATAATTTTTAGAACTGTAGAACGTTAGCCGTAAGTCAAGGTCAACTTGGTCTTTGTCTGCACTGTACTTCAAAGAACGTGGAATCTTGGATGCTTCGGAGACAGCACTCCGGTCTGGATACTAACAGCAAGGTGAGAGAGAGAGAGAGAGAGAGAGGAGGCACGTACAAAGAAAACTTTTCTAAACTTTGAACAATTTTATAAACTGTGAGGTAAAACATTTTCAAGCACAGTACCTTTTATAATAAATAATTATTTCAGAAAACGGTGAAGACAAAATTATGAAATAAGAAATAAAAGATTCTTGGTGAACATGTGTGTATTTTCAAACCGACTGTATTTAATTTTTTAAATTACGTAAAATAAAAGTTGAAATAATGTACAGTAAGTTACAGTGTTTAAATGGTAGCCTAGTTGGCCTACATTAAAATTTAATATAGGCCAATGGCTATGGTAAGAAAAATTATGCTACAGCGGTCTCAATTTAATTTAAAATTGCACTCAAAATTATACTCTGTGAGCTGCCTGAAGGGTATTGACATTTGACCGGAAATTCCACTTCAGCCATCACCCCTCTGCCTCTTGACCAATCCATGTTCGCATAGTTGATGTCATAATACTCTGCATTGCAGAAAAGAAAAGTACATGGCCATTGGCTGCATTAATAAAATAATATCACAGCCCACATGCGTCAGTGTCTGGTTACCTTTGTCACTGGCTTGTACAGTAGCTTTGTCACTGGCTTGTACAGTGTGATTACTTGTTATTCTAACTGTTTGGCAACCTTGTACTCTGACCACATGGCGAGGCGAGAACTGTCAATCTCCTATTCTGGCAGCTCACAGAGGATAGATGGCTATTTTGTCCGCTGAGTAATTTTTAAAGGTGTTCAGAAAAGCGTAAAAATATCGCTTTTAGAACTCTATATTTCAATATTCCATAAAGCCCCTCCCACTACCACCCGGTAGCCCACGGTAGGCCTACCGAAACCTCATTTTTTTTACAAATCAAGCATTGGTCTGACTGCTGCATTATAGTGTCTTAGTTTGACATTCATCGACTGATGTTTCGAGACTTAAGAGTTTTCTGCAAGCGTAGTATGCCGTGTCTAGTTTGATCCTCCTTTGCTCAAGAGCCATTATTTCACTGAAATCTTCAGAGGTCCAATCTTTACTTAGTTAAGATTGTTTTTATTTTTATTGCACTGAATGTCATCACATTGCATCATATTTGCTAATGTGACCTAGGTCGAAAAATAATGCAGAATGAAGCTCTCCCCAGAAATTTGCCAATCTTGCTCCCCTTCCGTTGTATCTCTGTACAGATAGGCTCCCTTAGTCTCACAGGTAGTGGGGGGGTCAAAGGACAGCTGTATAGGAGCAAAAAAGAAAGAATTCAGTGCAGGACAATATATATACTGTATATAAATAAACCAGGAATTAGTTGTATTTAAACCAAGTGAATATTCTTAGAAGATAATCGTGTAACGAAGGATTGAGGAAGTTGCCTATAGAATATAATACCTGTAGTATTAAATATTTTATTTTAAAAAGTGTGGGCTACAGTGGAGAATTGAACCCGATTTTATCAAGATCACCTGGAAATAGCTTGTTAGTAATTTTCACCCCACACTGCGAGGGCACAACGTCCGGTCATCAGAGGTTCGAATTCCGGAGCTGACAATAGCTATCTTAAGTGTTTCTACTCCATCCAAATGCCTCCCGAGGCGTATTTCCCATGCCTGTCCTTAAAAATTACGCACACTAAAATTTAAGTCATCACAGAAATGCAGGTTGTCAGACAAGTTCGACACGCGGCTGCTGACCAAAATGTCCTAAGCCCCTCAAATGAATTGACATCTAATTTTCATCCCTAAACGAAAAGTTCGCCTTACGACCTGTAGTCGCCATCCATATATCAGTAGTGAGGCAGTGGGGAATTAAACATTAGCCACCTCTCATGTAAAACCACTTGAAATCTGGAGATATAGGCTATGATAAAACTACTTGTAGGCTACTTCGCACTTGTGCAACAAAATTGAACTATTAAATAGATGCAATGGTGCTTGCATTTAACTACATACTACTGGAAATTGATTGAGTTAAAGATACGGAAAACACACGATACAGTATATAGTAACAAATTACGAAGTTATAACGTTAGTTGATAACAAGATTATACGAAATTCTGAAAAAGCAAGCGTTAAACATTTTCATTTTGGAAAGACATCGCTGATAGGTTCCACCCTGTAAATAATCACATGCCCTGTTTCGTCCGAACGGCCAATCAGGAAGCCGTATCCGGCTGTAATGCTAAAACTGAACTAGAATTTGCAATGTCGCGTACGGGACGGTTGAACGCATACTTTTCTCTGTTGGCAACACCTCGTAGGTGGGGTGTATCCAATTAGTAGATAGTTTTTCTGTGTGTGTCATCTTTCCTTGTTAGTATCTCGTGTTTGTGCTATATATACGCTGGGATAAGTAACATATCCAGTTTCTACAACCACCATGGAAGATGATAGTGACGGAGGCGAGCATACTCGTCCAGATGATCCCAAGGATTTTTTACTACGGAAGTTGTCGCCCTAAATGCACCCATTATTCGGCATCACCTCCGGATACCTTGCTAGATAAAAGGATAACACCTCTCGTTACACCCTCCAACATAATCATACCTCCTGAGAATAAGAACCCTCGCGCATACCAAGACACCCATACTGGGCCCTATTATGTCATGGTGGAGTCAAAATGATACAACAAGGATCGGTAATTTGCACCCTATGGGATTAGGTAAACTGTTTTATGAACGTAAAATCGATGGCATTCAAGCTATCCACAGGAAAGGAAGGAATCGCATCCAAGTTACATTTCGTATATCTCGTGATGCTAATAATTTTTTCCGACACCCTCTCCTTGCTGAAAAAAGCTGAATATATTTATTCCTTCAGATAATATTCATAGAGTTGGTTTGATTCGCGGTGTTGATACCTCCTTATCGTCTGATGGTATCCTTAAATATCTAGAGTCCCCTTGTCCTATTGTCAAGATTCAAAGACTGAATCGCATGAAAGTCAATAATGGGTAAGTTGAAATGGCCCCAACTGGGACGGTCAAAATTGTATTTGAACCCCAGATTTTACCCGAATATGTTTCAATATTTCATGTCATTTTGGAGGTCCATGTTTTTATATTTAGACCGATTTTGTGCAATCGCTGTCAAAGGTATGGCCACACCGGCCATAACTGCAGAGCCCGAGCCCCCCGATGTGGTCGTTGTGCGTAAGATCACGAAACAAATATCTGTACTCAAGCTGTGGCACGTTGCGCCAACTGCGATGAAAATCATGTCAGTGGCTCCCCTAATTGTGAGTACCACATAAAACAAATAGAAATCAAAACCGCATGTGCACTGAAAACAAAACTTATCACGAAATTGTCAATTCCACCTCAAGTAATCCGTTTCAGCCACTCTCAGTTCCTCAACAATTTCCCCCTCTTTCTCGACATTCGTCATCTCCACCGATTTCTATCCCCCAAAAAACCAAGTTTACAACAGTAGTCACAAGTTCTCCCTAGATCATTTCCCCATTGGAGTATGATCGCACATCATATCCTTCTATTTTACACGGAGATAAGGCTCCACGCTCCATGACTCATACTAGTCCTCTTGTACCGTCTACGACGGCACCCCTCCCCTCCCCTTCACCTCAATTGCCTCACGCAACGGATGTGCCCCCAGATCCAACCAGAGATGTTAAGAAATTAATGGACTTGTTGGGTACTAAGGTACAATGGACCATCTTATAAAAATATATATGATAACATTTCTCTTTTATCCTTTCCACCAGCCCCCCCCCCCCCCTAAGTATAGAGACTCCCTCTGCTGCTAATTCCTCTTCTTCATCATGAAAATTATTCAATGGATTGCTCGTAGCATTCACAATAAACGCTACGAATTACTCCTCCTAAACCGAGAATATACCCCGGATATCATCCTCATACAAGAATCTTGGTTGTCTAATGATTTATCGTTTCATGCTCCGAACTATCACATTGAACTCCAGGATGGCCCTCAATGTTGTGGTGTTCTTACGTTAATTAACGATCAGCTTTCCATTTATTTCCCACTCCCCAGAACGTATGTGCTCACTATAACCTTGGGCTCATTTCATATTACTAATATCTATATTCCGCCTGATATTAAAGGTAACTTACACCGATGGCATTCATTCTTTATTTATTTATTGTAATTCATTTTCCTCACACATCATTGGTGGGGATTTCAATGCTCATCATACAGAATGGGGTTGCCTTCGGCTGACACCCAAGGGTCGGCATATCTGGACCGCATCCCAACAGTCATATCTACAGCTTTTGAATGATGGTTCACCCACTCGTATCTCCCCCCCACTCTCAGGCCCCTAGCGCTGTAGACTTAACGTTTGTATCTCTCAGCATCACCCATAGACTAATTTGGCACACGACCCCTGACCTACACCTAAGTGATCACTACCCAATTCTGATTACTCTTGATTCCTTGCCCCATCCTCGTCCTATTTTGTCTCCTCCTATTTTTACCCGCAGTTTCAAACATTTTGATTCATCCCCATTCTCAGAATATATACAACAGTCCTTTTGTCATGCTGCACCCCCACTACGTGCCTCTTATGAGCTACTAATTACCACCATCACTCAATATTTTGACACATACCATCCTCTACTAAGGGAGATAACCGTGTAAAAATCTAGTAAGCCCAGGGACTATGAGGAGGCAGCCCCTCCACTGGACTAAGGTGCAGTGGGCCAACAACTCCAAAGTTAAAATATATCAAAAGGAGAAAACCGGCCTGATTGAATCGTTGACGATTATGCGAGGAAAAAGGATAATGAGAATAGGAACATGGAACGTGAGGGGTATACAGGGGAAATAAATAGAGCTGGCATCTGAACTCCAGAAATCACAAATAGAGGTTTTAGCTATTACAGAAACCAAGAAGAAAGGACGAGGATGTGAACAAATAATGGATCAGGAAAGTGGAAAAAGATTTCTGATTTTCTACTCAAGAGTGGCACAGAGCGAGAGAGCAAGCGCAGGAGATGCAATATTGGTGCCGGAAGGATATAGGCAATATATCAAGCATTGGCAATACACTCATGAGAGGATCATACAACTGACGATATAAATGGGAGATAAAGACTTTCAGGGTATAACCTTTATTGTAGCTTATGGACCCAATGAGGATAACATTAAGGAAGTGAAGGAGGTCTTCTATGAAGAACTGCAGAAGACCATAGATGATGCAAAAGGAAGAGTGTTCGTACTGTGCCCGTTTGTCCGGAGACAAACGCCGACATATGCGAGAGCCTCGAAGACAGTTGAACACAAGACTCGGAAAATCTCAGGGGAAAACGGGTATGGGCTAGGTGGTGCTGATCTGTGTCCGAGACTCACGCCTGAATATAGGAAGGACGAAAAACACACAAAATTTTATAAAAACACACACCACTTTTAATACATAAAAGTAGAAAATATAGGTCACAAGTAGAAAGACTCTCCTTCCTAAATCTGCAGGGTGTATCAATATCAGTCTCTCACCCTAAGATTCCTGATCGTGAAAGAAAGAAAATAATCTAAATGCACTTCCTACTAGTTAAATGTCCTAATATTTAAGCATGTTCATCATGTCCACATTCATGCAGTTTCAAGAATTCTAAATTTATGTTGATCATTATTTACACATTTATTACCATTCCATTTTTTCCCACACGAAGCACTGTCGAAAATCGGTTTCACTTCAATTCTACATCATTCAGAAAACACTCGAATATAGCCTTAACTATCCACCCATTATTATAGTTCATCCACTCATGAATGATTAGCTAGTAATATCAAAACTGTTGTAAAAATTATTAATCCATAATTATCGGCATATCATAAAATAAGGATTCGATCTTATTCCAATGAAATAATCCTCCCTCGTAATTTTCAAATCAGTAGCAAGACGTATTATTCTGACCTTGACTGAATCAGATGCCATTTGATTATATGCAAAAAATAAATAATTCCCTTGTAATTCAAATCTATCGTGACCCCCTTAAAAAGCAGATAAAACCACATACTTATGCATTTATAAAAATGCACAATGAATCATCAACTGTGTATCCCACAAATTCATTATCAACAATAATCATCAATTCAAAATTCACGGTGCATTCAAGCTCAACTGCCTGATGCCCAAATATCATATACCCTGTCGGTGCAATGTCCACGACATGCCCTTTTAGAACACTGAATGCCAAACTCTAAATCACATATTAGCCACGATCTTGGATTACCATTATTTCTGACTATAACAAAGAAGTTAACTTTCATTATAATACTCGAAAAACCATCTTCCGTTAACTCTGTTTTTAACTACTTTTAGATGTTACTTGAAATAGTATCCATTATTTAAATTGGGATTATTATTCATCATCTGGTATTAGCTATTAATAAATAAACAAATAAACTTTACAGCTAATTCGATTTACAGCTATGGTTTCATGTTTTTAAACTCCACATTGAACATTTTCAATTTGTCAGGATCATTCACCATTAATTTCCTAATTTCGAGTTATTATTATTATTATTTATTCCATTCGTAGTAAAAATTCATTACCGATATTAATTTACAATTATTTTATTATTATTATTTGCTTCAAACCATCACTATCCTAGATTCACATACTCAATTATTATTATTATCTGCCCAATAATTATTCACACAAATAATTCCTCATTCAAAATATCCACTCATGAATAAAACCAACATTACTCCTATCAATGTTATGAATCAGGAAGCGCAAAATAATGCGATGATATCCGCACAATGTTAACAAATCGAACTAAGAAAGAAACTGTGTACTGATAATCACTGCTTGTCTAAACTCATGCGACTTGTTCAGAAATAGAAAAATAAATTCTAAATACGCTGACCTATAAGTTTGGGATAATACGATATGACTAGGCTACAACATGACTACAACAACATGTAGAGATCTTACTTCCAAATCATCTGTGATGTAGATGTGTACCGTCTGCCAGGTGGTGAGGATTGCAGCAATGTGTTCCTCCATGTGGCGCAAGCACGTGTCCACATAATCCATGCCACGCCCTGGTCTGCACTTCCAATGACGTCGGGTACTGCTTCATTCGCCTGACCCGTCACGAAGTTCCGGAAACTTCCATCGCGGGCTGGAATGCAGGGTCTTCCTCCGACTTCCCACATGAGCATGTATCAGCAACGTCCTTCCTCCATCTCCTAGCATCTAACCCATCCTCGGTGTCTAGTGTGTGGCCATTACGTCCAAAACTCCCAAAATACAACTTGTATGATGTTCGCAATGTTCCGCACATATGATTTTTGAGTGTCCTTCACTGTCCTTATACCACATGGTTATTAGTTGCAATAAATACTTGTAATTCACACTGCGCTTAGCACGCTCGGCTTATAGTTGCACGAAGAATTTCCAAAGTCCTGAATGCCACGGCTAATGGTTGCATAAACTGATAATGCCTATCCAAAGTCCTTATGCACATGGCCATAATTGTTTAATGGGCATTGCGGCCTTAATGCACTCGATTAACAGTAGATTAAATTTCATGTGTTATGGCCTGATATCCTCAACCTCACCGTTCATATTCTACTATGCGGCAGTACATTCGAAGATTGAAATATTTACCCGTCACGAAAGCTTAATAGTTGACCGCATGTTCCGTTCACTTTCTCCGCACACAAACGTAATACACTGTTCAGAAACAAAGTTACTGGCATATATACACACATCAAAAAATGTTTTACATCACCTCGGTTCCCAGATCTCCGGCATATAGACGTTGACTGTGTATATTGTATCAAAGATACAGTCCCTTTGACTGTTCATAGATGTCACTAAAACTGCTCAAAGATGTAAACAACCATGCATGAGCAGGGCCTATTAGACGGAGGGGGTACGACAGCCGATCAGTTCCAGTCATTCCACCAGGACGAAGGTACGCTGCTCATGTTGTCTGTAGTTCTACCATGCCTAGAAGGTCAATACCGCAGTTCGATCGCGTCCGCATTGTTACTTTGTGTCAAGAAGGGCTCTCAACAAGGGAAGTTTCCAGGCGTCTCAGAGTGAACCAAAGCGATGTTGTTCGGACATGGAGGAGGTACAGAGATACAGGAACTGTCGATGACAGGCCTCGCTCAGGCCGCCCAAGGGCTACTACTGTAGTGGATGACCGCTACTTACGGATTGCCGCTCGGAGGAACCCTGACAGCAATGCCACCATGTTGAATAATGCGTTTCGTTCAGCCACAGGACGTCGTGTTTCAACTCAAACTGTGCGCAATAGGCTGCATGATGCGCAACTTCACTCCCGACGTCCATGGCGAGGTCCAGCTTTGCAACCCCGACACCATGCAGCGCGGTACAGATGGGCCCAACAACATGCTGAATGGACCCCACGGAATTGGCATCACGTTCTCTTCACCGATGAGTGTCGCATATGCCTTCAACCAGACAATCGTCGGAGACGTGTTTGGAGGCACCCTGGTCAGGCTGAACGTCTTAGACACACTGTCCAGCGAGTGCAGCAAGGTGGTGGTTCCCTGATGTTTTGGGGTGGCATTATGTGGGGCCGACGTACGCCACTGGTGGTCATGGAAGGCTCCGAAACGGCTTTACGATACCTGAATGACATCCTCCGACCCATAGTGCAACCATATCGGCAGAATATTGGAGAGGCATTTGTCTTCATGGACGACAATTCTCGACCTCATCGTGCACATCTTGTGAATGCGTTCCTTCAAGATAACGACATCGCTCGACTACAGTGGCCAGCATGTTCGCCAGACATGAACCCTATCGAACATGCCTGGGATATGTTGAAAAGGGCTGTTTATGGACGTCTTGACCCACCAACCACTCTGAGAGATTTACGCCGAATTGTCGTTGAGGAGTGGGACAATTTGGACCAACAGTGTCTTGATGAACTTGTGGATAGTATGCCACGGCGAATACAGGCATGCATCAATGCAAGAGGACGTGCTACTGGGTATTAGAGGTAGTGGTGTGTACTGCAATCTGGACCACAAATGCTGAAAGTCAAGCTGTATGATGGTACAACATGCAATGTGTGGGTCTCATGAGCAATAAAACGAGCTGAAATGTTGTTTGTGTTGATCTCTATTCCCTTTGTATTTAACGGTTCCGGAACTCTTGGAACCGAGGTGATGCAAAACTTTTTTTGATGTGTATATAACGACTAGCACTTTTGAAATAATCGTCCACAATTTTAATAAAGTTTCGTATAACTCACTTCTATTTGAAGAATTCTACGTCCACCATTTCACAAGTAATACGGTCGTAGCTTACACTTAGAAAATCCTCGGGCCTTCCAGCATATTCTGCTCCGTGCATCTCGGCAACTCGTATCACATTCACGGCAATGAGAGTCACTCCCGTTGAGACTGTACAAACTCATAAGCAGTGGCGTACCGACGGGGGGGGGGGGGTTAGGGTTTAAACCCCCCAGAGACATTAGTTTACATGACTCCTTATATTGTCCCATCTATCACCTGGAAAATGTTTTGAATTGCTGCCAGTGAGGCTTCTTTAGGCTACTCCTTTGTAATATATTTTTTATGTGACCACGTTCTTCACGGGGTAAATGACCTCCACTCAACTCGCAACGAGACTTCTCCAGCTTTGGCGCTAGCTACTGGTTATGGCCTGAGGTAAACACCCTTAAACTACATGTTAAACGGAGCAAGAGGGGCAGATGACCTCGCTGTTCTTCCCCTTAAAGCAATAATAACTAACTACACTGGGCGTAATATCAAAATTGTCGTTTTACTGTTACAGTGTGCGATTGGTAACTATCGTCACGCCGCTTCGTGTTGCTTTAAACGTGCACATCTGTGAACTGCCAGATCGTGAGTCGCACTTTTTTTCGAGTTTATTTGTAATGCGTAATGGATCGATTTATTATTAAAAAACCAAGAGTAGATGTTACATGCAACACTGCCATTGCAAGTAGTTCATCATTAAGAAATGAAAATGAACTTGAAGAATTATCGGCTACTACCACGCCGGCTACCGACCAAATACATCGAACAGACTTAGGAGGTTATGCTGGCCAACAGGTGTGTTTACAATATGATTCATGATAATCGCTATTTCTGTAACTGATTTGCATTTCGATGCTTTGCCTATTATGTTATACCGGTATTTGTGTGGCCTTGGCCTACGTATGTGTCGGTACATGTTAATTATTTCAATGTTGTGATTTACTTTTTTCTTTAGATTGATGATTATGTGAAAAATGAACTGTTGGAAAATGCCTGGACACCTGGAAGCAATTTTAATTTCCCTTTATCGGGTCCAAGGAATCTGAAATTTCAGTTGAACTGGTTATCAGAGTGGAAATTGCTAGTTTATTCTCCTTCAAAGAACGGAGCATTTTGTAAATATTGTTCGTTGTTTTGCACCGTTGTTGGGAAACAATCTTCATTGCCAGGTAAACTAGTAAAATTTCCTTACATAAACTGAAAAAATGCGAAGGAGGATTTCGAAAAACACCAAGAAACCAAGTATCATATGGCATGTACGGAAAAGGCTGCGAACTTTCTCGCCATATACAAAGGTAAAAAACCTGCTGTTGACGTAAGCTTGGATAGGGGTGTTCAATCCAACATATTATGCAACAGGGAGAAACTCATACCAATAATTAAATCTGCGATTTTCCTTGTTCGAATGGGCATTGCTTTCCGTGGTCACAGGGATTCGGGACCTGTAATTTTAGATGAGCCTCTCAAGAAAGGGGAGGGAAATTTCAGGTCTCTTCTCAAGTTTCGAGCAAAAGCTGGTGATACAATACTAAAGGAACATTTGATGACAGCATCCTTAAATGCAACATGCGTAAGCCCACGGATTCAGAACGAAATTATTTCATCTTTGAATGACATTATATTGAAAAGGTTAGTTGATCAGGTGAAAAAAGCTAAATACTTTTCTGTTCTTGCTGACGAGATCACAGACATCAGCGGTGTGCAGCAAATGTCACTATGTGTCCGTTTCGTTCAAGATAATTCCGTACATGAGGAGTTTCTGCAATTTATTGCTATCAATGATGCTTCTGGGTTAGGCCTTGCGAATAGCATTTTGTCTGGTTTGAAAAGTGTGGGACTGGATGCAGAATATCTCGTAGGCCAAGGTTATGATGGAGCTAGTGCCATGAGTGGATCCTACAGAGGTGCTCAGGCCATTGTACGAAAGCTAAATACTTTTCTGTTCTTGCTGACGAGATCACAGACATCAGCGGTGTGTAGCAAATGTCACTATGTGTCCGTTTCGTTCAAGATAATTCCGTACATGAGGAGTTTCCGCAATTTATTGCTATCAATGATGCTTCTGGGTTAGGCCTTGAGAATAGCATTTTGTCTGGTTTGAAAAGTGTGGGACTGGATGCAGAATATCTCGTAGGCCAAGGTTATGATGGAGCTAGTGCCATGAGTGGATCCTACAGAGGTGCTCAGGCCATTGTACGAAAACAGTTTCCCAAGGCCCAGTATGTTCACTGTAGTGCTCACTGTTTAAACCTGGCCATGTCTGAAGGGTGTAGTGTTGCAGAGATTAGGAACTGAATGGGTACAATTGAAAGAGCTTATGCCTTGTTTAGTACTTCACCAAAGAGACAGGCTGTGTTGACAAATGAAGTTGAAAGTATGGAAGAGAAACCCTGAGTGAGTAAACTCAAGAAGTTATGTGCAACGAGATGGATTGAGAAGCAAGAGTCTGTTCGTTCATTCATTGAACTTCTGAAACCGTTATTGTTGGCATTAGAAACAATAGCAGCATGGGTTGATAAGAAGGCAGCTACAGATGCGCAACTTCTTCTGAGCGCTATCAGCAAATTTGAGTTCTTGATAAGTGTATTTGTCATTCATGAAGCATTTCAAATCACACTTCCTGTCAGCAAATACCTTCAAACTGAAAATTTGGATCTCAGTCAAGCAATCAACGCCTCCATGAATGTTAAGAGGTCTCTTGAAGAAATGAGGGCAGATGCAGACGCAAGGTTTTTGTGTGCATATAATTTGGTTTTAGAGTTCTGCAAAGAAATTGGGGTGCCTGTAGTTCAGCCTCGAACTGTTGTTCGACAAACGATGAGGAACAACGTTTCATCTAACGATCAGGAAAAATATTATAGGCGGGTTATTTTCATCCCATTTATTGAAGAAACTATTTCATCACTTGATGATAAATTTGTCTCCCATAAAGAAACTCTTCAGCCATTGCAAACGCTAGTTACCACAACTGAAGACGAACTATCCAACCAAAGCATAGCTGAAGTAGAAAATGTAGCTGCATTTTATGGACTTCCCCTTAATATTAGAGGCGAGCTACTTCTCTGGAAACAAACTCTGAAATCTATTGAAAAGACGCCCAAGAGTGCTATAGATGCATTGTCAATATGCAATAAGAACATGTTTCCAGTTGTGTATAACCTGATTGTCGTCATGGCTACCTTACCTGTCACAACCTGCTCGTGTGAAAGATCGTTTTCGTCCTTAAAATTCTTGAAGAACTATTTAAGGAATTCAACTAGTGAAGAACGCCTTAATGGATTAGCTTTGATGTTCATTCATGATACTGTTGATGTTTCAATTGAGGAAGTACTGAATGACTTGTCTGTCAAACCTAGAAGGCTTGATATACGGTTGAAGTAGACTTGTCTAAGTCCTTCAACAAATTCCAGGGCAAATATCTACTTAAGCAGATTCATTGGTTTAGCCCGATTGACAATTTAGACATTTCTTTTTGTCCGTTTGTATCTAGTGCAATATCTATATTGGGCTAAACTCTTTTCCGTATTTTTTAAATTAATCTTTCATGTTTTCAATTGTGTTTATAATATTGTTTAAAGTGCTGAAAAATATAATTAAAAAGTTTTCATGCAAAGAGAATCATCATATATATATTATATCATTAGTATAGATACCTCCTGTGGCGCTCACAAGCGACCGATCGTGCCAAATGAGCGTTCAAATGAAAGAGAATGGACATTAGCAGTGACGAATTGCACTCTAATTTCATAAATATCAATGATTTCTTAAACAAATGACTTTAAAAATGTACGAAGTGTGAGATTTGTAGATACTGTTGCTGTAGGAAAACATGCTCCGTAATTGCTGTCCACTTCACATTTGGGCCGCTGTGACGCTTGTTTCGTGTCATTTTAACATTATGGGGTCTTTTCTTTATCATTTTGCATGGATTTCAGAAACAGTAAGTCAAAGGAATGAGTACTCAAATCGTATAATTTCAAAAATATCGAATAACCGGTGAGTGTTACAGCTAAGATAAATCAATGGACTCAGCACACAAATTACATTAGCAGTGACGAATTGCATTCTAATTTCATAAATATAAATTTTTGTTAGAAGTGCACGATTTGCAAATACTGGTGCTCTAACATGCTGCAATTAATTCTCTCATTATAAACCTATCGGGGAAGGGTGGTTTATGAACATGAGAGATTTCTCGCTTGGGTCCGGTAGTGTTTATTTAGTTGTTGCTTTTTATGAATTATATTCGAATTGTCATTTTATTATTGGCCATTACTATGAATGAAAACCCCCCAGAAAGAAATCCTGCGTACGCCACTGCTCATAAGATCCGCTGAGACCAAAGACTAGATGCTCCCTGTCTATTACTCGCACCGTATATACCGCTCAGGCGCGTCGCATGAGTCTGCGGTTATGTCACGCTCCAACCTTCTTTCATTCATATCTCGGGAGTGTGTAAAGCTATTTCCCTGATTCCTTCAATATAATTCGTGTAAATTCAGGGGCTACATCGTGTCATAACATTCTTCTTTCCAGCATAAAGAAATAGGTAGCTTAACATGTTCCAGCACATTCGGCGTTTCCTCATTTGCCACGCTAGAACGCGCGCGTTCCTCCGATTGGATCTCCGCCCATGAGCGCTAGTTCAAGACTCCGCTCGGCGCTCCTTTCAAAATAGTATGGCGACATGACGTACCTGGACCACGGGTACAGTACTGGGTGACCTTAACAGCCGAGTTGGCAAGAGTAGAAGGATGGGAAGAGGTGATGGGAAGACATGGTGAAGAGATACAAAATGGCAATGGAAGGAGGATTTTAGACCTATGCATCAGCAATGAGATGGCTGTCTCCAATAACATGTTTCAACACAAAAGGATCCATATGTATACCCGAGAAGAGCTAAACCGACAAGAGAAGTCTATAATAGACTATGGGCTTGTAGAGAAGGAGATGATGAGGAATGTGCTGGATGCCAGGGTGCACAGGGGGTTCGAGATTGGTAGCGATCACTACCTGCTGGTTATGAAGATGGCAGTTACATTGAAGCCAAAACAACAGCAGGGTAGGAAGAAACCTAAGAAGAAGATAAAGTGGTATAGACTCAAGGAGGAGGAAGATGTGAGAGCAACATGTAAGGAGAAGATATCTGATATATTACAGGGGATAGGAACAGAGGAATTGGACTTGGAAGAGTCATGGGGCTTGTTTAAGCAAACAATTCTGAGGGTGGCAGAAGAAACCTATGGAGTGTCAAAGGTTGGAGTACAACAGAAGAGGACGGCATGGTGGACTGAGGAGGTGCAAGTCAAGATGAAGAAGAAGAGGAAGAAACAGCTTTGGCAGAAGTATCTTACAACTAGATCACAGGGGGATTATGATCTTTACAAAAACCAGAGGCAACAAACTAAAAATGCAGTTAAAGAAGCAAGAAAAACGACATGGGACACTTTTGGTAAAGACATGGAGGAGAGTTATAGTACAAATCAAAAACTCTTCTATAAAGTGATGAAGAATCTGAGGAAGGGGAAGGAATGCCCGCTCAAATTTATTAAAGACTAGCATGGAAACCTACTAAGAACAGAAAAGGATATAATGGAAAGATGAAAGGAACATATTAAGGAACTCTTAGTAGCGGAAGGGCAAGAAACAGATCAAAAAGAACAGGAATTAAGAAGAAGAGAGACAAATTAAGGAATAGAGATTACAATGGAGGAGGTCAAGAAGGCGCTGAAGAAAATGAAGCTGGGTAAAGCAGCCGGGCATGATCAGATCACCCCGGAGATGCTGTGGTATATGGGTGAGGAGGGAGAGCTACTACTGTTAAAAGTATTGAACCTTGCCTGGAGGTCAAAGAGCATCCCAAAAGATTGGGAAGTCAGTATTATCATCCCCATTTTTTAAGAAAGGAGATAATAGGGAATGCGGGAATCATGGAGGGATCTCACTACTAAGTGTACCAGGAAAGATTTATGCGTGAGTGTTGGAAGACTGACTTCGGACAATTGTACAATCTCAGTTTGATGAAGCACAGTGTGGAATTAGGCCAGCTAGGAGTACCCAGGATTTGATTTTCAGTGCAAGACAGATAAGTGACAAGATGCTGGAAAAGGGAAAGGAGGTCCACATGGCCTTCATTGACTTGGAGAAGGCTTTCGACAGTGTCCCGCGGTACAAGATCTGGGAAGCTATGCGACAGAAGGGAGTGGAGGACAGCCTATTGGCAGCACTGAAGAGCATGTACAAGAAGTGTAAGAACTATATCAGAACATCAAATGCAGGGTCAGAGGAGTTCCAGACGACATCGGGTGTGAGACAGGGATGCATTTTAAGCCTACACCTGTTTATAACTCTTATGGACTCAGTCATAAAAACTGTAATGCGAGAGTGAAGAAGTTCCATCTTGTCTATAGGAACAAGTGGCCAGTTTTTGTTACACATTTCGTTTTTGAAGATGTCATCCTGCTGATGGGAGACATCCAAGAACACCTACAGCATAATATTAACGTATCTGATGAAGAATTATCCAATAGTGGGATGAAAATCAATACTGCTAAGACACAGACTATGCTAGTGTCACGAGAAGAAACTGTGCAGCAGGTGAATATAAGAGGAACCAACCTGGAACAAACTGAAAGCTTCAAGTATTTGGGAGCAACACTACAAGGAGATGGGAAAATTGAGGGTGAGTGAAAATCTCACATGCATTGACCGGGATCACAGACAAGTACCGCAGCAAAGTGCAGGCAATGGAAATGCGGTATTTGAGGAAAATTGAAGGCAAGATGAGACGTGACAGAATCCGGAATCAGACCATAAGAACGGCTCTAGGATTTGAACCACTCCAGCAACAGATCGAAGGGGATCAGATGAGGTGGTACGGCCACATTCAACGTATGCCGGAATCACGAATTGCCAAGATAGTATATGAAACACGAGTGCAGGGTAACAGAACAAGAGGGAGACCAAGGAAGACGTGGGAGGAAAATGTCAGGAGGGCAGTTGAGGAGAGAGGAATAGAATAGAGGAAAGCAAAACAGCTGAGCAGAGACAGGAAGGCTTGGTGCTCCTTTTGTAAAACCTCGACACCGATGGGTACAAGAGGTTTCGACTAAGTAAGTCCCACCCTCTACTTCCCCTTTCAGGACCCCCTCGTCAGAACCGGTCCTTCCTACCCTGGTGGGATGACGAGTGCACCCGTTTGGTAAAGCGCCGGAAACATTTCTTACGACTTTTTCGTACATATAATTCCCCGCATACCTACATACATTACAAAAAGTTTGTAGCACAATGCCGAAAGACCTTTAATGACAAACGACGCACTGCTAGGATGGAATACGTCACGTATATCCATCATAAGACGCCCATTACCCATATATGGAATGTTATCAAAAACTTGTCCCGAAGCAAACTACGTTCAAGCCCCCATCGTTTGAATTTTGAAAACTCCTTATGCTTTTACCGAAATCTGACTCCTGATTTTGTTGAACTGGATATTATCCTTCCCTCACAAGATCACAACCCCACGTTTTCCTGTTTTTTACAACAGATTACTTTTTATGAATTTCAACAAGCTTTAATAAACAAAAAAATCTACTACCCCGGGACCAGATTATATATCATATCATGTCCTAAATAGTCTCCCCAATAATGCTCTGGTTCTCTTGGATGCTTTTAATGCTATCCTCAGCTCCGGTAATTTACTGGAGGATTGGAATGAATTCTTATTAATTCCCCTTTTAAAACCAGGAAAAGCTCCGGATCTATCATCTAGTTATCGTGGCATCTACCTAAGGTCCTGTATCAGGAAGACTTTTCAAAGAATTTTGATGACACAGTTGATATTGAACCCGCTGAGCTATGGTTCATGTGATATTTTTTATAACAGAACATTTATGATGGGATGTCCTACCTTTGAACACACCCAGAAAGCCACGTGGAGCTGAGAGATCACGCTATACTCTTTGAAGTAGCGGTGAATCGCACTTTTGTCTTTGGTGAAATCTGCTAATTATTTATCTGAGGTCTTATTAATAAATTTTATCTTTCCATGAGACTCAGAATATTCCATTTCGTCATGCTGCATTATTAAAACATTTTGTAGAATGTTATTTTCGCTTAAGGTAAGGTAATACCCTTGCCGATATGCAAACAGGAACGTAAGTAGTCGCTCAAGGACTTCGTTTTGACGACCTACTTCCTAGAGACACTCAGTGCCTTGCACTACGTCTGGAGAATCCGCCCTGTGTAGGCGTGAAATTGTATTTGTCCTACAAGACGTAGAGAATATCCTCTGTTGAGCGTTGAAAGTGATTATCAGGTGCCATCGAGCACGCGAATACTACAATTCACTGTTGTTTAAGCACAGTGAGCCACATAAACATTTTGGGAAATAATAATTGGCAAGTATAGTGAATTGCATAACATTGCCGTAACACCACTTTTTTGTACCCACGTGTTTGTGGAGGGCCAAGTGCCTAGTGGAAAAAATACAGGTAAAAGTGTTACAACTATCTTGAATAAGTGTGATTATGATTGTATGACATATTTAAATTGCCAAAGTGAATATTTCAATTCAAAAACGACGCATAATTCACGGATGCTACGTGATATAAAAGTAGCGTCACTGGCACGTGAAGAATCATAAAACAGTGTTAGCTCACATGTTAATTCGCATCTACGAAATAAAGGCTGTGTCATCTACTACAATTGAAGCCTATAACATTTACGACGAAGATTATATTTTTGAAAGTGAAAGAATGAATTATTACGCAACTTACTTCACTATCCACGTGATTGGACTATTCTACACCATGTTTGAGACCGTCATCATGGGCTAATACCATCACGGTATGAGGGTGAAGTTTCTATGGGAACCAGCATGATGTTGGAACTTCCAGAACAGCGAACGAGAAGGAAGGAACCCAGGATGCCATTTCCAGGCATATTCATTACATCCACGAAGTTGTCGACAGGGACAGATCGAACCCTGGTCTTTGGAGGAGTCCAGATGGGAGTCCTGATGAGGATGATACCGTTCCAGAGAGCCAGAGAGGATTTTGTACAACCCTTGTTGTTGAATAGAGGGCTGAGTGAGAGCTTCTCCATTTCGTGAGTTTTTGGACACCCCTTTCTTGTTCTAGTTTCTGGTGGTATAGTAGGTTAAATGTAGTTTGTGAACCATCCGAACTCAGTGTCAGCCATTTTTATAGGTATGGAATGTAACTAGTTTAATTAGATGTCATTTATTTCAGTTAGAGTGAGACACCCTTGGGTCAGACATTTTGGTCAGCCCTGGTGCAGCCTGATGAACGTCGTAGAACGTCAATGCCTATCTTTTGCTGAACGTGACCGTAGTCATTTGAGGCTACTTTGTTCAACCCTATTTGGGGTGATTTTTCAAGTCTTTGCTGACTTTAGTTATGGCAATCAGATGCCATGGTCAATAGTTAACTGCATTCTTTGCAGCCAGTCTTTGTTACACCCCTGACTGTCGTTAGAACGGTCGTATCAGTTAGGTAGTCAACTGTAATTACCAGTTTTGTAACTGCATTATATTTCATTTTGAATAAGCTCAGAAGCTATTCTTGGTCAAGTGTGAACCTAATAAGTAGAAGGAATGTTTCGTTGTCAAGCATCGAACCCAGTTCCCAAAGTATCATTAAGCAGATCCAGAGTGTGGAATCTGCGTCACAATTATTATTTTGTTAGTGTCATGTGAAGACACGCATTTATTTGATGTTGTACAAGCAACTACTGAATTATATTTTTGAGAGCAAAGAGCTCCAGTAATAGTAACATTACTAGACCTGGGATTTTAAGGCAAATGTCTATTTCGTTCCTTACGAAATAACATGATTTTTTTTAAATATCTTGACGTTTCATGATAAATCCCTTACATTAATAGAGTTTTATAGTGCCCTAAAATGCCTATTTGGACCTTTAGAGCCTATTTTACTATTTTAGTGCCTAAAATGCCTATTTTCTACATTTAAAATAAAATTCAACTTCTGTAATTTTTACAATCACACAATGGACATCCCTGGAACGAGCAGAACAGCAGAGGGTGGGTTTTTCACAGAAATGTGCTCTTCGCAGACAACTGTCACCAAAGGAATGCTGAGTGAAGGGTGGATGTGGAGGATTAGTTCAGAAGAACAACGAGCAGGTAGTTAAGGACGTACTGTGTCGAGTGACGGGGTGAGGGGGAGGATTATCTAGGAAGAACAAGGAGCAGGTAGTAAGAAGCGACATACTGTGTCAAGTCGCCAGTGAAAGAACATCTGTTTAAGTGAATACAGTTCATCATGCCTAAAACGAAATCATCTAAGAGTGCGCTTATACAACAATGGCTTGTACAATTTCCAGGGATGACTTTTGATGGCAAGATTATTTTCTGCCAGTACTGCAATAAACAGGTATGTGCCTATTTCTTAAATTTCATATTAATCTAAAATTAAGGTTTTGATATTGGCTTCTCTAGTTAATTGTAGAGACCTACTGTCGGCGCAGAAAGTATGTGCAGTCGAGTTTAAACGCTAATACAATTTGAACCAGTCCACCAATCTAAAATATAAATACACCATCGTAAAGCGTGTTTTATTCTGCGTTATCTCCTGTTACATGCATATTTCTATTGTGTTTCTGGTGAAAGATATATTAGGCGGAATGCAAAAAATACCTATTTTCTTGTCCGTTTTTTGTAAACAACAACTTTGTAGTTTAATTACATGAAAACGGAGAGCCTGTCGCTCGATTTCAAATAAAAATCGGTATAAAATACAGAAATCATTGTAAGTTTTCGGTATACAACGATTTAAAACAAAAACCTTCAGACCTTTGATGAACTCAGTCTCGATTTCGGAAGACCACCCAGTATCAAACGGACAGTCTTTTACAAAAACAATAACTTTTTTCCAACGTGTGTAGAGTAATTAAACTTCATAAATATATTTATAATAGTGCATTCCATAATCCTCCTAAATTTCATGAAAGTCGAACAGTACGTTTCCATGTAACGGTACTACAAAGTTGTTGTTTACAAAAAACGGGCAAGAAAATAGGTACTTTTTGCATTCCACCTAACATAACTTTCACAGGAAACATAATAAAAATATGCAAGTACCAGCAAAGAATGCAGAATAAAACAAGCTTTACGATGGAGTGATTGCATTTTAGATTGGTGGACTGGTTCAAATTTTATTAGCGTTTAAACTCGACTGCAGATACTTTCTGCGCCGACAGTAGTCCAGGCGACCTGGGTTCGATTTCCAGTACCGGCAGTAATTTAGAAATCTATGAGGTCTGGAAGGGTGTTGACCCAGCATCGTGAGGACAATTGAGAAACTACGGTGGGCAGGGGTCACGGAGGCAAGGCAATACGGCTGAGGGATGTATCGTGCTGACCACACGCCACCCAATATATGCAGGCCATGAGCTGGGCAGCAACCGTTATTGAAAGCCAAGGCCCTTCGGGGACTGTAGTGTTCTTGTTCTTAATTAACTTTAGAGTAATAATGGCTTAATTTAAATAGTTCAAAATTACAAATTTTATTCAATAGCTCACCTTTTCTATTCCTCATCTTAGTCTCTAATTGACATCACTTTATTGTGTTTTAGATTTCACATGAGAAAAAATGCCACCTTCAGCAGCATGCAGATAGTGCCAGTCACAAAGCGAAAGCAGCCATGAAAAGTAACATTAGACAGACTCTGCTCACACAAACTATATCTCCTACAACTCATAATGGTTTCTATGCTGATATGTGTAGAGCCCTAGTTGCAGCAAATATCCCCTGGAATGCTGTGCATAATCCGGTTTTCAGAGATTTTTTTACAGAAATACACCAAGCAGCACATCCCATCAGCATCTACATTAAAGAAAAACTACTTAGATATTTGTTACAATGAGGTCATTTTGTCAATCAGGGAGAATATTGGGGAGTCTTGCATATGGTTGTGTGTGGACGAAACCACCGACTCTGTGGGCAGGTACATTGCTAACCTTATAGTATGAAAACTGGAACCCGATCAGGCATCTACCGCTCACCTTCTTTGCTCTAATTCAGGGGCCGATAGCCTAGATGTTAGGCCCCTTAAAACAACAATTATCATCATCATCTTTGCTCTAAACAGCTTGAGAAAGTCAATAGTCGAAGCATTGCATACTTCATCAACATGGGGTTGCAATTGTTGTATCCTGGGGGTGTTGATGATTCTAAAGTCCTTCTCCTTGTCTCCGATGCTGCTTCCTACATGATTGCCACTGCACCTCTCCTCAAAACTTTCTATCCTCCTTTAATTCATGTTACTTGCATGGCCCATGCCTTGCATAGACTCGCAGAAACAGTTAGGGCCGAGTTTCCTGCAGTAAATACTCTCATTTCAACAATGAAGAACGTGTTCTGTAAGGCTCCATCAAGAATAGCCATCTTTCGAGAGAAACTCCCCTCTATTCCCCTTCCACCACAGCCAATCATCACCCGTTGGGGTTCCTGGATGGAAGCTGCCCTGTATTATGCAGAACATCTTGAGGAAATCATGACTGTGATAGACAATGTGCCTTTAACGGACAACTCTGCATGTGTGTCGTCTGTCAAAGAACTGTTAAATGATTGTTCCAGTGTTCAGAGAGACATTGCGTATATTCAGGCAAATTTTTCATTTCTTCCAGTCACCATTACAAAAATGGAGGAAAAAGGAAACAGTCTCAAACAGCAATTTTCTGTAATTGAAGAAGCTGAGAATAACATACAAAGTGCTAGGGGAAAGGTAGGAGATAAAATAAGAGACAAGTGGTCTAGTGTACTGCTGAAGAACCCAGGTTATTCAATGCTGAAAAGGGTACATCAGGTAATGGATGGGGAAAAGGTAGACTTACCAAGTGAAATTGAATTGAAAAATGTAGGTAAATTTTCCTATGCCCCTCTAACATCTGTGAGTGTGGAGCGCTCTTTTTCTGCTTTCAAAATGATTTTAACAGACAAAAGACACAGCCTGACTGTGGAAAATTTGGAGAAGATTATTGTTATGTACTGTAAAGCAAACTACGAATGAAAGTACTGTAGGAATGTTCCTCACAAATAAATAAACACATACTCCATTCGCGTTTCCACCGTTATTGGATGCCTACAGTGCTGTAATTGTGTACAGTGATTTTAGTATTAAGGTTTTAGATCAGTACTGATAATGATATATCATATAATCCAAAACATTTTTGACACATTACTTTTTATATTGTTTTTCATAAATGTCTTTTTTATTCTGTCTTAATTTTGCAGTTATTTCGGTTAAGAATAGGGATACCACGTTTGTTAAAGAAATAAAGTATCACGTTACAGTTTAAGTGTATATTGTAATATTTTAAAGTCTAATTCCTGCCTATCCACACATTTTGAAAACATATTTTAAGTGCCTAATTTCTCTTTTAAAAGCCTATTTACTTGTTTTAAAATCCTATTTACTTGTTTTAAAAGCCTATTTTAGGCGCCTAAAACTAATTTTTTTAGAGCCTAAAATCCCAGGTCTAAACATTACTATCATTTACTCGGCTTTGGTTTGAAAGACGGAATTGTATTATTGTATTCAGATTTATAGCGTGTTTTTATACACGTATTCTTCGAGGTAAAGTTTTTTATGAAGAGGCCAGATGTACAGTTTTATTTGTTTAAATCGCCGGCCTTGATAGCCAATGTGTTGTGTCAGTGGAGCGCAGGAATGTTGTAACCTGCCAGCGACACAAAACTGGTTTGAAACCCAGTGCCCTTGAGAGCACGCCTGTTATATTGTGAGACAGAACTACTTTGACAAGTGACAGAATACTTTTTGTATTCGCATTTCCTTTCATTGCAACTTAGCTTATGGAACTCAGTGTCCATTCCTGTATCTGATCACATGTTTTATAGATTGTTTTTTGTTAGTTAAACGCTCTGTTGCGTGTACCGTCGTTCGACGTGTACAGTTATGTCAGGTTTTCTATAGTACGTTGAAGGCTACCCTGTTATAGCAGGAAGTTATTGTATGAAGGTATTTTGTGTATGCCTTGTCCGGGATTGTTCCCGTTGACCAGATGTTATTGGAGGGTAACTGTAGTGTGCAGGCCCGTCCCAGAGTTATTGAACGCGAGCTTTGCGCCGCTGGTAACTTGTGTTATTGTGTGTCCGAGTTGTTATTGCTCGTTGATTATATTCCGACTGTTGAGTCGAGGCTTTTTGATGGAGAATGATCTCAGTGGAGACACTCCGTGCCCAGGCTATTGTCAGTATTATTCGCCATAAACCAACGATAAACCTAAACCGACATCTTAATAATAAAACGCATAATTTTGGTAAAACAAAAGCTAACTATCGAATTCTTTCTATCTAACTTTGTTCTTTTGCATTTGGAACTGTTGACATAGCCGTGCAGATGAAGGTATTTTCCTTTTGTGGGAACGACTAGGACAGCTGACACTATTGAAGCGACCTGAAGCATGCACGAACCTTGAGTTTGTAGCTTGTGGAGCGCAGGCCATGCGATGTTAGACGTAGTCTTAACTACGCATTCGTCACCGTAACTACACATATTAGATGACTATGGCTTACAAAGAGTAAACCAAGGTGCAGGCAGGAATTTTAATAAAACTACTGTGTCTATTTCATTACTTATTTATGATGTACAAGTGTATAAATCCTACATGTTACCTTATTGTGTGCTGTTAGCACGTAGTTTCTAAGATTAATTAAATGTTTTTTTACATGGCTGTACACTTAGATTTGAATGTAATTGTTTTCTCTTACGTACGTCATCGCCGTAAATTTTGTCATTAACTGATAGGACTTAGCTAGATGAATTAACGTTAAATGTAAATGTGGAGATGGTATCATCCTAACTTAGATTTGTTTTGCTACCCTGTTAAATGTAAATTCAGATATTAGCTTGATCTTGTAACTTGACCTAGGGACTTGCGTTGTACCATTTTCCTAGTGTTGCTGTTGTTGCTTTATTCTTGTGAGTTAGATCTTTCGCGAGGGTTTTCCGTAACTTCTCAGGTAGGGACCTGCTCTTTATTTTTATTTGTTTATTAGCTTGCGGATTAGCCGATTGTAACCCTCCGAACTAGGCTAGGGGCTTGTGAATTTTATCAATAAATTTTCACGGTGTTTTACATAAGTCTGGAAGTTTATTTTCTCAGTCTAGTTTTTAAGGTGAACCTTTCCTTAGGCAGTCTATGACCATCGTCACCATGTACCACGATCCCTGCGGACTACGGACTCTCGTGCCGCTTAGCCTATTTGGAAGTTCACCTGATCCTCACGGCAATTTTCTTTTATTTATACTCGACGGGTGAGATGTTAGGGAAGTCATTGCGGTTGTTGGCTATCCTGGCAGCTCCACCCTGGCGGTCTCAATATGGTCTTTAGAATACTATGATTTGGTTCCGAAAACACAATATGCATTTGTTAAATGTAAATCCCCTACCGATGCCTTGAATATTTTCCTTATTGATGTTATCTTGTCATTATGCCGTACCGTAAACACTATACCTTGGCAGTCTTCTTAGATATTAAAGGTGCTTACGACGCTGTTAATATCGTCTTACTACTACAACTGCTCCACCAACGGCAATTTCCTCTCACATTTATTAAAATCATTTCTGCTCTTTTGAGGCGAAGACGCATCACCCTTTCCACTTTTCCTACTATGATCAATTCACGATATTCTTCTTCAGTATTACCCCAGGGCGATATATTAAGTGTAATTCTGTACCTTATATACAGTACACTAGTGAGATAGATAGACTATTGATTCCTCATGTACGCCTTATTCAATATGCTGACGATATACTCTTATAGTGTTCCAATTCTGACTTAAATACGTGTCGGCAGTCCATGTATCAAGCTCTTACGATCTTGCACTCATGGTTCTTTCAGCATGGTCTAGATAAGAATTCCGCATTACTCTTCACACAGAGACGTGTGTGTGATAGATGTCCGATCTTCTATCAACAGGGCGCCATTCCCCTTTCACATCAAACAAAATATTTAGGGGGCGGGGACACCAAGATCCCGCCGATGAGCCAGCTTGGTGTCCTAGGCGAAACCCCACACAAGACACGGCACAAACCTAGAAGAATTGCTGAGTTTCAATTCATCGGCCGTGAAAGCCAATATACCAAAATATTTAGGACTCTTTATAGATGATAAGTTAACCTGGTCGCCTCAACTCACTCATTTAACCTCTCATGTGTCAAAAAAAAAAAATCTTACGTTCATTAACTCGTCGCAATTGGGGAGCTGACCCTCAGGCATTATTGCTTTTATACCGCAATATGATTCGCTCGGTACTCGATTATAGTAGTCACAGTAGTGGCTACGCGGGCTAAAGCGCTGCGTTAGGTCAAGGGGCCAAGCTCTCTGCTGACTCGGTAGACGCGTGGGTTCGAGCCCCACCGTCGGCTGTCCTTGAAATGGTTTTCCGTGGTTTCCCATTTTCAACACCAGGCAAATGCTGGGACGGTACCTTCTGACAGGCCACGGCCGCTTCCTTCCACATCCTTGCCCAGTTTCATTCACCATCATTCATTTCATCTCTCATTAACTCCTCTCATGAAGTTGGCGTCAGGAAGGGCATCCGGCCGCAAAAACCATCGCCACTAAGACTTCCATCGCATCTCATCCCCGACCCCGTTGGAAAAACGGGAATAATAAGGGGTAGACATACATACTATTATGACATCATGCCCAAAACCCGCCTCTGCGTATTGGATAAATTACAACACTCTGCACTTCGAAACGTCCTAGGTGCTCTTTCTTCGACTCCCACCCAGGCTCTTCCCGTTGAGGCTTCGGAACAACCACTATCTATAACAAGACAATATTTATCTTCCTGATATCTTTTGCGAAAAATGGCTCTCCTAGACTCACCCATCCTTCCCAAACTGCAACTTCTCTATGAATATTACAGTATCAGAAACGTTTATTAAAACGTTACTCTCCCCCCTCGCTTCTCCTGTCCTTTATTGAGTTTTCAAGTATTCGTCATACTATTCTTCAAACACGCAAACCCACCTGTTATAATGCCCAATTTCAGGTATTAATGTTTCACACA
This sequence comes from Meconema thalassinum, assembly GCA_946902985.2. NCBI lineage: Eukaryota > Metazoa > Arthropoda > Insecta > Orthoptera > Tettigoniidae > Meconema > Meconema thalassinum. Next base: position 524,683,866 of record OX336389.2, on the reverse strand, counting down.
GATAAGGTTCAACATTCTCCCCATCTCTCTCACGCTTCTTCAGTCATTAGCTCCTCCCTTGCACGACAATATGTTTATAATCTTGAAGTACACTGATGGGTCAAAATTTCCCCGTCCCTCTAGTGTTGGCGCTGCCTTTTACATCCCCTCCATGCAATATATCTCCTCCTTCAAATTACCGCACACTCTCTCTATTTTTTTCTGCGGAAGCCTTTGCCATCCGTCAAGCGCTCATTTATATAAAACGGAATGGCATAACTACGTCACTCATTCTATCCGATTCCCAAAGTGTCCTACAGGCATTACGCAATGTTGCTGCTACGGATAATTGGTTTATATTTAATATCGTCAACTTAACATATGAATTATCAAACTTAGATTACAGGATTGTTTTTTCGTGGATTCCAGGACATTCCCACCTTTCTGCGAACGAATATGTTGATAAGGCTGCCATAGATGCTGCGATAGGCCAATGCACTGTGACAAATGTTGCGACTCCTACCTCCGATTACATTCCCATTATTCTGATTAAATTGACTGTTCTTTGGTTACGTCAATGGCAAGAATATACACGAACGAAAGCCAAGTTTTATTATCAGCTTCAACCTACAATCCCTCGATACCCCTGGTTTTATAATGGCTCTTACACTCGCCGTCATATAATCACGATTATACGTTTACGATTCAATCATGCCCTTACGCCGGTACACATGGCACGATGCAATCTTCGTCCTTCTGATGTCTGCGCCTGTCATACAGCAATCGGTACTGTTAATCATTTAGTTTTCCAGTGTTCCCTTTACGACATTCAACGTATTACCCTTCTACACACGTTACGTTGTTTGGGTTTCCACCTGCCTCTAACCACCTCTGTTCTCCTTCATTCTCCCATCTCCTCCGTTCTTTTTGCCTTACTCCGATATATTCATGGCTGTCACCTGAATTTCTAATCTCTTTTCCCCTTATGTGTGACGCTGTCGTGTCCTGTGAAACAGTAGCAAGTCACTAAGGTACATCACTTATTAGTGTGAAGATTTGAACCTTCCTGGTTCCTTGTCTGTTTACGTGCTACCTTTTTATAATCCATAGTATTTATAGTTCACATAGAATGGATAATCCCTACGTTCTACGGTCGTAGACGTGATTGTGACTGGGTAAAGTGCTTGCTAGGTCAAAAATATAAGCCCTAAAAAGAAGAAGAAGAAGAGGTGTGTCCATGCGACCAAACGCACATACGAGGGGAGTAGAAGAAGAAATAGGAGCATATAATAACAGAGTATGGACTCTCTGGTATATCTGCGATTCGTTATATACAGGGTGATTGCGTCATTGTTTGGGCTCCAACTGAAAGGCACATGCTGGGCAAAGCTACTAAAAAACCTTAAATGGTGCGCACCACATGGTGAATTCCAACGCCACTGAGATGCAATAACTGGCCGTATGTGTTAGCAATAAATATAAGTGACCGAAGGATCTAGGTTGCTTTTGCCGAGGACGTTAGCCAACTTACGAAATGAGAGGAAATCGAATCGAGTTTAATTAATCTGGATATACATAGTTATTGTTGCTTTAAAGCAACTACGTTTTCATATTGAACGCCAATATATTACTTAGATTGAATATTAAGAAGCAACGGAGACCCCAAAATTAAATTTTGTACGTACATTTTTTTCTAAGACGTTGGTACGGTTTTTGAAAAGAAATGGACTGTCGATTTTTTTTTTCCTACTTTTTAGTTGTTTAGACCTTGTATTACGTTTAAGTACAAGCGATCGGACTTTTTGAAGTTCCAACGTTAAAAAGAAATAAATTATGAAGGTTCATGCAAGTTTGCAACATTATGGTACCATAACCTCATAATGACCGCACCCCTTTTCCGACCCGGTAGACTGATTTCTTGTCTGATATACCTCCTTCTCTAAATAAATTGTATATGCCCAAGAAATGGCATTTCATTGCAATTTACTTGCCCTCAATGGTTAAATGATTTTCAACTGTATCTACAGGGAAAAAAACTATAGGCAGAGTAGAGGATTGTCAAGGAAATGAGAAAGCTGATTTTCCAGGCAGTTTCAATTGATTTATTAATGTAATGTGCAGTCATTGTACATTCTTTCATATTATGTGAGTCATAACTTCTGTGAACGTCAATGGTTTAGTCGGCTGGAGACAGAATGGAAGAAGACCATGCCGGGCTGCACTCAGATGATCGGCTACGCTACAGGACGGTGGAAAACATCTGATCACCCACAGGCAAGTACAATCCAACTCAGAAAAACCTCTTGACTAGCTCCGATCAATCCTCAGGCTGAAGAAGCTGTACACTCAAACAGGATCATTTTTGGTAAACATGAATTTTCAGCCTGTAAAGTAACACAATTCCAGTTAACGCAGCATTTCTTTCAAGAAATAAGAGGGAGAGGACATTTGGAATATGAGGTTGAACGAAATGGTGAAACACATTACCAATTACATTCAATGCCCCCTCCCCCCCCCCTCCCCCCCCCCCCACACCTCAGTTTAATGGCAATTAAAACCTCCTGTTTCGGGCATGTTGAAAGCCCCTGCAGGCCAAATGTTCGGAGCCACATCATATTACTGTTAAATACACAGAATGTGTGTTTTGAAATGTGCACATTAAATGCTAAAATCTATCGTTTTAAAGTTAGGCAATGATGACATTGTTGCTTTGTTGAAGAAGGGCGGGTGAAGTTCATAACATGTCCACGTATACCTACCCTCTTTTTCCTTTTTGTCGTGTGGCCTCCTAAGAGGCCGAGTGCAAGTCTTTCTAGTCAACGCCCGTGGGCGACCTGCGCACCATAATGAGAGATGAATTAATGAAACTGGGCAAGGATGTGGAAGGAAGCGGCCGTAAATTGTCAGAAGGTACCGTCCCAGCATTTGACAAGAGTTGTAAATGGGAAACCACGGAAAACCATTTCAAGGATGGCCGACGGTGGGGTTCGAACCCACGTCTACCGAGTCAGCAGAGAGCTTGGCCCCATGGCCGAACGCTGCGCTTTAGCTGTCGGCATACCTACACATAATTATTATTCTTTCAGAGGGATCGGAGATGAGATACAATGAATTGCTATAAAAATTGAAACAATATTTTTTGGTGACGTAAATAAAATATGAAGACTTGTCTTTCAAGAGGCAACTTTGAACAGCAGCTCCAATGTTTTTTGATACCGACAAATCAGCTGTTCAGTGATGGCTGATTGTTAAAGTCATTTAAATTGTTTTCAAAATGCCTGTTTTTATATAATTTTCTTATTTCAAAAGTAGGTTAGCACTCGTTTCCATTATTAGCAAAATTTAGCCATAATCGTATAAAAATGTTGAGGTTGTTAAGGAAACTCGTAAATAATACTCAAATATTTAAAATAAGTTACTTTCAAATCTACTCTTATATACAAAATACCATGCTCTTTCATATGATAGGGGTGTCATTAAACAGTACATGATATGACTTCCACAGAGTAGACAAATGTCTCTATGTTCAAAGTGACCCCGACCCATGGGGTGAAATTGAACAGTCAAAATGTTTTAAAATAAAAAGAAGTGTGGGGGATAAAAACATATAATTTGCTTTGTCACATTCAGTGACACCTCTTGCAACTTCGCAAAAAGTTTACTGTCAATATATTGAGAAGTTTTGGTTTTATTTACAAATATATAAATAAGATGTTCAAAGTCACCCCACTTTACGGTACCATTACTTTTCTTTAAATCACCAATTGTCGAGACGTAATAATTACCTTATAGATTTGCGAACTCGGCATCACAAGTATCCATCACCGTCCATCAGGTCCATCACGTTGCCATGGAACAATATAATTTTCCCAAAGACCAAGAAAATAAACGGAAAGTCCCTACATTTAGTGACAAAACAAGGTTGGTAACAAAAGTTACCGAGTTCGGACCCAAACACACGAATAATTATTTAACGAACGGAACATGTGCATTGGAGTTTCTTAGGCATGGAGAACAGGCATGGGAAACTCTTATGGACTGTTTCGAACCAAAACAAAGATGCGTTTTGTTTACTGTTTGGGCCCGCATGCCGACAACTGTTACAGTATACTCCATTTTTAGTGACGTGATCTGTATTATGTTGGATCCATTACTAATTTGAATAACAAGTGACAAGTGGTGTTATTAGAAATGGGCGGCAGCTACGTTCACTCTAAACGTGGGATAACATAATTTATATGTAGGGCAGGTTTTAATTGCTAAGGTGTAAACCTTGCTCATAGCTTCAGTCGGTATAATTATATTGTAATCAGAATTTATGGATTTACTTTTATTTGTCTGTTTTTCGCGTAAAGATCCGAATATAGGTACGATATAGTCTTGTACATAATGGACAATTCTTCCCTTATATATGTAATTTATTCCTGCCAAATGTACCAAACAATTGTCTTCGTCTTGCTGAAGACTTCTGTCAAGACTTTGTAAATGTGCAGGATCAGCTTTAGTTTAGTTTAGTTTAGTTTACGGTACTGAAGTAGTTTGAAATGCGGTAGGGCCTAATGTCCATAATTTTCCTATCTATGCTAATATTTGCAGTGCATGCATGTAGCTGTCTCAATCAAATACTACAAGTACAGTATTAAAGATACAAAGTGACTTGTGATCGAAGCACCCAGGTTTGGACCCCGGTCCTATTTTGGCATACACTCTGCATGGCTCCAAGGTTGTGGCCATACATGCTGCGAAAACCATTGCAAGGGATGTATGTCACTCCCTACTACTGAGCAACACGTGAGTGAAGGGTTTCTTTATTACTGCACATTTAGCATGCAATGTTCACTATGCCATGGTGTTTCTCCACAAATATTTACTTTTCCGTATCTCCTTCCATTGCAACTGCCTCATGCTCTCTGTATATAAATTGTTTCCCTGAGCTGTGTGGTGTGGGTTGTATGCAATTATAAGGTGCGTTCAAAAAGTAACGAGCCGGAGGCTGTAATGCGCAAACCGGTGACGACATCGGCTAATCGTGACGTGTGTAACGAGGTGTGGTTCCGACCAGAGCGTGGAAGGTCACAACCCGTCGCTAGAGGGCACGCGTGCACGTCACGTGACGATACAAAACGAGCAGCAGCATGCATCAATCGTCCAACCAAGACCAAGACAGTAGGCCATTCGACTTGCTTCCTGGTGTGGTTGAAGGCTGTGGGGCACCCATTGGGCACACACTTTCCGCAAATGCAGTCGTTCCTTCATGATGGTGTGCACACTTCCGACGCTCAATCCGACCACGGCAGCTATGGCGTTCACTGTTACTCGGCGGTCCTGGGTAATGAGTGCATCAACCAGCTGGACGTTGTCATCGGTAATGCAGGGGGGGGGGGGGGTGCCCCAGACCGGGCATCATCGGCTAACGACACCCGTCCTTGCCTGAAGCGCTTGTGCCACGCCTTGACCCTTGCAAGGGACATGCAGTGTTCGCCGTACACTTGTGACATCAGCGATGAATGTCCGTTCCCCCTACTCCTTTCGCTGACAGAAACCGAACAACACCTCTTTGCTCTTCGTTTGACGCCTCCATGTCACTGTTTGCAATGCGACTGGCAGCGTTGGACGATTGATGCATGCTGCTGCTCACTTTGTATCGTCAAGTGACGTGCACGCGTGCCCTCTAGCGACGGGCTGTGACCTTCCACGCTCTGTTCGGATCCACACCTCGTTACACACGCCACGATTAGCCGATGTCGTCACCGGTTTGCGCATTACAGCCTCCGGTTCGTTACTTTTTGAACGCACCTTATACATGAATACATACTATTTGTGGACTCCCGTTCCTTACCAGTCGGTGTCTGTATGCTTCATGAATAACTCCCATGTAGGTTATTTGGATGTTGATGATACAACCAATGTGGGTGTGTAATCATTGCAGGTGTACTCTGTATTAATGTTATATCGATAACAGTGGCAGTGTTCAGTCTGAGGTATGTGACACTGTTTTGCACTGGCGGCTCGCTTATAACATAGTTGGTGGGGCTGCATGCACATGCATTAACTTACCTTATTTGTAGATCAGCTCCAGGCACCGAGTCTTGAACGTGACGAATTTTTCGATGACAAGATTATTAAAATTCGGTATGTTGTTTAGCAGACCCTTCTCAATAGACAGCATTCCAAGTGCAGTAAGTCTTTCTTGTCCCATGGCATTCCTGAGGTACGTCTTGATCCTCTTGAGGCACGAGAAGCAGCGTTCTGGTTCAGCGGTAGTCATAGGCAGGGTGATAGCGATACGTAACACTTTAATGAACTCTGTAAATGACGGACCTAAGATTTCAGTGAGAAGGAAACTCAAAAGTTTTACAGCGCCACCAATGTTTCGAAATTCTTCTCTTTGATACAATATAGTCAGTTCGGTCCTGAGTTTGTCCGGCTCGAGCATCGGAAAGACACGTACGGTAGCTCGTAAGTCTCCTTCCGGAAATGAGTTCTTATGTATCTCAAATTTTTCGTTTTACAGAAGAGAAGAAAGTACTAAATGGTCAACAAATTGAAACCGCGATGTGAATTGATTGTTGATGACGTCACATACTTCCCTTGCAGCAGCAATACGCGTTTGACTTCCTCCGATCTTCCGTCTCTTTCTAGGTTGTTCACTCTCGTCAGCGTTATTATCCAAATGGAATGAGTCTCGGACTTTCTGGACAGTTTCAACAAAACTCGAAACGCAGCTACGCACTTTCCCTACATCGATCTGACGACCCTGTAATTGTTGGTACAGAATGTCCACATGAGGCATGATGCAATGAAAAAAACGGAGCCAGAAATTGAATTCTGGATCATCCAGTGTCCGAAGAAGAGAACTAGCTTCGTTAACTGTAATATCACTCGAACAATCTGACTCGACTAGCACAGTGAAACATTCTTCTTCTAGGGCTTCTTTTTTCTCAAACACAGTGTTCACCGTTCTAGCTCGAAAATTCCACCTGGTTGCTCCCGCAGACGGTATTCTCCTTGACACACACGAATCTAAAACTGATGTCCTGTGCGACGATCTCGAAAAGAATGCTGGGATAGCAGACAAATTGGCAAAAAATACTCGAGCTTTTGTATTCTGCTTAGCGGCTCTTTCCATAATCAGGTTCAGCTGATGGGCGTAACAGTGGATAAAAAGGCATTCTTTTATTCGTCCCTGATTCGCTTCTGCACGCCATTTATTGCGCCACTCATCACAGATGCTCCATCGTAGCTCTGGGCAATTAACTTTCCCTTGTTTTCTTTCAATATTATGTGTAGCTGAGAAACAATGCATTTATATATTGAACTTGCATCCTGACCAGCTGGCTCAAAAAATCCCCAGAATCTTTCAACTGCTTTGCCTTCATTAGTGCAATATCGCAATACAATCACTAACTGCAACTTCTCAGTGATATCGCTAGTTTCATCGGCAAGAAGAGAAATGAAATCTACATCCTCAATTTCAGCTAAGATTCTTTCCCGACATACTTCCAGTATGCAACTAAGCAAGTCATTTTGTATGCTTTTCGATGTTCCTTTGAATGCTGTCTAGCTTTCTAAATGACTCTGAAAACAGGAATCTAATTCACTCGTGTATTGCACTAAATTTAGAAACACGCCCTTGTTGTCTGAATCGATCTTCTCATCATGTCCGCGTAGCGTTAACTCTTTAAAGCCACAGAACTTAATACAGTTTATCAACTTTGAAAGTATTTCCCTGTTTCTAGTTATGACGCTCAACCGATTGTTGATATGCCGAACTTAAGCTTTTCTGTTCATCCACTTTCCCTAACACTGCAAAATTTACCATGTTATTTAAATGAGTTCCGGAAGATGCGTGTTTCTGAATCTTTTCGCTCTGTTTTCTAAGATCTGTCATTCCCTTTTGAGTCCAGCTAAATTCTCCACCGAACAAAATGCATGGAAAACAAAATAAAGCCTTCTTTATCTCGCAACCACACAGCCAATCAAATTTCTTATACACGTCAGGATTGAAGCTCCTAGTGTATTGCTTCTGCCTGCTAGTAGAACACTGTTTGATGTCTAACACAGGTGTTGGTCTCCCCTTACTCTTTACATCACATTTCTCGTGAAGCGTCAAACTACTAAATTGAAGCGACTGTAAAAATTGCACAGTGTTACTCATTATTTACTTGAAACACAATCACACAACCATACACAAACTCCAACAGCACGTACTACGGTTGTTGACAAGGGGGTAACTTCCACAGCTTGTGTAGAGCGCTGGAGTAACGGAAACATTTTCTAAAACTGGTCTCAAATAAATCGGTTTTGTAAGAACAAGGAACATTGCTAGGTATCATTAAAATGGGCGAAATATACTGTGAAATAATATGCAAGTATTTGTTAAAATCACGCAAGCATACTACATTAGAATCTTTATCAATAATTCGCACGTTGGTAAGGCTGATTGTACAAGTGCTTGAAGAAAATAGCGCCAGTCATGGAAATGGTTGAATGCCTCCCTCCTTGCTTTCACTGGCTAAGGGATGGAGATGGACTTAGTACTGCTAGAACCTAACAGATGCCGTGAGCGCCTAGTTCCTGCTTTTGCTTACGATTCTATTGTTACTCAGTGCTACAAACTTGGCCATGTTACAGCAAAAGTCGCTGCAAATTAAACATATCCTTGCGATAGTATTATGATTCTATCTATAATTTATTGCATTAGAATATTAGTTGCTAATTTTCTGAATACGAATTAGGAGCAGTTAACCGCTGCCAGTACAATATTTGAGCTGTTTGTAAACTGTATACACGATTGTTTCCAAAGATGTGTTGGCACTTCGTATCGTTGCTGCATGGAGTGCAGCTCCCAAAGGCTGTGTTTCTATCTCCCAAAATTTTAATAATGACACCCCGTCGTGTTCGTTAAGCCGCCATTTTGGTGGCCGGCACGGCCTAGGGTGGGGGCTTAACGAACACGAGTGAATCAAAACTATCTAAAATGTTTCCGAGCATGGTCGCCAATCAAAACGTCGCTGATTGGCTGAGCACTTATTGGGTCCTTCCCGCCACACAGCCGCAATCATTTCCGCCATTAACCTCAATTTAACATAACCTAAGTTACTTAAATTACAAATATTAATGTTGGTGAAGGGTGGGTGACTTGTGGATTAGATAAGCCATTTTTAGTGTTGTCTTCTCTAGATTTGTGGGTGGCATTGTAGTTTTTTGGCAATCTCGTTATCTTGTAGTCATTAAGATAAATAGTTCTATTTCGGGGGCCTATCACTCATTTAGCGGTTTATCACAACCGTAGCCTACTATTACGAATAGCTGTACATTATTAAGATTTTTCTGCACCTTCGCAAAATAGTGGCGTTGGATTGAGATTATTTTTGACTACCATTATGGGGTTTTAATAGTTTTTCATACAGCATTTTTGTTGTCTTGTAGGTATGATTGATTTGACATGTTAGGCCTGCATGTACATTTTTTTTCTGGTTTTGGGAATAATGCTAATTACCATTAAGTGCAACCGTGTTGACCAACTGAAAGACATTAAATATTTCGTTTACTTAAGCAACACTGAAATATGGGTTCCAACACAATATGGACTTGGAACTTATGTTCGCTTAACAAAATAATGATACATCAACAATTCATCCTTGTAATCTCTGCAAATAATAAAAATATTTCCCATCCAATATAGGCCTATTCATGTTGAACGGTAGAAAGTTATCAACCTTTATTAAGGCAACACTGAAAAATGTTCATTTTGATCAAGCCTACTTACTCGGAGTCATCTGAATCAATGTCCCTAGATGTTCAGTTTTTTTAAATTCTCCCTTTCCTATGGGCAAATAACACATGGATGTTCCCTATTTTTCTTAAGGGGAGTCAATGATCTTATGCTGAACTAATTAAGAATAGGGCATGTACCCTAACCCCTTAAATATGAAGTTGTCAGGATAAAACATGTCCATAACCAACAGAACACTGAGATCAGGAGAATGTTGATCGACCATGGATGCAAGACCAGAAAGTCTTAAAGAGGAGTGTTTTATTTAGAGGCTTGGAACATCATGGTCAAGACCCCTGTACTTGGGTGTGTGCTCAATCTGTTTGAAAACCCATTGACAGATCACGAGTTAATCTGTGGCTGGAATCCACTCCGTCGTATGCTAAACTGTGAGTACTGGGCGCCATTAGTGTTCTGTGACTACTGTATCAATTTCTTGAAATTGTGTCATAGGCCTATGCATAGACAAGTCACTGAGAATGTTCTCTGAATGGTGAATATCGCTGCCTCCTTCACTAGCATTTCCAGGCACCTGGTTAGTTGGTAAAATGAAATAGAAAAAATACTTGAATGGTTCGAGTTGTCCTTGATTGTCCTAGTGGGACAGCGTACCCCATTTCAGATCTTAGTTCATAATTAGTTTCCTTGACGGACTTGGAGAAACAGTCACAATACCTATGGTACTACTAGACCTAGGGTACATGTAGCTGGAAGCAATGTGAGACCAACCACTAGGTAGCTTATGTCCCATTAGTTGGGAGTGTTAGGGAATGGGAGATTGGTTCAACATGTCAGCCTATGTTATTGTATATTTCATTAATGTATGGGATCTAAAAGTGTATCATAGGAATATTAAAGCAAGCCATAATATATCACCAGTTGGTCAATTGGATACAACAATTCAATGAAACATTCTGTTAATAATTAGGAAGTGTCGTAGGCAACCAGAGAAGCGACACAAGAAAAAACACCAGAGTCTTCCAGGCAGTTGTCATCAACTGTATTTCACATAGAGAAGAATGACTAAAATAGTTCCTCATGAAAAAAATAACTGGCCAATGGCTTGAAAGACAGTAGTAAGGACTTACATGCTGTCAGTAAAAGTGCAGTTAAGAAAGATGTCTGGAATATTTAAATCAGTAGCTGATAGCCAGGATTTTTAAAATTACCATAGGTAATTGCACCATAATATGATTAATAGCCTATGTGCAAGATTTTAAATGGTAGTTTTTTTTTTGTGAAACAAGAAACAGCTCTTAACATGGATTATGTTCACGTTAGGCCTACAAGTTATTGGGAGGGAGGTTTATTCTACATACCTGTTGCACATAAAATGAGCTTTTGATTAGAGCTCTGTGGGAATGTTTAAATGGATTGATACAGGGTTTGTCAAGCCACTTTCTATGCATCTTTTAAAAATCATTTTAGCATATCATAAGTTACTGTCATCATTGCTAATGCTGTAATCTGTCATGTTTATTTATGCAGCATGAGGAATTAGGAAACATTGGTAGGATTGGTATATTGAGTGGAGATATAGTAGGATAAAATGCAACTGTGTCATAGAAACCTAAGATGTATTTTCATTTCTCAACTTTATTTTCTGTAGACTCCAACACAGCCTACAACCAGGGGGAAAGAAAAAAAAATGTTGGTGGTGTTTAATGAGAGCAAATCTTGAAACACTGTGATTTAAGTGGTTGGTATCAAAAGCTGTATAGGAAAAATGAAAATGTGAAGTCGCGCCCAAGTTTACGAAGCCTTGCCAGACTCAGCTGAAATTATCTTTGATGCAAATAAAGCCTCAATAGTTCAAGCTTTAGGACGGCCTTTGACATGAGCACTATAATAGGCCTACATTTAGGATCGACATAGCCTGCAGTAGGTCGTATGCTACTGTATGCACCTGGGCATGTTTTCAATAAAACTCAGCCTGCAGGTTAATAAGGTAGTATATTACTATAAATCTATCTCAAGCAAATCCAAGAAGTTACCAGACTGAGAAACTACATAGGCCTATCAATATTTAAAATAAAAAAAGGGTGGCGATGCAAATTGCACTTTTAATCCTTGCTTCATTAGTTAAACCATAATATTTGTACATAAATACAGCAAGGACCTTAAATTATATGCCTTAGGCATAACCTACAAATTACATGTCATATATTCTGACAGCAACATCAATACGCAATGGTCAATAATGTAGTTTTATAGCGCACAAAATGTTATTGTACTGAATGTACTTCGAAATGATGAATAAAACTGGTGGAAACGACAGTCAATTGATTTACATCCAAAGTAGTAGAAACTTTCAGTTGATCAGCCCGAGTGTTGATTCGTACTTTTATTTTCACAAATTTTGATGAATAGTGTCACGCTGCAATTTAAATATAAACGTACATACAATTCCTCATCAATAAGTGATTTGCACTTCATACTGTCATGAACTGGAATAGATTTCTAGAAATTTATTTGATGTAGAAATCTATTCCTCTCGCCGCCATGTTGGTGATAATTGTAAACAAGCCAGCGGGCAGCCAATGGCTGGTGATAAGTGCCAGCCAATAACAAGCCAGGATGACGCGGATCATAATTCGCGTTTCACTCTCATTGCGTTTTAACTTGAGGTGAAGAATCAGCTGTTCGTTAACGCCACGGGGTGCCATTATTAAAATTTTGGGAGATAGAAACACACCCAAAGAGGCTTTCATGACCTGCCTTGGCAATGGGGGAAGTGGATTCAGGAAGTGCGATTTAAGTTCTTAAGCTGCTACAGAGGTTGCAGCAGCCGTGGGGGGAAGCGGATTCACAAGCCAGCCTATACTTACGAAAAATGTTAATGGACCAGCAGAGATCCGTATAATTATACCGTTACCCCGTTACGTTCAAAGTGAAAATTGATATTGTCAAATACCCTGGGGGGGCTGCAGCTCTGCAGCTCCCCTTCACGGACCGCTACTGCTGATTTGATATGGAAAGTTGTTATCTCTAGATTAGGGTGACCAGATGTCCCGTTTTTAACGGGATTGTCCCTTCTTTCAGTAGTTGGTCCCGTTGTCCCGACAAATCTTTGACGGGTCGCAAAATATCCCGTTTTCTTAACATTCGTCCCGTTAAATCCCGTTTTCTTGAGATATTTTAATGTGTGCGCAGTTTTGCGAACATGCTTTACTTAATTCATTTGTTTTTCTGTATCCTAAGATTCAAATATTATCCGAGAGATACTTCGTTGAAAGTATCGCCCATCAACCAACACTATAATTCTCTTTCCTAGAGTAATTTCGCAAATAATTCTCTTTAATAGGGTTAATTTTGTAGGCTGTGGTTGGCATACATGCCGATGCATGCGGAATAACAAATTTGTAACATAACTCCATCGTTGCGTGCGAGGGAATCTTTGTTTTATTGTAAGTAATGGTGCTTGATACATAAAACTTCACGTTTAACGTCTTATGATGTTTACAAGCACGCGTCTTTCAGTACTCTATAGTTACTAATCGTGACGAGTTGTTCCGCAACAATTTATCAATAGTTGAGAATACCGAAACGAAAGTGTAATTTCACAGATGTATTAAAGGAAGAATTTCCTTTTCATAAAGAAGATCAAGACAAAACAGTGTGTACTTTATGTAAAGGTGCGTTTTCTATCGAACATGGCGGTCGATCCGACATTTTCCAACATATACAAAAGAAGAAGCATAAAGTGGCAGCGGCTGCTAAGAGTTCAAGCCATAAAATAACCTCCTTCATGACAACACAAGGGAAAGAGGATGAAGAAGGGAAACGTCTTGCTGCTTTAGAAGGTGTGTTTACTTTTCATACGGTTAAACATAACCACTAGTTCAGATCGATGGATTGCACATCAACTCTTGTGCGTACTTTATTTAAAAGGAAGTTTGCATGTGGGAGAACCAAGTGTGTGGCCATCGTAATTAATGTCTTAGTTCCTTTTGCGTTAAGCGAAATCACCAGTGACTTGAAAAATGCCAGATATGTATCAGTTATGGTTGATACTTCAAACCACAACAACTTGAAATTAGTTCCAGTACTTGTAAGGTATTTCGTACCAAATAAAGGCTTTCAAATCAAATTTCTTGAGTTTCAAGCACTTTCCGGGGAAACAGCAGAGTTGCTAACAAACCACATTCTTCACATCTTGGAACAATACAAGTTAACTGACAAAGTCATTGCTTTCTGTGGTGATAACTGCAACACCAACTTCGGTGGGGTTGGAAGAAAAGACACCAACAATGTTTTTTTAAGTTAAGACAGGGGATAAATGAAAACATTTTTGGAATAGGTTGTGCTGCCCACATTGTGCACAACGCTATGCAGACAAGTGCAGACATTTTACCTATTGATGTTGACACAATTGTTAATAAAGTGTTTCAGTATTTTCACATTTATGCTGTTCGATTGGCTGAATTGAAGAGCTTCTGTGAATTTGTGGATGTTGTGTACACGCAGATATTGGGAAGTGTAAAAACAAGATGGCTTTCTTTACAACCAGCTGTTAACAGACTTATTGATATGTTTGATAGTCTCAAGTCTTTTTTTTTTTTCAAAAGAAAAGTGTCCTAGAGTGCTAAAAGACTTTTTCAGTAATCCACAATCCTTACTTTGGCTTCATTTTATTAATTCACAACTCAAGGTGTGAGCAAACACAATAAAGAAAATTGAGAAAGACAATATATGTGGCAGTGAAGTTGCTAATGAATTACATGCCTTGAAAAATAAGCTTGGGTGCAGGAAGGACCAGAATTTTCGAACATCCATAATGACCTCTTTACTAAAGCAATTAGAAGATGGTGGTTTGATCAATGATCATAAAATTACGGAGTCTGCGAACAGTTTTTATGTCACTTTCCTTCAATACATGGAGAACTGGACACTACCCTTCGATAAACTGAAAGAACTTCAGTGGGTTCAGCTGAATAGTCCTCCATTGTGCAATGAGGTTCAGCAGTTTGTGCAGTGGATTGCAGAAATTGACAGTCATTCAGAAAAAGTAATTGATGAAGATGGACTATTTGATGAAGTAAGACATGTCAAAAACATTTTTGAAGCAAAAAGTGAAACCTGGAAGATAAATGGTACAGCAACTGAAGATAAGTGGGTTGAAATATTTAGTGTTATGGACAGGGAAAACATTGAATACAAATGTATTGCGTGTGTTGTGACCTTTGCTTTGACGATGCCAGGAACTAATGCAGCCTTATAGAGAGTGTTTTCAATTATCAATTGTATGTGGTCAGATGAAAAGAACAGGCTCAATGTTGAAACTGCTCAAGTTTCTATAAATTTTTGTTAGAACACCCAAACCTTTGGAAGGAAATTCATAACTCTTTAAAGTATATAAAAAGAAAAGACTGGCCCATATATTGGATGTGAATCGGTTTTCTTGGTCAAGGATTCAATATAGCCTATAAGTGATATTTTTTTAAATTTATCTGTTAGGTTGTATAATTTTTAGAATATGTTTGAGAGTGACTATATAGACGTGATTTAAGAAATGCAATATATTATATCATGTTTTAGTGAATAAAATATTTGTTTTGAAATTAAATATCATAAATATTGCACAAATGCCCAATTATAGGATCCGCTTTCTCGACAGACAATAATTGACGCGACATGCCTGAGTGTCCCTTTTTTTCATTATCAGAATCTGGTCACCCTACTCTAGATATAATAATGCTATTGGCTTTACGTCCCTTTTAACTACTGTGGCTTTTAGAGACGCCGGGGTGCCAGAATTTTGCCAAGAAGGGAATTTTCAACGTGCCAGTAAATCTACTGACACTGCTCCCATGCATTTGCGCACCTTCAAATGCCAGCTAATTGCGCCAGAATTCGAGCCTGCAACCGTGGGACCAGCAAGCGAGAACGTTACCGCTGAGCCACGCAGCCACCGTTATCTCAAGGGAAACTGCCTGTAGCTGTACAACTGATACAATTATCCTATAAAATTATTGCTGTTATAAGGCATTCAACGTTTAGAATGAAGCATTGGTCTTATGGCGCGTTACGACAGGGTTGCCACTCCATGAGAGGAGGCAGTACAGAGTGCTTCGCGTACACTTTCCGCACATTCAGCGATTGTGCAGTAACGAAGACTTGAATTAAGTACTGTATAATAATACTAATAGTAACATAATACATACAACAAACTTACATTAAATGAACTATAACGTATGCTGAATGTAACATAAAGAAAACAATCAAAATAAAATAAATAAAGTACAAGCACAAGGAAATGTGTGAAGTTTCGACTGCAGTTAAATTTGAAGTACGTTATAAAAAATACTCCTCAATAACTTACCTTTCATGATGACAGCAGACAGGCATCCTCTTCGTCATCACAGTCAGTTGACTCAGTATCTGATGAAGAGCTGTCACCCAGATTTATGAGTAGATGTTTAATGTCATCCTGAATTTCATCGGCTTTCCACATTTCAGACTCGATTTTTTTACATACTCGACACAGTCTTTCCATTTTTCGGTTGTCACATTATTAAATCCTTCCTGTATAAACTGCTCCATATTTTTTACTTTGAAGTTCAAATTATTCATTTTAACATGATGTTTGACCTGACTCCACACTAATTCAATTGGATTTAGTTCGCAATGATAAGGTGGAAGGCGTAGAACTAAATGGCCCATTTCCTTAGCCATTTCATCAATTTTGTATTTATCGTATTTATATTTCACACGTTTAATAATTTCCATTAAATGTTTCTTCAACATATGCTCTCCTTACGGCTCTCCATGCGACGAAAGCCATTCCTGCATTTTACCTTTTTTCCATTCCGAAGTCGGAATAGCCTCAACTTTACGTCTGTGATATGACGCATTGTCAATAACAATCAGAACTTTGGACGGTAGGTTAGGTAGCACTTGGTGTTTGAAATTATTTTCGTAAGTTTCGCCATCCATTTCATCATGCGCGTCTGCGGTGTTCTTTTTGCATAGAAATACTAACTGCCCGTTGGGTACAAATCCATTTTCATTTCCTGTGTGGACTATTACAAACCGCGGATCTCGTGCAGTAGGAGCCTTTAGGCCTGTCGAAAGTCCCGCCTGAAACTTTTGCTTTGGTGTTGTTATTGTCCTGTCTTGCCATATCTTCTCAATTGTAGTCCCAGTATTGACCCATGATTCATCACTATACACAACTTTCCGCCCTTCATCTCTGTACTTTTTTATTGCCACAAGATAATAATTACATCGTATCACTAAATCACTCCTCTCCACCATTATGGCTTTATTTCCTCTTCTCGAGTACTCAAATCACATGTTCATAAGCAGCGAATGAAAAGTAGATTTTTTTTAAATCTGAAAGGTCGGAATCGGAGTTTGCTGCAGCCAGGATTGAATGTAAAGTTGGTGGTTGGTTTCGAAAGTAAAATTCGTGGATTTTGCGACGGATGCTGCTCATCACAAAGTCATTGTATTTAACATTCCTGCTATTCTCTCGAAGTGTTTACTTAGCCTCTTTTTGTGTGGCGACAGTACTGGACCCTGTCCACTCTCACTACGTATTTTAAAACCGGCAGTCTTTGATATTCCTGTGGCCAGAGCAGTTTCATTGACTAAATTATTTATACTTACGTTAGGTTTAAGATTCTTAAAATAACTGAACACATTAATTACGACCTGTTTTTCCCTCCTTCGGAGCACTGGGCTACGCTTCCTTTTCACAAAACTATCCATTGTTGTACGTGAAATACTTAAAATACTACACATTAAATTTAACAGAACTGCTGTACACACACTCAGAGGTGGCTCGTGGGCTTTGATATGGGCGGAGCATGGCAGGTATCAGTTTTGCTAAAACACTTGACCATAATTCTCGATGTTAGTTAGTTATTGTTGTTTTAAGGGGGAGGAACTACGAGGTCATCTGCCCCTAATCCTCGATGTTGACCCGTGCCATGAGTGTACTATTAAACCACTGTTGAGTGATTTGATTATGAGCATCATCCTCATCATGCCTTGCTTTCCCAACTGAAGGCACAGATAATTAAGTACAAAGCCGGTCAAATAAACAGAAAATAACGCAGGTTACTAAGTAATTAACACACACAATAACTAGGCTAGGGTACACGGGATTGATTACCACGAAATAAAAATAGATACAAAATCAGAGTTATGCCAAGTAAAAGAAGCTTACCTGATCGTTCACTTCTTGTAGAATAGTTCGATCCTTCTATTTCTAGCAGCAGCAAACTCCTCTATCACGCGTGTATTCAAGATGGCGACAAGTGACAAATCAACCAAGTGCGGTCAGTGTGAAAAATGTGTAACAGATAACGAAGACTACTTTATTTGTGATGGGGAATGTGGTAAATCATACCACGGAACCTGTGTAAACATAAAGAAGAAAGTTTTTAACCGGCTTTTGTCTGACAAAGCCAAGCAATGATATTGTGTCAAGTGCAGTGCAATAAGTAGGTCACCTACGGAAATGGTTTCTAAAATCGCCTCGCCAGACAATAATGTAAGTAAACCAGATTTAGAAGATCTTGTTTGTGATAACAACCTCCGACTGATAAAGCTCGAAAACATTGAAAATACTTAGAATGACATGCTTAAGTCAGTGACATACTTTTCTGATTGTTTCGATAGTATGAAAAGTGACATTTCAACTTCCGCACAAACTCTGAAGCAAGGTTCGCCGAAACAATCTAGAGCTTCATGGCGTGCCGCACACTTCAAACGAAAACACCATTCAGATTGTCAAGACTATCGCTGACCAATTGGGTGTCACAGATGTTGAGTCCGATATTGACGCCTGCCATCGGCTACCACAAAGCAGAGAAGGCCTTCCACCTCCTTTACTAGTCAAATTCTGCAGCCGGCTAAAAAAGAGGCAATTTTAAAAGGCAAAAGTTCCAAACACAACCTGAACTCAAGTGAAGCTGGAATCAATGCAAGGGCTAGGCCTATCTACATAAGCGAGAATTTGACGCCAGCTAATAAAGTACTCCACAAACAGGCAAGAGACCTCCGTAAATTAGGTTTTAAATACGTCTGGACACGGGACTGCAAAATATTCGTCCGTAAATCAGATAGTGACAAGGCTGTCAGGATCAGCTCACCAGAAGACATTGAAAGGCTAGTTAGAGACTCTTCCATCAACAAGGCTCAGCCATCCCATTCACAGAAATAATAATGAATCAAGACATGGACTTGCTAGTTGATGTTGACTTACACACATCAATTAATGAGCGTAAATATGACTGTATCCACGACTACGTAGCAGACACTAAAAATGAGGTTAGCCAAATCAAGTGGCTTTACCTAAATAGCAGGAGCATAAAAAACAAACTAGAAGATATCGCGATACTAATACATATTGTTGAAAATCTAGATGTCATAGTGGTAACCGAGACTTGGGTAAAAAGTAATAAAGCTAAATACTTCAACCTAAACAACTATTCTGTTGCCTTTGTACACAGAGACAATCAGGATGATGGAGGCGTGGGAGTTTATGTCCACAAAAATGGAATATAAAAGTTCTTAACCTAGTAGAGAGTAACCATAGCTTGATCCAGTTAGAGCTTATAAGTAGTGATACTGTACGTTTCAATAACCTGCATACTATTAATATAATTGCAGTTTATAATCCTAACATAAATAACGCAACAAATGTCATGCAATCTCTAGAGCACATTCTCTCGAAAAACAATGCCAATCTTTGCTTATGCATTGGTGATACAAATATTAACTTACTAAAAAAAAAATGTAACCATATCATACCTCAATCTACTATCAAGCTATGGTTTCACACAAGGCAATACTCGGTATCCAATAAGAATATGTGAATCAAGAAGTACACTCCTTGATCAGGTAGCCACTAATAGCTGTAAATATGCCTATAGGATAAGCAATATAAATAGTAATATTAGTGATCATAATATTCTTGTAACAGAGATTTTCTGGTCAAATTACTATCCAGGCAAAAGCCCAATCTGGAACATGACATTTAAATACCCCCACAACAAGCAAAGGTCTAGTTCAAAAAAACGTAAATAAAAATTACCGGTACGTTAACAAAAACATATTCTCTAATGATCTCAATCAAATAGACTGTTTAGATGATGTAAACGAAACTTACATCGCCATGAAACACAAAATCTTGACACAGACACCCAACAAAGAAAACACTGACACACCTTTGAAGGAAATACACCAGAGCAACAATAACCCACGGATAACAACAGAATTAATTCAGCTAATAAAACAAAGGGACCTACTACATGCTCAACTTAAAACTAACATTCACAGAAACAACAACCTCTTGAAGGAAGACCACATAATATGTAGGAACAAAGTGACAGCTTTAAAACGGAAACTGAAATCCTCATACTATGAACATAAATTAACATTGAACGTCAATAGCATAAAAGATACTTGGAAAGTAATCAATGAAATGATCTACAACTGCACAACTGAAAACAAAGATGGTCCCAGAGAGATAATAATTGATGGTAAATCTTTCACAGGAAAAGAAAATATTTGCAATGCTCTAATCACTTACTTTATAAACATAGCACACAAGTTAGCCAAAAACATCCTCCCAGGGAAGAAAGTTAATGAAATTAATGGCAATACAGATTCCATATTTATGACCCCGAATAATGAGATGGAAATTCGTAATATTATATTAAGACTTAAAATGAGAAGTAGCCAAGACAAAGATGGTATGTCAGTAAAATTGTTAAGAAACTCCATTGACATGCTAAGTAGCCCACTAACTAGTTTAATAAATTTATCGTTAGAGACTGGTCTGGTGCCTGATGATCTAAAAATAGCACGAGTCATACAAGTCTATAAAGGAGGTGACAAAATCAATCCAGACAATTACAGACCCATTTCAATCCTCCCACCCATATCCAAGGTACTCGAAACAGTAGTAACAAACAGAATTGTAAATTTTTTAAATAAAAATGATTACTTCTACAAAGGGCAGTATGGATTCCGAGAAAACTCAAGCACAGAAATAGCCACAATTGATATAATCTCTAACTTGCAGGATATCATAGACAATAAGATGACAGCGTGTGGCCTTTTCATAGACCTGAGAAAGGTGTTTGATACTGCTGACCATGAAATTCTTTTAGGGAAACTTGATAAAGCAGGTATCCGAGGAGTAGCTTGGACCTGGTTTAAAAATTACCTATTTAATCGTAAGCAGTATGTTGAAATAAATGGCTACGGAAGTGAGGAAGTAAATATTAGCCACGGTGTGCTCCAAGGATCAATAGACTACCAGAAAATATAAAAATTGCACCTAGCTTACCAATCTTTAAAAGGAGGCTAAAACAGTTTATGTGGAATGATTATAAAATGTCTGTTTGAAGAAATTCCAAAATCTGAGAAGACAAAAGAAGACTACATTGTGTACAAAAACTTATGAAAGCTACAAAATGTGTTGTACAAAATGTTGTATATATTTTCATAATGAAAACTTTGTAAACTAATCATTGAATTGTAATTTGTCGCCAACAAGATAAAACTGTACGATTCCTTTGTATATGAGTCCTTGACTCGTTAAGGGATTAATAAAATGCATTATTATTAAATCTGGGATGCTGTTTATCATCCTCTTCTCCATCGACAACATTGCAAGTGCAGACAGTCTATCAGCCCCCATAGAATTTCCCAGGAAAGTTTTTATCCTCTTCAAAGTAGAGAATGACCTTTCGGTCTCTATAGTCGTCATTGGGATAGTAACAATGGTTTTTAAAAGTATCACACACTCTGAAAATGTGCGCAACATATTATTGTTATAAAAGAACTGCAGAAGTGGTGCCGCACCGGAAGCATTACGCAAATCTTCACGACAGTACAATACCTCCAACTCCGTTATCAGTTTCGGACCATTTATTGCACGGAACAATGTAACGGCTCTCTGGAAATCCCTCTCTGGAAATTCAATGGAATAGTATGGAAACTTTTCAACTAGAAATAATTTTGAAGCACACAAGTGATCCGAAACCTGTAACCTGTCGTTAATGCTACTAACAATAGTATCACACACTTCTATTACGGCCAGACGATTTGTCGTACTACTTACTTGTTCAACACAAAGTCTTTTGCTCGTGGGCTCACTAAAGGGCACTTCACTTTCCGCATATTCTTCGCGAACATTGGTCACCGCTTTAGAAAACTGCTTTATTGAGTCACTGACTTTAACGGCATCAATACCACTTTGCTGAATACAATCAAGGAAAATAGCTACGTGTGGCATAATTTTAAGAAAGAAAGTCAGCCAGTATATAAACTGGGGATCTTTCAATGTACGCACAAATCCTGCAGCTTGACTTGAGGCATTTCTGTCATTAACTTCTAAGTCTCTAATGTGCTCAAAACATTTCAAAAGATTTTCTTTGTTTTCGAACACAGTGTTAACAGTTCTATGTTGAAAGTACCATCTTGTCGGAGGGGCGTAACCTATTTTCTTTTGAACCACTTCAATCAAACAATCCATTCTCTTTGGAGATCTTGAAAAAATGGCCCTATCACTTGCAAATCTTGAAAAAATATTCTGCTTTGGGAGCAAGATGAAGTGGCGTGTTGGAGAATCAAATTACCTTGATGTGCGTAACAATGAATGTAATTCGCATTTGGGTATTTCTCCTTAAGTAACGACTGAACTCCACCCCTATGCCCGCTCATCACAGAAGCACCGTCATACGTTTGACAAAACGTTTCTCAGGGGATTTTTCTACTTCCATTTTGTTTAACGGTCCCAATATTGTTGCAGCCAGACCGTGCGCGCTCCTATCGGTGACTTCAAAGAAACCCAAAAATCGCTCAACAATTATTCTACCTGCTATTTGATACCTAAAAATTAGGGACATTTGTGTTTTGCATGAATCGTCCGTTGTTTCGTCAGCCTTGAGCGAGGGGAAGTCTTCCGAACTGATTTCCTAGACAACATTCTTCCGACAAACGGACATAATCGTGTCTAAAATTTCATTTTGGATGACCTTCGATGCCCCTTTAAACACGCTTGAATTTTCCGCGTGATCCTTTAAAACATTGTCAAGCGCCGCAGTGTAATTTATGAGACCCTGGATAATCGATTCGTCGGTTTCGTCATGTCCACGCAAGGCCAATTCAAATTCCCCATAAAACTTAATAGCATCAATAATGCGCGACATAATATATCTATTCTTGTCCAGAAGTTCGTTGTGTTAATGAACAGAAATCCTGTAGCCATCATCCAGTTGCTGCGCTATGATTATATTCCCTAACACTGCTAAACTAATTTCATTGTTCATATGACATTTTGACAAACAATGTTTCTTTCCTCTTTCAGGTACATGCTTTAAATCATTAATGCCAGTCTTGGTCCCTGTGTCATCGCCACCAAATAACAGGCACGTAAAACTACCAGACATCCACATAACCAATCCCATTTTTATACACAGATTTATTGAAAGTCCTGTGATATGTTCTGTTTTTATCATTGGAGACTTGATTAATGCACAGATCTGGTTTCGGAGGGCCTAATTCCTTTGCTAATAGTCTGTCCTCATAAGCTTAGGACTTATTTTGTAAGTATTTTACCTCGTTCATTTCACGGTTTCGTTAACGACATGCTCACATTCAATGCCTGAAAACACAGTGAAAATTATTAAGTAATTTGTCGCAGCATTAAGTTATGGTCTAAAAATAAAATGCCACATAATACATAATTGACAAGTAGGCATTAACCACTTGCCTCGTACGACGAATTACTCGTTCAGTGTATATTTTAATTATGTTTAATAACACTGGTACGCGTTATTCCCACCTCACAAAACACGCTTCCAATAACAAATATTAGCCTATGCAAGATTAATATTACTGAACACTGCAAAAGACCACCGCACTCGTACACAGTTATACAGTAACTCAATATCGTAGGCGCCAAAACTTTCGGAGCCAAGTACTGAGGCAGTGCTGTCGTCACGCAGTTGTGTATTGCCCCAGATAATGAAATTTCTCAGACTTGACGTTATAACATAATACAAATTCGCTTACGGTACATACCCTACGTTCATAATGTTACGTTTCTCTCTCAATGCATATTATACATGTTGATTTTTCTCCGTACATATTAATAAAGGGCGCAATGTCCAGAGGGATGTACCGTATATTATTTTGGTGGAAAAGTGCTGAGGGTTGGTAAATAAGCTATCTAGGAACTTGTCTGATTTCTATCGGTACTCCTTGCTAACGGAACACTTTAACACCCCTCCCCGACCCTCCCCGCCTACCCACCCTCGCTACTTTCACGGCCATATCGCCGGCTGGTCACAGGAGTCTTGTGCCCCAAGTCTAGAAAACTCCCATAGCCCCTCTGTCGCCTCACCCCGCTGTAAAAGCAAGGGATGATGTTAAAGAGCCAGGAAGAGGAAGCATGTGGCTACACTGTGTTGGTCACATCAGACATGTGCCCAGCACCTCGTTGTGACGTGACAGGCTCCTACTGTTGGGGAAAATAATCAGCAAGCCGATTGATCTGCTTGGTCACGTCATAAGCGCCATTACCACGGAGGACTATCAAGACGACTACGACCCAAGGAGAATGATTATTAATGGTGGGGCACTTGACCGTGTGCCCCTGTTCTAAAACCGCCTATGCACACACTCAAGATAGAGACAGCTGAACTACTGAAATACAAGCTCGGAGGGAACAGTTATAAAGCTGTGAGTAGCAAGCTGCACCCCACGCTGTCCTTCCAAACTTCATTCATATGATCCGCGGTCAATAAACAGCCCGGCCTGTGTAAACAATTAAATCTACACTCTGGGTATGCAGGTAGAAAACTTCTTCCAACATTCCTCTGCAACTCTCAAACTGACATGACATAGTTATCTTTAAAAATAGAAAAGTTGGCAGCATACGAACTTTTTCAATGCTGCTATGCGGTTATGAGAGAACATTCATATGTTTTACCTACATGAAAATTTTAATATTGCCAGTATAAAATATTTCAATAATCCATAATCAAGACAGCACATTTAGCGACATGTGTGTGGAAAACAGGCATCACAAAGTCAACGCAACATGATATAAGATCGATTTTACTAAAAAGGGGACACAGTTTATCGTTTTAAAAATATATGGATATCTAATTTTTCTAGCATTTCTATCAAGTTTACGTAGTTCTAATATATGACAAAAAAGATCGGCCAAACATATTTCTACCCGAATATGCTGTTTCTTGGACAAAGAAAAAATTTCGACTGATTTGGCAACAGTGGATTGCTAGAAAGTGACACCGTCATACGTGTTTCACGTGCAACAAAAAGAGAGAAGAATATCCCTATCTAAACAGTGCTTCATTTTAAACGTTGGATGCCTTATATGAATAGATGTTTGGTAAATTTGAGCATATAAGGGTGAATTCCTGGGAACAGATGTGTATTGTAGCAGTATGTTACTTGTCAATATTTTTTCACAAATGTTATAGCAGTATGTGTTTCATATACCAAACCAATACCCTTTCTTTTGGTAAATAATGCAAGATTTGTACGAATAGTTCCTCACCACTCAATCGATGCATTTTATGGACATTGCAGTTTTCACTGTAGGGATTTCAACCTCCAATGGGCAGTGGAATATAAATTGCAATTCCTGCAATTGTATTACATTGGTGAGCATACACATAACCATGTAAAATAGGTGCATATAATGTGAAAGATTACAATAACTCAAGAAGTAAACGGATGCTGCCAAGCCGTATTGTTATCACTACTGACAGCATTCAATATAAGCAGTATTTTTCAGAAATATTTAGTGTCAAGCATGTTATGAGTGGTATGCTTGATTTCAGTCAACCGTCGAAACATAATGCTATATCACTAAGGTAAAGAATCTGTGTGGGCTCCATTTAATCACATCGTTGCTCATGGTGGGGATAGTGGATCAGTTGTAAGCTCTACGACAGCAAAAGTGTTTTGTATTCTGCTGTCCCATCTCCTGCTTTTCACTTTCTGCAGCCTGATGTGGGCCAAGATGAAGCAAATGAAGGATTGACAAGCCGAATCTGTAATGGGTTCTTTACAGTCTAGCCCGAAACTGTTCTCAGTGAGTTAATGACAGTTTGTAGTTTCAGGAAGAAAGACTACCATGTTCTCAGCTCCCCTATACCTTGTAGACCCACAACTCCCTAGTCTTGCCCATTAGGCCTAGATACATGCCTGGACACAATTCTTGTTTTACCACCTCGTTGTGTAGTGGCTAGCATTCTCGGTTGTTGCCCCAGAGGTCTGGGTATTAAGCCGAGTGGGAGAGGAGAGATGTTTCTGGCGACTGCTAATGAAGAAAAGAGATAGGTTGGTAGGACACATACTAAGACACCCAGGAATAGCAAGCTTAGTTATGGAAGGAAGGGTCGTGGACAAGAACTGTAGGGGTAGACCAAGGTTAGAATATGTTAAACAGATTGCCTCGGATGTAGGGTGTGGTAGCTATGTAGAGATGAAACTATTAGCTCAGGACAGGGAGGCATGGAGAGCTGCATCAAACCAGTCAAAAGACTGAAGACTCAAACAACAACAACAAGGTCTGGATTCGTTTCCTGGCCCTGCTAACAAAAGTAATTTGGTCTGAGGGCTGAAACGGGGTACGCTAAGCCTCATGTGGCAAACCTGAGACGATGTGGCCACGGCTGCCTCCATCCCAATCCTCACCTAAAGTACAAAGACACGCTAATACAGTACCATCTTAAAACAGGTTATCATTCAAAACTACACACACCCAAGTACATGGGTATCTATGACCACGATGTCCAAGCCCCTCAAATGATAAAAGCAACAACAAAACAACTTGCGTTATAAGTGGTCGTGCTACAGTGTTGCAAACTTCTGAACTATAAGTGAACACTGGACAAACTTTTCTGTTCACAAATATTTTTCGGCTTTACCACATTCGTCATTTGAGCCCTTCTCTAGCTTCATGAATATAAGGGGTAATAAATTAAACAAGAATCAGGCGCCCAGCCTACACTAGGGATGGGCAGAAGGGCAACTCACGTGTGCTGCTCCTGCTCACAGTCCTAGTTCAAACAAACATTCCCCCACTCTGCCTTTGCTATATTGAAAGGAGGCATACCGACCATTTGCGTATAGTGTGTTGTTGATTTGAAATAATACTACTACATGCATTGCATTTATCTGTGTAGGCCTACATTGAAATTTAATTTTTGCTCCGACTTGTGCTTTGGATATTTGCAGTTTATCTTCCACCCGAGGCTGGTCCAGTTTTCTAAAGAGGGTTTCCTTAGCTGGAGTTTGCGGTTGGATGGCTGAAAACAGTGTGCCATCAACCATCCAAGTAGCCTACTGACCACGTTCAAGATCTCATGTGTTTTTTTTTGTGTTCTCAACGAGCTTAACCATTGGTATTCACATCTCTGAAGGTTGTTTTCAGCTGCTCAATCAGATGTAAAAGACAACATGTAAACATGCAGAAAGCGGTATTCAAATAAATGAAATATTTCTTTCACAAAGTATTTATCATTCCTCGAAACCTACTCCTCATCCTGAATCCACATTACTGTATAGAATATTGAGGTTCTGTTGATCTCATGAGGTAGAGGGGTCTGGGGGGGGGGGGTAGATTTTAAGGGAAAATGAAATATATTAACGTAGCATTTTATTGTAGCTACATTACTGGTGAATAAAATAGCAATGGTCGAAAACGCCCTCGTGCAGAAGGGGGGAGGGTTTACGAATGTTTTGAGGTTATGATGGCACTACGAAGCAAACTCTAAAACACTCTTGATTATATAATTTTTAACAGCTTTTAGTCATTATTAAGAACATTTATTTTGTATTAAAAGCACTGGTAGGCTTTCAAGTAGGCAAATAAATTGAAAAAAGTTTTCGTAGATTTGACAGTCATACCAATATGTCACACCAAAACACGTCATTACAAAATCTAGGCGTTAACGAGATGATAGAGTGCGTGGAGCTGTCAACATTT
Organism: Meconema thalassinum; assembly: GCA_946902985.2. Taxonomy (NCBI): domain Eukaryota; kingdom Metazoa; phylum Arthropoda; class Insecta; order Orthoptera; family Tettigoniidae; genus Meconema; species Meconema thalassinum. Next base: position 524,656,120 of record OX336389.2, on the reverse strand, counting down.
GGTCACCTAAAGGCCTTTCGCGTAGGAATACCAATGGAAGATCTAGGAAAAGCAACCGACGAAAACTTCTGGCCAAGAGGAGTTACAGTCAGACGTATTTGTTTTCGTCGGAACACAGGAACAAGATTTGACTGGGTAGATCCCAAACCCAACGAACCAAATGAAAACCGTCATGTATATATAACAACACCATAGGAAAACTCAAATTAAAACACACAGAAGAAAACACAGTCATAATAAAAACGATTAGACTCACTATCATAGGACTCTACACAAGCCCAGCTCAATCAGTTGAATATACAGTTGAACAAATAATTAATGCAATTTCAATAACAAGGGAAGAAGAAAATGTGATCTTGGGAGGAGACCTAAACTGCAGACTGGACAAGCCTGACAAAAAAAAACAGCTCCGGTTTTGGAGATTTTACAGGAAGAAGGGTTATAACCATCCCAGGTCACAAGGGATCGAACCCTCACTTTCGGGACATACGATTTTCATAATCATCCATATATTTTTGATACCTTTTTATGTTTTATAATTATTTAATGAAGTGTATAATATCATGTGATTTATTTCCGAATAATTAGTTTAGGTTATAAGATATTGTAATTGGCAGGATCTGAGTCAAGTTAGATATGCATATTTTAACATTGTAATACTCTTCAGTCAGAGAGTCTGGAATTGTGTGCAAGGACCAGGAAGTAGACTTGTTGTCGCCTGGGTTTCTCTCTCGCATGCTCAAGTGCATGATGACTCGTGCAGGGAGGAGGCTTGGCAACCTTGTGCTAGGGGTGTGTCTAGGGTATTTTGAAGGCCAAGAAGTCACTCCTTATATGGTAATGTTTTTTTATTGGCTAGACCCGTGAGGGAAGCCAGTGATTTGTGGAGGGGAGATGAATGTTATTAGGAATTGACGAGGCTGGGAAGACGACTCATTTTTGGACTCCGTGTGGAGTGGTTCGTTTTCTTGGTAGGACTCCGTGAGGGAGTGGAACTTGTATTTTGGACTAGTGTGGTTTTTGGTGGAGAAGGAAGGTATTTCAGACGATCACAAGTTTGTGTTCGAGGAGCAATTACTGAGTTGCTGCTTATACATTCTCAAGGGAATAATGAGCATAGTTTCAAACAAATCGCATAGATTGTTTGTCTCGAATCGCATGAAGTATTGTAAACTAACGTCTGTGTACCGAAATTCTGAGACCATAGTGGTAAATTGTTATACGACAAATACTAGTAAAATATGCTATGGATTAGTAAACTCAGGAGCAAACTAGTTGCGATAATCCAACACACGGATTTAAAGCATATTTGTATAATCAGATCCACGAAAGTAGATAAATCGTTGGATTCTGACCATCAAGATAATACTCTACATAATGTTCCTAGTTGAGAGGCTTGCGTGTGAAATATATAGTAACTGTGCTGCGAGTAATTAGGACTGCTTCTCTGGGAGCACAAACTCCAGTATCAGTAGAGTTAAGTCGTCATAGCTGAGATCAACGCCTGTAAGTACCAGTCATCATTACTTCCAAGGGCCATCAATAAGTCATAAGTGTGCCTGTGTAAATATGATAGGGAGTGTTAGATAGTCCGTTCGACGAGGATCCTGCGAAGTGTATTTCATGTCTGGTATCAGAATATATTGTAAATTTTACCAGATCTCTAGTGCTGTTATTTATGAGGTAACCAGTGTAGTTAAGAGTGAATGTTTATTGCTGTTGCTCATACCGTACAGGTGTTTAACCCCCACGCACCCCGGTTTATAACAATTAGTCGCCCAAGTGGGGCAGAGCAGTTACAGGGTTCACCCTAGTCAATAAAAAGGAAGAAAAGACTTACCTTGCACCTAACGGATCCAGCACAATAGACCTGATCTTCTACAGAGGAAAACACATTAAAATTAAATCACAAGTAGTGTCGGATCGATCAACAGTCGCAACCACTGAAGAAACACCTTCCAGTCCATACCACATTTGCCTTATCAGGAGACTCTGTATTGAGGAAAACCTGCCATTCCCACTTGATCTCAAGGAAGCTGATCAATGACACATTAAAAAGGGAGAAGAACTTCTAGGAAATGTTCCTAGCCTAATAGAAGAAGGTCTGCTCCAACCCGCACTGGACTCCATGCTGTCGTATATACATAGTGCACAATTACCAAAGAAAACCCGAACAACTCCGCCATGGTTTGACAAAGAATGCTATCGTACGAGAAGAGAAGCTCTTCATCTCCTTCATAAAGCGAAACATACAAATACACCTGATTATCTGAAAGCATATGCACAAAAGGGGAAAGAATACAAGAAGCTAAATATGCTCAAAAAAGCAAACTACACGGAAGCAGATGCTCAAAGATAAGCGGAAGAAGCCCTAAGTGACCCCTTTATTGCGATCAAGAGGAGATCCCAAGCAGGAGTGACAGGAATCCCAATGGATGTTTGGGAGCAACACTTCACCCAGATACACAACAAGAGTAATTTAGAACAAGCTTACGGAATAAAAGAGACATCAAACTTAAAATTTGAACCAATAACCTAGGACGAAGTAAGATGCACAATCCTTGAAACTAAAAAAAGGGAAAGCTACAGGACCAGACGAGGTGTTTAACGAAAACCTCCAAGACACTCTTGAAAAACTCGCCCATCTGTGGACGAAGATGTTTAACAAATGTCTTACGTCCGGAAAAATACCAGAGGACTGGAGAAAGTCGAACATCATCTTATTATACAAAGGCAAGGGAGATATAGAGGACCTCAACGCATAGAGAAGAATCGCACTCGAGAACAACATTTTTAATATATTCTCCAAACTCCTGACGAAAAGACTCTACTCACTCACAGACGTTTTCATGCCGGAAACACAGTTTGGTTTCAGGAAGGGAAGAGGAACCCTTCATGCAGTTGGTAACCTCCTGGAAGATATTCAAAACGCTCTAAGACACCCTTCTATAAAATTCTACGCTTTTTTCGTAGATTTTACAAAATCCTTTGATCTGCTGAGCAGACAGATACTCATGAGTAAACTTGAAAATATGACAGGAAAGGATAACCCAAAGACAGCTGCTATCAAAATCCTATTAACTTACAATAAAATTATAATCAAAGATGACGTATCGATCTCAGGAAACATTATGCAGACCAACGGTGTTTTAAAAGGAGACCCGATTGGGCCTACCTTATTCAACATCATCATGTCTGACGTCACTGATATATTACAAAAGGATTCAATGAAAATGTACCTCTATGCAGATGGCATCGTACTAGGCTCGCATGATAGGAAGGCCCTGCAAGACACTGTAGATAGGTTTCAGGAATTGGTCGAAAAGAACCAACTCCAGCTGAATATCGACAAGACAGTGCAAATGATTTTCAGAAGGGGAGGAAGATCATCTGTATAAGACCAAATATACTACAGAGCGGAAGAGCTAAAGATTGTAAATTCCTTCAGGTATCTGGGAATCACTCTACAACCATCAGGTTAATCGTAAAAAAATCCCATACAGGAGATTAGATTAGATTACATTTTTATTTATCCATTTGATCAATTACATGTATACAATACATTTTTGATATAGGGCACGTCAGAAATAACATCTATAAAATAAAAGAACTTACAGGTATATATTACTAATACAATAACTATTTATAAATTATTATAATAACAGATATTAAGAGATACAATATTTTTGGACAACTATTTACAGCTTACTCTATTATCACAATATGAAAACTTAATTCTATAAATACAACAACTTACAGCTAGGTATTACAATTAAAATAGAAAAGTAAAATATAACTATAGATTTCATCGCTCCTATATGCTAAGGTATTCAACTACAGAGTATAAACAATGGCAATGCAGATAAGCTTTCAACATTCTTTCAAAGGTTTTTATTTTTGGAGCAAATTTTATATACTGGGGTAGTTATTTGTATAATTTAATTCCTGTATGAAAAGTTCCTTTTTGATATATGCTTATGTGTGTGTGTGTGTGTGTGTGTGTGTGTGTGTGTGTGTGTGTGTGTGTGTGAAATATGAATGTTTTGATTTTGTCTTGTGTTATGCCTATGAACATCATTGTTTGTTTTATGAAAAACATCTTTATTCATTAAATTCTTTTTAAAAACATAATACTTTCAAAGATATGAATGCAGGGCAGTGGGAGAATGTTTAAATCTTTAAACAGAGGTCTACATGATTCTCTAGGGTTTACATTTGCCATAATTCTAATCGCCCTCTTTTGTATCCAAAACGTGCTTAGTGCATCTGGTGACATACCCCAAAATATGACCCCATATCTTAAGTATGAATGGAAATAAGCAAAATAAGTATTTCTTAATGTGTGCATGCTTATGCAAGTTTTCAAACTACGTAACGCTAAGCACAACGCGTTCAGTTTAGTATTCAGATATTGTATATGTTTATTTCATTTCAAGTCATGTTGTATCCTTAGTCCTAAAAACTTCATTTCTGATTTATTTTCTATTTGATGACCATTTAATGTTATATTGGGCTTCGCTGGATTTCTATTCTGTATAGTGTGGAAATTTAGAGATACTGTTTTTTATAGTTCATAATGAGGCAATTATCTTGTGACCATTTGGTTAACTCTTCTGTAACGGAGTCAACAGACTGTTGTAAGACCTGTTTAGTTTCAACTTTTATTACTAGTGTTGTATCGTCCGCAAACAAAATTTCCTTATGAGAATCAACGTTCTGTGTTACATCATTGATATATAGAAGAAAGAGTATTGGGCCCAAAACCGATCCCTGGGGTACTCCAAATTTAATAATACCCTCATTGCAGTGGCGTAGCCAAGGGGGGGGGTGTTAGGTGGGTTAAACCCCACCCATTGGAAAATCGGCAGGTTGTGATTTGTGTCTGTGGTGATGTACTGTTGTCGCCTTTCGGCCCGGGTCCACATTTGAGGCTACACACGTCTTCTTGACAACGTAGGCTATAGCCATAGTCGCCCTACAGATCGCGAAGCTTGGCTTATATTTTTCTACTGCGAGACAATAATGCTCTCATACAGCCAGCAAGAATGTGCCGACTGCGATATGTTGGTGTATGTTATTGTTGCTGGATTTACTATATGTGAGCATTGTGAAAAGGTTATATCTTTAATTTAACATGTGCTTTACGAGAGGAGATGTGCAGTTCAATAAAAAAGTTCTAATATTAGAAGCAATATTTCAGTGTTGCTAAGTAACCTATTAGATCGCTTTTAAGACGGTCAACACGAGTGTACGGTACCCAATTAGATTAGGTGGGCAGTGACAGTTTATCTCCTAATCGCTGAAATAAAAATACATGAATCGTTTATACACTTAATAAAACACTTCTCACATAAGGGGGTGGGGGTGTTGAAGAGCGTTTTATTAAATGTATAAATAATTATTGTATTATGAATTACACAGGGGAATTAATTGTTACTCCTCGCCCAATCTAATTGGGTGTATTCGTGTTAACCGACTGGGAAGTCAGACTGTTCAAATAGCAAGACGACACCCGAGTTTCCAAAGGATCCTAAAAGGTAAGATTTGAGCTATGAATTTTAGGCTAGTATTATAAAGCTTCTCAAGGGGAGAGTGATGGTGCAGTGGCTTAGCTGCTCGTCAATCACTCGGACGGCCGGAGTTCCAATACCGGTGACAGTGGGGTGGAATTTACACCTGAAAAATTACGTGGCGTCAGGAAGGGCATCCGGCCTTCAATCCCCGGCCAAAACCAAAAGAAGCCTAATTGGCTCCGGCGACCCCAATTAATTGGGATACGCAGTAGAAAGTATTATAAAGCTTTTCAATCAAACAACGGAACTAGGTCTTTAACTGGTTATAAATCAATAATAATGTTATTGTTTTAGGTCCCTTTTAACTGCTGTGGCTTTTAGAGACATCGGGGTGCCAGAATTTTGCTCTGAAGGGGATCTTTAACGTGCCAGTAAATCTACAGGCACGGTTCCCTCGCATTTATGCACCCTTAAATGCCAGCTGACTGCGCCAGGATTAGATCCTGCAACCTTGGGAACAGCAGGCGAGAAAGTTACTGCTGAGCCACGGAGCCAGTCGGTTATAAATCAGAAGCATGTCTCGGTAGGATATCTATGCATGGCTTTGGTAGTGTAGTCGGTAGCATGGTGAACAGCTATGCCCACGTTCGCCGGTCCAAACCCAGTCTAAGTCGTCGGGCCCATGTCATAGATTTATGGCACGTAAAAGAACTTACAACTACAATTGGTAGTGTGTAGCCAAAAATTGTAGGCTATTGGGTTAGATACGCTCTATCAAGTTCTAACGTTCGCCGTTGGGTTTCAGTGACAGTGGCGTCTGGTAGTTTTAGTTGGAACTACTTGACATTGAAATTGGGGAACCTACGGGCGTTCATGTGAAATGCCCTGCTATGGCCATTGGCTGCAAATCAAATTTAAATATATATATGCATTTTGAAAATTAAGACATACGGTAGGCTAAGTAAACGTAAAAGATAACATCTCAAACACGTGCCGACATTTTAATTTTTAGACGCAATTCAGAAAAGCCGAGGTGAACAGCGAAACTCCAAACACTTATAGTCTACTCTTCTCTGAAGTCTTAACTCGACACGACTCGACAGTTAATGCTGGCTGAAGCTGGGGTGATGGGCTCGCTCGCTAGTTTGTAAACTCGCTTTGAAGCTAGTAATTTAAATTTCCACTGAATGGAGATTGTAGGAAGAAATTAAAACGTAAAATCCTTTATAGTTGGCGATGTATTAAAGATAAAGATATGCTGTCGCGGACTTATTTGTAGAAATGTTTCATGCTGACCAATTCTTACACTCATAGTATATGGATATGTTTAATGGTTTACCCAGCGCAAGCTTAAAAGGCGCACGGACGGCAGGTTTTCCTTCGACACGATTCACTGAAATCGTTACTGCTCGGCTTCCTTTGCTCATAAGTGAATGTTTTCCTACAGAAACCTTCCTCGAGAAATTCTTTACTGAATGGTGAAAACCGCATCAAAATCCATTCAGTGGATTTAGAGATTATCCGTTACATCCAGGAATCGTGGACTTGGTTTTATGTAGAGATGCCAGAGACTATCATTAAAACAAATACATGAATTTATAACTAGTATGGACTATAAATTCTACGTAAGACTCATTAAATACGTCATACAACTGTACCTAGGGATACTTGTAGAGGATTGAACTAATAAAAACAGAGCATTCTTTTTATGTTCCTATGAATTAAAAGTGTACAGTATATCAACATTGTGGCTTTTTCTGTAGTAGTTGGTGTTTTAACGTCACTTATGTTTACAATGGAAATAATCACTCAGGTGAGTTAAAATTCAAAAACCCTTGCAAAAGTGAAATCATCTGTCCCGCGAATAACATGCACAAGGCAGTTGCCAACTTGCTGGTCGCCGCGAGCGCTAGTGTCGCTTCACCTACAAAGGGGATGCAATTTCGTAACGCAGCGAGCTTCGCGACTCTGTATTTTAGACTGTGGTAATATAACTCCGTCCTCCCAGAGTTGTCAATCTAACTTTTCCCCCGCGAAATAACTTATAGCTTATTTCAAACTGTGGCTAGCGCCAAATAATTTTGAATCCCACACAGCGGGACAATATCAGCTTTTTTCTTTTCTTGGCAGGAGAGAAGTTATATGTAAATTAATCTGGTTTTTATTAAAAATAACGTGCTTTTTAAATCTTCCAAGCGATTTAAAATCAATTTACAATCTATCGACTTTCAAATTTAAATTAAAGAGACTACTTTGAAATCGGTAACTAATAAAGTAGGTAGCCAAATTTTGTGAATCAGCATGTCTCATTTCACTCTGCATTGATAAAATTATTATTTTTCTTATTTAATAGTTATTTTACTTTTTATTTTTATGTTATTTGCATTGTACATTTTCTTTTGGTAAGCTAATTACAGTGTTAGGTCTAGTATCATTGTCGAAAATTAACTTAATCACGCAACAAATGTGTATGTAAGGTATATATGTATATAAAATCGTAGTAGACGCCAATAAATTTGTATTGTACAATTCCTATGTAAGAGCCTCTGGCTCGTTGGAATTAATTGTTCAATAAATGATGATGATTAATAAAGACTTATAAAATTCTGTGGGTACAATAACACTAATTTTGCGATCATTATTAACATCATGATCATGAGATAACCGTCAGCCGAGTTGAGTCATATTACGTAAATATATGTCCAGCAATTCCCCGAATTACGGTTATCTCCCAGTTTCTAATGGGTGAAATTTGTCGCCTGAGTAGTGTAAGCAATTAAACCTTTTTCCGGCTGCATGCAGCATTTGTAAGGTAAGAAGGATCTTGGTAGGTGACAAAAATCTTCGAAAATGATACTTAAGGCATTCAGGGCTAATTGCAATATAAACCACAGTATCTTGTTGGAAAAACTAAATAAATATAAAAATGAGTACCGGTATTGAATTACCCATAAATCAATATGATACATCGTGAGAGGACATTCCCACTTTTGCTGAGACCTCGGTAAACAATTTCTCTTGTTGAGAGATACCCAGTCTTCATGTTGGTAGCACAGATATATTTGAGTTTATTTTGTTCCTGTCAGGGGAACAGGAATGTTCTAGATTTACCATTGAAGTGAGACATTTTAGTCACAAATTTACTAATTTTTTTAAAGAACTGATTCGTTTTTGTCGTTTGAATATATTGTATTACTCGAAAATTTCGGGTTCAAAATACATGAAACTTTTCTTGTGTAATAATATCTCATAGAGAAATGGAAATACTTGTAGAGTTGTCGTTAATTCATTTGAGGAGCTTGAGACACATTGGTCATCATCCCTGCGTAGTTGGGATTGTATTGAGGCGAAACCCGGGGATAAAACACACTCAGAATAACCGTTATCAGCACCGGCATTCGAACCTATGATATCTGTACTTACCGCAGCTGCCCTCGCGACCATGGTGCACGTTTGACGAGCGCGGCTACGCCGCGAGATGAAATGCTTGTAGAATTTGGCTTGAATACCTATACCCCCCCATTGGTCGATCCTGGCTGCGCTACTGCCTCATTGGACAATGTTTCATTAAGTAATCTGGTTCCGTCATCCTTGTGTCTCAAGCTTACTATTTGTTTACGCCTTGTTAAGGAAGACCCTATCCATTTATTAGCTAGACCTCTAATAACATATTGATTTAGTTTTGTAAGGAGGATTTTATGGTCAACAACATCAAATGCTTTCGATAAATCCAAGAATAGGCCAGTTACATGTTCCTTATTGTCAATTAATTTCAGTATACTATTACTACATTCATAAATTGCGGTCTGTGTAGATTTTTCCGTTCTGAATCCATGTTGTGAGTTCGATAGTATTTTATTCCTTTCTATAAAACTTATCAGTCTCTTATACATCATTTTTTCCACAATTTTTTCAATACCAGTTGGTTAGGTAATAGAACGATAGTTATCTAATTCATTTTTGAACCGTTTTTGTGCACTTGAATTACTTTTGATAACTTGAAATTATCCGGGTAAGTTCCTGAGAGAATTGAACTGGGCAGCAGCTGCCATCAAAGCCATCTTCGACATAAAGAATCCGACAAGACTAGCACTAGACACCACAATAACACTTTTCTACGTAAAGATAATGCCTGTCTTGACCTATGGCATTGAGCTCATATGGAACAACCTGACAAATCCTATTGACCCTCGAATGTGTTAAAGCAAGATACCTGAGGAGAATTTTATGCATATCAAAATACACTCCGTCAAGACTGGCTTATGAGCTTGCAAAAACGTGCTTCCTCATAGAAGACTTGGGTTTCCAACAACAGCTGCCAGCGACCAAACAAGAGTTGGACCTACTTCGGGACAGACAAAGCAAGAGATCGGATATCTGGCTCGATTTCTATACAACAGATGCGATGCTGGATAGGAACAGGACGGGAGCAAGCAAGTACCTACGAAGCACCATAACTAGGCTCTCAGTGCACGGTTTCCATCACAAAATATGCATGAGAAACAATTTTCACGATCCCTCACCAGTGTGTGTATGCAGCCTCTGCGGGAAGGCCTGTGAGCGCTACCATTTTTCTGAGTGGCAAAATCGCACAAAATCACTAAAGGATTATTCGCGAACTCAAGCGACGGTGCTGCCGCTTATCTGGAACTAGCGGAATGGTGATAGAAATATTAACAAACATCTGTTTAACCTGTGATTTTTGTTGACGTGTGTGATCTTCTCTCATTTTTTCAGCTTTTGCATAATAACTGAGGCTGAAAAATGAGTAATAGTTATTGTTCAGTTCCACAGTGCTCTTCAAAGGCAACAGGAGGCATATCAATGCATTACTTTCCTAAAGAGAAAGGTCTAAAGAAGGAATGGAGTCGAGTACTTCGCGTCGCAAAGCCGATTTCTGAACATATGATTGTATGCAGTTTGCATTTCACAAAGGAGGATTATTTTTATCCAGGTTAGTAAACATTCCTTTGTACGTGTACTGTAGATGACCTGTTTATTTCTTTCATACACATTAATTACGTCCCAGTTGTGGAAAGATAACCTTCATACACTGGATTAGGCTACATTATTTTACCTATTCTTCTTACAGTGGACTACACAAGCTACTTCCAGTGCGGTAGGATTATCAATTACCAATAAGCATATGATTATTATAATATTGCAGTAGAATTATAAATATATTTTACTTTCAAATGTGAGGGCATGTAAAAGATACCTGAAGAAGGGCGCCATCCCCTCTCAGAAATTGCCACTGAGATCATTGGATAAGAAGATATCTTCTCCCCTGAAACTACAGGCAGAGGCCAGGGATGCACGTGTGCAACATAGACATGAAGCTGTGGCACCACCATCTCCAACTGAAGACAGTGAAGTGGTAACTGAAGACACATAGACTGTGGCAGAGGAGATGTTTGCAGCTCTGTTGGAAGATCCCACTCTAAGGAAATGTGTAGAAGATAAAGGGATACAAGTAACGCCAAGTGTAATTGATGATTGTAGAAAAATAACTTTAGTGGACATGATGAAAACAAATAGAGAAATTAATGCATTTACTGGTATCCCATCGGTTACATTATTAGATAATATATGTGTTGCTACAGAAAAATTCGAAAGACAGAGTGCCAAACCACTAAACTTGTCATTAAGACAGCGTATCATTTTAGTGTTCGTGAAATTGAAAATTAATATTCCTTTTAGGTGTTTAGCTGTTCTATTTGGGGTCACAGGCTCACAGATAATACATGTAAGAACTATTTCCATGTAACAGTAGAGTTATTACATGAGGCACTAAAAACAGCTGTTCCATGGCTGGAGAATGATCTGATTAAGAAGAGGATGCCGATATGTTTTCAACATTTTCAGAATACTACAATTATTTTGGATTGTACAGAAATTTCCGTGGAGAAAAATAAGTGTTTAAAGTGTCGTGGGATGTCCTACTCTCATTACAAAGGCGATTACACATTGAAAGTACTTGTTGGTGCTGCACCATCAGGTTTAGTAACTTTTGTAAGTCAAGTGTATGGTGGAAGGGTTACAGACAAAGAAATATTTTTGCAATCAAATTTATTAGGCATGTTATTTACCTTATCAGGATGCTGTAATGGTTGATAAAGGATTTTTGATAGAGAGTGAGTGCATTGAAAGGAATATACAATTGATCAGGCCACCCTTTCTTCGTAAAAATCAGCAATTGTCAACAGAGGATGCAATCAGGACTGCTCACATAGCTGCAGCTAGAGTGAATGTAGAAAGAAGAATTCAGAGGATGAAAATATTTAAGGTATTAAAAGGGATATTCAATTTATATATGGTTCAATACATGGATTCTGTAATAACTTTTATTGCAGGAGTAGTGAACCTTTCAGCTCCTATTCTTAGTGTTGATAAGTATGACTAAGGAGACTTTTGCTACTGGTACCTAGTAGCCAGTTTGTGGGTGTGTTTTTTCTAAAGCAGAATTTGAGCACTGTATCAGCAGCGAAGTAAAGCGCTACATATAAACTAGCTGTAAATAGAAACGGATAGATGGCACGAAATGGCGGTCGTTTAAACGTGTTTCGTTCATTATTTCAAAATAAATTTAATACAACTTAATATAACAATGGGTCCACTGGGAGACTAAACTGATGATGAATGCATAGTGGTGTCGCTCAATGAACAACTTTGTTAATTTCACGTTGCTTGTAACTTTTAGGTTTTCAGCCCCTTAAAACCTCAATAACTAACTAATTTTAGGTTAGGCCTAGGCCATTCAATTTACCTTCTACGAATTAATGCCCTTGCTTTAGCCACTAAAGTTGCATGATCGTTTCATGAATGAAGCAGCGTATGGATAAAAATTCCTGAACTTAAGGTTACCATATCTACAATATTCACCATAAAGTTTATGTGACAGGTTAAATTGGATCTAAAAATAGGATGAACAAGCTCTCGACTTCTTACAGATAATTCTTAATTAACCTACTGATATGCTGCTAGTGGAAATGTAGGCCTATAATCATGTAGTCTCATAGGCTACACCAGTAGCCAGAGCATGTCGCTAATGATCTCGGAAGGAAATACACCAGAACCACAATAACCCATGGATAACAACAGAATTAATTCAGCTAATAAAACAAAGGGACCTACTGCATGCTAAACTTAAAAATAACATTCACAGAAACAACAACCTCTTAAAGGAAGAGCACATAATATGTAGGAACAAAGTGACAGCTTTAAAACGGAAAATGAAATCCTCATACTATGAACATAAATTAACATTGAACGCCAATAGCATAAAATATACTTGGAAAGTAATCAATGAAATGATCTACAACTGCACAACTGAAAACAAATATGGTCCCAGTGAGATAATAATTGACGGTAAATCTTTCGCAGGAAAAGAAAATATTTGCAGTGCTCTAAACACTCACTTTATAAACATAGCACACAAGTTAGCCAAAAACATCCTCCCAGGGAAGAAAGTTAATAAAATTAATGTCAATACAGATTCGATATTTATGACCCCCCCCCCCCCCCCCAGTTGCAAATAAACGAATGAATGAATATTTATTAAGCCTTAAAATGAAAAGTAGCCAAGACAAAGATGGTATGTCAGTAAAATTGTTAAAAAACTCCATTGACATGCTAAGTAGCCCTCTAACTACCTGATGATCTAAAAATAGCACGAGTCATACCAGTCTATAAAGGAGGTGACAAAAGCAATCCAGACAATTACAGACCCATTTCCATCCTCCCACCCATATCCAAGGTACTCGTAACAGTAGTAACAAACAGAATTGTATTTTTTTTATAAAAATGATTACTTCTACAAAGGGCAGTATGAATTCCGAGAAAACTCAAGCACAGAAATAGCCACAATTGATATAATCTCTAACTTGCAGGATGTCATAGACAACAAGATGACAGCGAGTGGCCTTTTCATAGACCTGAGAAAGGCTTTTGATACTGTTGACCATGAAATTCTTTTAGGGAAACTTGATAAAGCAAGTATCCGAGGAGTAGCTTGGACATGGTTTAAAAATTACCTATCTAATCGTAAGCAGTATGTTGAAATAAATGGCTACAGACGTGAGGAAGTAAATATTACCCACGGTGTGCCCCAAGGATCAATAATGAGTCCTTCCCTCTTCTTAGTATATATTAATGACATAGCAACACTCAGTTTTCATGGTAATATAACGTTGTTTGCAGATGACTTAAGCATCTTTTACAATGCGTACACCACCAACACACTGATTACACACATGCAGGAGAACATGAATACAATACTTGGCTGGACCCAGTCAAATAAATTAACAATAAATGAAGATAAAACAAATTATTTAATACTATCTAAGCGTAGGACAAAGTTACACATCACTCAGAATGTAATGCTGAATGGAAAGACAGTTAAAAGGGTCTCATCTGTCAAATACCTAGGCCTAATAATAGATGAAAATCTCTCCTGGCAAAAGCACATTGATGCATGAGTTAAGCCGCTGGGATGATTAAAAAAATGAGCTACTTTATCCCAAAATATCTACTCAGGAAAGTGTATTTTTCCTTGATCCATAGCCACTTACAATATTTGAATACAATTTTGATAAAATGCTCAAATTACCTAAAAAAGGAAATTGAGGTAATTCAGAATAGAGCCATAAGAAATATTTATAACTACCCTTTCTTAACACCAACCAAACACCTTTATATTACGAGTAAAATTCAACCAGTAGCCCTAAATGCAGAAATCAAATCAAATGTCCTGATGTACCAAATCCTACACAAAGGTATCCACACACATTTAAACTTCACTAAACAATCTGATTTACATGCTTCTAAAACTAGACATGCTGATGACATATCACTTTTCCATATAAATTCCAAACAATATGGCAGTAATAGGATTAAGTATAGTGCCTTTGTAAAGTTCAATAGACTACCATAAAATATAAAAATTGCACCTAGCCTACCAATCTTTAAAAGGAGGCTAAAACAGTTTATGTGGAATGATTATAAAATGTCAGTTTGAAGAAATTCCAAAATCTGAGAAGACAAAAGAAGACTACATTGTGTACAAAAATGTATGAAAGCTACATAATGTTGAATATATTTTCATACTGAAAAACTTTGTAAACTAAACATTGAATTGTAATGCGTCGCCAACAAGATAAAACTGTGCGATTCCTTTGTATATGAGTCCTTGACTCGTTAAGGGATTAATAGAATGCATTATTAGACTGTGCATGCACGTTAACATGAATTTGCTGGTTTGTGACATTAAGTCAACAAATTTAAAAATGTATTTTAATTCTCCTGATTCCATTCTGGCCCCTGTTACTGCCACATGCATGGTTCTAATATGCTTGATTTCTTTTTTAGGATTATTATATTTCACTATAGCTTACCTGCTGCATCACTCAGAAAATTAGGCAAATGCATGTATTCTTGCTGCAGATCAGGTCCATGTACGTCCAAAAATGTTTTATATGTCTTCGGTGCTTTTCTCTCACTACGCTATTACTGTCCTCCCCATTCACAAAAGACGTTATGAGCACAGCAGACCACATGCATATGACAAAATGTTGGATGTAGTGCGCCTAGTGGCCAGGCTGTGTGCTCAGTACGAAACGCACTGCAGTACCATGGGCAG
Organism: Meconema thalassinum; assembly: GCA_946902985.2. NCBI lineage: Eukaryota > Metazoa > Arthropoda > Insecta > Orthoptera > Tettigoniidae > Meconema > Meconema thalassinum. The sequence continues at coordinate 524,640,970 of OX336389.2, read as the reverse complement.
TACTCGTGCGACTAAACGGTGCACTGCTCAGAAATGGGCAGGGCAGTGCTTTGCCGGCACGAGTAAATTTCTCGCTAGCACTACTTTGCCTCATCCATTGCACAGCCCTGCCCTCTATCCTAATTTTTTGAAAGTCTAAACTCTTCCTTCTACAGTATAGCATAACTGTATGTCAACAGATGTAGGTGACCTTAATATTACACTCCTTAAAACGTTAGTCCCCCCCCCCCGTCCTAATGATGCAAAGTGTTATTAGACTGGGACGTGGTGGCGCAGCGGTCAAACTGTTGTCCTCTCACCACGTCAGACCGGAATCAATTCCCGGTCAATGCATGTACAATTTTCAAAGTGAAATGCCATGTCCTGTGTTTCGGATTCCACGTAAAAAGGAGTTCCCATGGCTCAATTTACGAGATTAACAGTCACTAAAACTACGAACTTCCTTCATTGTTATTAAACTTCAAATACATTTGCCATTGATAGTACAAATGCTTGCAGACATACGTATTGATAGATGAATTAAAAGTTTAATTTAAACTTTTAACATTTTACATAATACAAAAGTAGCTACAATAAACTTAAACTAACGTGCACCACTAATGGGCCCTCATTGCTTACGGACCCCTATGGATTTGTCTCCCTTGTCCCTCCCTCTTGGCGACCATGGGCCTAGACAGTGTCAATTGAAGAAATTAGACTAGAAGAACCAAATCACTAATAAAACAATATACAGTAAAGGAAGGAAGCTTGTAGTTTTACGTGACCATTAATCTCGTAATCATGAGCCACGGGACCTCCTTTTTACATTGAATCCGAACCACAGGACATGACACTTCACTTTAAAAAATCTTGCATGCAATTACCTGGAATAGAACCTGGTCCACCTAGGTGAGAGGCCAACAGCTTGATCGCTGCACCACCACGCACCCAAATTTGTTGTGCCTGATAATCTGGCTTTGGATTGGGTGGCCCGACATACACTTCAACCCTCACCCAGAATTCGGTACAACACGAAAGAAAAAAAATCTTGAATGTCCGAATCAATTTTGGCCTAAAAAAACTGTGTCGGGAACGAGATTCAAGCAATCCCGGGGTCTTTACAATGATGGGTACAACTGGGGTAAAATCTCAAAATTGATCCGGTGGACACACAAGTATGACAACGAACAAGAATGACAAAAAACTCCGCTGTTAAGATAAAACTCATCCACCATTTATTACAGAACCACACCACTACTTACATAGAATCACACACAGAAGCCTACCTCCGCTCGGAGACTTCTCGAAATTACTCTTGATGTGCAAATAAATAAATGACGCAGAAGCAAAATTCAAATTAATGAGGACAAAAATCTCCGGGCGTCCTAATCTTTGGATACAAAATAACTTACGGAGATCAGAGCTATATCATTCTAGTATTACAACCATTACTTCAAAATGCTATGTCACCTCTCCGCTAATAGTCCATACATGAGCAGGTGCATAAATTAGAAAAGATATTCAAAGGAAAAAAAATTGTTGCCTCATTCGATCTCCTTCTAACTAAATGTAATCACCAAAATAGGAAAAAGAATATTTTTATATATGGATGTCACTGGCGTTAAAGAATTTATTTTCAGACCTTTTATTCATGTATTAAATACATTCATTATTATTTCACTGGTTTTCGTTCAGCTGTGCCTCACTCAGAAAAAAATGACTGGTTGTTGGCTTTTACATTCATCGCTTTACATTTTAACATCTTTATGATCCCAGATATTTATTTTTTTATTAATCACTGCATGCTCTTCACATATTTATAACTACACCATAAACATTTAAGCAGATGGCCTCCGCCTATCTGTATTATTTTCAACTGACAATTGCCTCAAAATTTCATATACTTGAACCTATCACGTAACATTAATTATAATCATTTATTTTATTCACCTCGCTATAGCGAGAACCTTTAGTTTCATCATAACTTCTTATTATGCAACCCTGCTATTTTATCAATGCAGTATCATTATTTACACAACCTTGTATCAGTCACCTACCAAACGCATCTCCTCATGTTAGCATGTAAAGGGAAATCTCAGTGACGTGTGAGTGTTTAGCATAAATGTGATGTGCGCACAAAAAGTGGCCCATTAAGTGTAAATGAATCCCTTGTAATTTAAGCCTGTTCAAACCATCAATTGTCATCCAGGTTGCACCAATTCAAAGAACACAGCGACTTAACACGCTGAAAGATTCCTGTACTCAAATTATATTTTAAAGCATCCATATATTTATTTTTAAACCCTAAAGAAAACTGCCTTAATCTCTCAAAAGAAAACTTAAAATTTACTATCCTATTAATCATGTCATTATATCGCATTTTATCCTTATTGATTAACTTCTATTTCGATTTTTGCCCAACTGTCCAAATCTTAGTAACCACTACCCATTAACCACTACTTAAGAATTAACATGGTTTTCAGTACCTTTCGGCCACCTCAGTCTTGGTTCCGCTGACACGTTTCCTGGGGGTTTGGGTCCACGTTCTTCCCATTGAACATCCTCCCCTCTCGTCCTGGATCCAGCTCGCGACCCTCGGTGTGTCCATGGTCCTGGCTCGCCTTCGTTTCCACGTCATCGTAACAGCTTCCACATACTAAACTTAGCTTGCCATCTCTTCGCTCGTAAAGTTATTGACACAAAACTCGCACTGGTCTGTGCTGATAGCCTTTATGTCCGTCCAATACATCGCTGCAATCTTCATGTCGACTATGCCAAGTAATATCAACTCATGGCCGTGAAAATAACTCTATAACGGCACAGGTTATATCGTATGCGTCTACACAAGCCTGTACTCATAAGGTATTACGTCCGTCCTTGACCTAGAATGTCGCTCTATATTTGGACTGCACTCAGCTTATCTCTCATAGTTCACTGACCCTGGACACTCATTTGTCTGGTCGTCAAACAAAAGCACATCGCTTCGTTCATATGTTCTGGGCGTCAGTTATATAGCGCACGGCCCATACAGTCCCGTACCTGGTAAAAGCTTGAGACACCACGTGTGTCTGCTCGCACTTCATTGTACAAATGACTAGTGTCCCACAACATAATGCATTATGATCTGCGTTATAATATCACCTCGCCACATTCAGCTTTAGTATTCGTTAACACAGAGCTGTCCACGCAAGAAATAATACTGAGCCTTTCAGCTATGTCCCAAAAACTGTCGGAATACCACACTGGTTCCAAGCGGCCACGGTACGACTGCTACTACACACTTGTTAGGAACTTCAGCGTGCGGCGACACAAAAATAAAGATGAACTTCGGCGTACGGCGACACAAAAGAAAGTGAACTTCGTTGGACGGCGATGCAAAATGAAGTGACCCGCGTCGTACGGCGATGCAAAATAAAGTGCTCCGCTTCTCCGGTGTGACCTTTCCACCTCAACTTTTCCTGGAGCTCATCAGCGCCCTCTACGCTTCTGGAACCTTCGCCTAGGCATGCTGTCGACTATGTCCATGACGTAAAAACATCAACCTCAGGTTACTTCCGCTTGCATCCTTCCTCCTGCTATGCGACGTTGCCAGAGCTCTCAAAACCATGCGATATCGGTCACAAATCCCCCTCAACCAGGAATAATAATAAGCGTGAAACATCTCGATTATTATTATTCTGTTGGGTTAACAATCTACTTCTTCAATAAGTTCTCCATATCGCATGCTTACTCTCTCTTGTGGTACCTTTTAAGGCTAGCTGCATTGAATTTGCCTATAACTCTCTCAGTTTCATCTTCTTCTGTGGTATTCTCCTCCTGAAACGGTAGCTCTATCCATTCTTCACTCATTCTACTTTCTTCTTCGTCTTGGCCTTCATATCTCCTATCATCATCAGTAATGCGGTGAATGGCTTGAATTTGGACTGTCATGACATCTGGGCGAAAATCATTATTAATGGGCAAAAAATCGTTATTACTGCTTATGAGTCCCTGTTCAAACTCAGCATTTCCTTCCTGTCAGCTTCTCTTTCCTGATTTGACTCCACTGGTGCCTGGTTTCGATTCCTCATGCTGTTTTGCCTGAGATTCTTCTTCTTCTTGTTCCTTCTCCCTTAATTGTTCAATGTATCTTCGGCTTTCTTGGTGACGTTCTTCTAATGATGGCCTATAATTTTGCCTTTCTTGATTCCCGTATCTTGGGTAGTTATTGTATGGTCTCCGATCACGTGACCACGATTCTCTCCCTCTATATCCTGACCTTCCGTAGTCCCTCTGATTAAATCGTCCACTTCTATCCTGATAATATGGCCTCCGGTCATATGGCTTTCCTTGATTCCTGTATCTGTTTAAGCCATTTCCTTCATCCCTTCCATCTCTATCGTTCCTTCCATAACTTCGCTGAGGTTCCGTCTGCGCCATACGATCCATTACCACCATATTTGCCTCTCTCTGTTCTGTCCTTGGACTACGAGGTTCCGTCATCTTGCTCGTGTGGTCTAGTTTCCTCAAAATCTCGTCACACACCTCGAGTCTATTTGCACCCGATGCAATTAATACACGCTGGACTTCTACCGGATATTGCTGTATGATGGCATGCACCAAATCCTGCTCCTCCAACGGTGGATCCAAAAATTGTGGCCTGGCTACCTGATTCGTGAAATACCCAGCGTATTGTGTTGGCCTGGTAGTCGCGTATTTCTTTGAGTATAATTCAGCCCTTATACTTTGTTGATCTTCTGAGGACCAAAATCTCTTCAGGAAAGCGTTCGCAAAGTCATCGTACCCTCTAAACTGATTCCTAAAAGCTCGCATCCAGTTTAGCGGTTGGCCTTCAAGAGCTCTTTCTATCACCCTCATTTCTCTCTCTTTAGGAACCCTATGTTCATCCATGTATTCCTTCAGGTCCCGCAGGAATTCTATGGGTGTGATGCCAGTCAAATTTGAATTTTTTTTGGGCGGTCCTCCTGATTCCTAATGATGGTAATCGGTTGAGTTGAGCTGTAACTGAATGGTGTGAATGTTGTTCCTGTCGGACTTGGTTCCTTGTTTACATCTATCGATTTTGCTTCTACCATCTTTCCTTCTAATTCAACAATTCTCTTTAACTGTTCTCCGTGAGCAATACTCACTTTATCTTGTACTGTCGAAACCGCTGTTGCAATCTGTGTTTTAATTTCGTCGTTTAACTCTAATTTCATTTCCCCCATCTGACTCCTAAGACTTTCCATCTTGCATTCCTGCTCCATGGTGAATTCAGACATTTTATCGGTCATGCTCCTGGTATCATTCGCTAATCTCTGCTGTATTACTTTCGCCTCTTCCTTTAACACCAAGACCTCTGCGTTGATTGCTTTATCCCTTTCTTCCATCTTGGCGGTCAATGCCTCCACGCTTCGATCCATTTTCTCTTGAACGGTTTTCTCCAATGATTTCAACTGTGTCCCCATACTACTTTCAATTTCGACCTTATCCCTCTTAATTTGTTCCTTTAAATCCGTCATTTCGGCTTGAGCCTTCTCCTTGTACTGTTTCATATCGAATTGGTGCTCCTTAAATAATGCCAATCCTCCTTGCAAGTCCCCTGACTGAATTCCAAGATTTTTTTCAAAACCTTCGAATTTAGTATCTAAATCTTTGAATTTGGTGTCGAAACCTTTAAATTGAGTGTCGAAACCTTTGAATTGAGTGTCTAAACCTTTGAATTGAGTGTCTAAACCTTCAAATCTAGTGTCTAAACCTTTAAATTTAGTGTCTAAACCTTCAAATTTAGTATTTATTCCTTCATGCATCTTAATCAACTGTCTATCCAACCCATCTAGATTAGTGTTCATACCACCTTCATAGTCTTTCCATTGAGTCTTCAAACCTTCCTCCATATTCTTTTGACTTTTAGCTAACTCCTTTAGCTTCTCTCCTAGCTGTCCTATCAATCCCTTAATTTCATCAAATTCTCCCATATTTCACAACAAATAAACATGGAAGCTGTTACAACTAGTGACTAACTTAGACCAAGGACTAGTGGTTACTTCAATTTGGCAGTGGAATCAAAATCTAATATCATGTGGAAATAATAAATGTGGATGGTGTCGCTTAAACACAGCGATCTAACGTTACTGAATCGCTTCGTTTTATGTCATTCAAACACACACAAAGATCCTACAAAGTGAACTTTAACAGACTGACAGACATATCGCACAATAAAATGGGGTACCAGCACTCAATTGGTTTTCTCTCCATTCCATTTGTTGCCACATGGCCGTCCACCATCTTGTCACTCTCCTCTGGTGTTCCAATTTTTTCGAGTTCAAGATGTCGGCTATACCACTGCGTGGTACGATATTCCCAGTTCGAGGCCATTACACGGTGGGCGCCATCTTGTTGTGCCCGATAATCTGGCTTTGGATTGGGTGGCCCGACATACACTTCAACCCTCACCCAGAATTCGGTACAACACGAAAGAAAAAAAATCTTGAATGTCCGAATCAATTTTGGCCTAAAAAAACTGTGTCGGGAACGAGATTCAAGCAATCCCGGGGTCTTTACAATGATGGGTACAACTGGGGTAAAATCTCAAAATTGATCCGGTGGACACACAAGTATGACAACGAACAAGAATGACAAAAAACTCCGCTGTTAAGATAAAACTCATCCACCATTTATTACAGAACCACACCACTACTTACATAGAATCACACACAGAAGCCTACCTCCGCTCGGAGACTTCTCGAAATTACTCTTGATGTGCAAATAAATAAATGACGCAGAAGCAAAATTCAAATTAATGAGGACAAAAATCTCCGGGCGTCCTAATCTTTGGATACAAAATAACTTACGGAGATCAGAGCTATATCATTCTAGTATTACAACCATTACTTCAAAATGCTATGTCACCTCTCCGCTAATAGTCCATACATGAGCAGGTGCATAAATTAGAAAAGATATTCAAAGGAAAAAAAATTGTTGCCTCATTCGATCTCCTTCTAACTAAATGTAATCACCAAAATAGGAAAAAGAATATTTTTATATATGGATGTCACTGGCGTTAAAGAATTTATTTTCAGACCTTTTATTCATGTATTAAATACATTCATTATTATTTCACTGGTTTTCGTTCAGCTGTGCCTCACTCAGAAAAAAATGACTGGTTGTTGGCTTTTACATTCATCGCTTTACATTTTAACATCTTTATGATCCCAGATATTTATTTTTTTATTAATCACTGCATGCTCTTCACATATTTATAACTACACCATAAACATTTAAGCAGATGGCCTCCGCCTATCTGTATTATTTTCAACTGACAATTGCCTCAAAATTTCATATACTTGAACCTATCACGTAACATTAATTATAATCATTTATTTTATTCACCTCGCTATAGCGAGAACCTTTAGTTTCATCATAACTTCTTATTATGCAACCCTGCTATTTTATCAATGCAGTATCATTATTTACACAACCTTGTATCAGTCACCTACCAAACGCATCTCCTCATGTTAGCATGTAAAGGGAAATCTCAGTGACGTGTGAGTGTTTAGCATAAATGTGATGTGCGCACAAAAAGTGGCCCATTAAGTGTAAATGAATCCCTTGTAATTTAAGCCTGTTCAAACCATCAATTGTCATCCAGGTTGCACCAATTCAAAGAACACAGCGACTTAACACGCTGAAAGATTCCTGTACTCAAATTATATTTTAAAGCATCCATATATTTATTTTTAAACCCTAAAGAAAACTGCCTTAATCTCTCAAAAGAAAACTTAAAATTTACTATCCTATTAATCATGTCATTATATCGCATTTTATCCTTATTGATTAACTTCTATTTCGATTTTTGCCCAACTGTCCAAATCTTAGTAACCACTACCCATTAACCACTACTTAAGAATTAACATGGTTTTCAGTACCTTTCGGCCACCTCAGTCTTGGTTCCGCTGACACGTTTCCTGGGGGTTTGGGTCCACGTTCTTCCCATTGAACATCCTCCCCTCTCGTCCTGGATCCAGCTCGCGACCCTCGGTGTGTCCATGGTCCTGGCTCGCCTTCGTTTCCACGACATCGTAACAGCTTCCACATACTAAACTTAGCTTGCCATCTCTTCGCTCGTAAAGTTATTGACACAAAACTCGCACTGGTCTGTGCTGATAGCCTTTATGTCCGTCCAATACATCGCTGCAATCTTCATGTCGACTATGCCAAGTAATATCAACTCATGGCCGTGAAAATAACTCTATAACGGCACAGGTTATATCGTATGCGTCTACACAAGCCTGTACTCATAAGGTATTACGTCCCTTCTTGACCTAGAATGTCGCTCTATATTTGGACTGCACTCAGCTTATCTCTCATAGTTCACTGACCCTGGACACTCATTTGTCTGGTCGTCAAACAAAAGCACATCGCTTCGTTCATATGTTCTGGGCGTCAGTTATACAGCGCACGGCCCATACAGTCCCGTACCTGGTAAAAGCTTGAGACACCACGTGTGTCTGCTCGCACTTCATTGTACAAATGACTAGTGTCCCACAACATAATGCATTATGATCTGCGTTATAATATCACCTCGCCACATTCAGCTTTAGTATTCGTTAACACAGAGCTGTCCACGCAAGAAATAATACTGAGCCTTTCAGCTATGTCCCAAAAACTGTCGGAATACCACACTGGTTCCAAGCGGCCACGGTACGACTGCTACTACACACTTGTTAGGAACTTCAGCGTGCGGCGACACAAAAATAAAGATGAACTTCGGCGTACGGCGACACAAAAGAAAGTGAACTTCGTTGGACGGCGATGCAAAATGAAGTGACCCGCGTCGTACGGCGATGCAAAATAAAGTGCTCCGCTTCTCCGGTGTGACCTTTCCACCTCAACTTTTCCTGGAGCTCATCAGCGCCCTCTACGCTTCTGGAACCTTCGCCTAGTCATGCTGTCGACTATGTCCACGACGTAAAAACATCAACCTCAGGTTACTTCCGCTTGCATCCTTCCTACTGCTATGCGACGTTGCCAGAGCTCTCAAAACCATGCGATATCGGTCACAATACAGTAGATCATAATCAACAAGTTCTCTCTAACATACATTAGCCTACTAGTTCATGTACAGTATACAATTTGCGTACTTAGTTAGAATGCACCTGAGTGAAAGAAAATAGGCTGGTACCCCTAGCCTATTATTTTTCATGAGAAACCTAATAGAATTTCCTGTCACTCTGCCAAGTACAGATATGTTACCATACTGGGGTATGTACACCAACAAAATTATAGTAATGTTTGTAGACCTAAGAAAAAATGCGGCATTTTTTCATAACTACGTACTATATGTAAATTATTTTCACAAATCTGAGTCTTCTTATGGAGAATGGGTTTTCCTCCATAGTCCATAACCAAAGAAATTTAATCATCAATTGAATACTCGTATGATTATGAACTTCAAAGCAGTGCTACGCCTTTCTAGGCTTGATCTTACATATCAAAATTGATGGCTCTAGTGTACTATCCGTTGCCCGTTTCGAAAGTGCGTTATTTTACTTAGTAGCGCTCTGAAAATGGTTTGTAATTACTCTGTCACGTTATTGAAGCCATTTGCCATTGATAAACACCGCATACACACTTCCAAAATAAGGAAATTGTCAACATTAACTTTCAAGTAATAAACTTATCAAAAAGCACGTCGCCATATTTGCTGCCAACTTACTGATTGTGCTACTAGGCAAAACCATTGGCCTGGATAAAGAGTATTGATGCGTGACTACCCCCACTGTGCGTGCCAATAACCAGGGGTGTTTATATTAGCCTAACGCGCAGGGCCGCGCTACCTAACCTTTATTGGCCTAGGCGAAAACCATTGGTCTGGAAACAATAATGTTGGCACTCTGAAAAAATACAGTTACACTCTCTATCGATAATATATTCAACTCTTGTATATAAGTAACATTGGCCATTTCTATAGAAAATTTTTCGGATTTTAATGGCGCCGGGCAACGTAAACTGCACGAGTTCCAAATTGATATTCAGTCGTACACTCATATACAACAACGCTTTCAAGAAAATTCAGATGAAAACAAGAGTTTATCTTGTTATGACTGCTATGTAGAGTAAGTTTCGAGACACAAGAAACACAATCCTTTCGACAATAAGTTTTCAACCTCTGTCAAATTGAATGTTTTACTGTTAGCAGCAACGTATTGCTTAACTTGAGCCCAGCGTGCGACTGAATAGAATTAATGGTTCGACTAATGCTCGGATAATTTCACCCTCTGGTTATGTGGAGAACAGCCCAGATTCATCAACATAAACGGGAGGACAGCATCAGGCTTAAGGCCTGGACAAAATAACTTCCTTGAGAGAAGATTAGACTGAAAGGATTGGGCTAAGGAAATGCGGCCTGGTTCTTTCAATACTAGACTGAACATTGAGAGTAAATACAATACTTTTATTTTTAGGGTGAAACTTGCAAACACATTAATAAAGCCTTAATTAAAAAATTAGTTATGCTGGCCCGCCTGGGGCAGTTTCAAATGTTCATTAATTTTAATTAGGTTGGCCCAGCCATGGGCTATTACTCAAAAGTTCATTCTTCTTGATGCACACACAAATTTAATATTCTTGCACTTGCTAGCAAACACTTAAAACGAAGATGATTAAGATAATAATAAAAAAGGCACAAACTTATCTTTAGTGGCGATGACTAGAAGCATGCTGACGGAGACTGCCGTGGCCAACACTAGATTTTTTGGTAGTAGAATTTGAAATGTCCAGCATCAGGAAAATAACTTCGCCAGGGCGACCAGCGCTGTACATTGGCTAACATCGTTAGGTTTTGATGCTATTTCTTGAATGCCAAATAACATGGCATTTAGAACTGCGATTTGATGCAGCTTCTTGCGGTTTGGAGTAAAAACGTAGAATGCACTTTCTCAGTGCTGAAGCTCTCTGCTGTTGCGTTTCCTGGTAGTTTCACTCATAAATGCAGATTAGGCCTGAAGTTTAGAAGGCCCCGGAGAAGGGCGGAAGGCACGAATGCCTCTCGCTAGTTGAAGAAGACCGTAGAAGGTTTGAAGAAGGAATGCTGATGGAGAGCAAAACGCCGCCACTTAAATAATAACATCATGGAAACGTCTGGAAGCCAAGCTGGCGGGCGATGATTGGCCAGGGCAAGCTGTGACGTCAGTCATACAGGAAGGCAGCAAGCAAGTCGACACCCTTATCAGTATGCGATCGTAAGCTGGAGGCGCATGACCTATTAACACGCTGAGGTAAGAGTCTTAGATATATATATAGAGAGAGATTAAACACTAGTAATAAACATTATAATGTTAACAGAAATGAATAAGTACATATGTTTTCGTTCGGTGGTCTCAAAAGCATTTAACTGACAAATGCGGCACAAAAGAAAAACGCACTATAAACATCACGAAAGTGATCATGCTCCGAGACCCCCGAAAGAAAACAATCAAAGAATCAGTTACAAAAACGTGAACAACAATAAAGAAGATGACACTAAGCCTCAACAGGCAAGATAGCAACCATAGAAATTGGTCTAGTATAGACACCCTTACTAGTGAGAACATCTACAACTCTCACATGATTATCCCGACCCAAATGGCAGTGAGTTACCCTACCAATATTCCATACGAGAGGGGGACTTGGATCTCGCAAAAGAACCATATCTCCCACTCGCACATCAGGCTGGGAAAGCCGCCACTTCTCTCCTCTGTTAAGTGAGCCGAGATACTCCAGCTTCCAACGGCGCCAAAAGGAGTTTCGCAAAGAGTCTAACTTCCTCCAGAAAATAGGCAACCTGAGATCACAGCGTCGACTCAGCAAAGGAGGCGTAGAAGCTAAAGAACAGCCTATTAAAAAATGACCAGGTGTTAAGGGAAGAAGATCCTTAGGATCATTAGACAAAGGCGTGAGCGGCCTAGAATTTACAATACCCTCAACCTGAATAATTAAAGAATTGAATTCCTCATAGGAAAGGATGGCTGAACCAAGGGTTTTCTTCAGCTGTCTCTTCGTGAGCTTTATGCAAGATTCCCAACGACCACCATGATGGGGGGCGTATGGGGGAGTGAAATGCCATTTGAATCCCTTAGCATGCGAAAAATTAGAAAACTGTTCCTTAGCAGAAGGGGAGGTAAGCGCAGTTTTCCAAAGATCAAAAGTACTAACAAAAATTTTTGCGTTATCTGAGAAAACCTCAGAAGGAACACCCCTTCTAGCGGCAAATCTAGAAAAGGCTGCTATAAAATAAGGAGTAGAAGCACTTGTAACCAACTCAAGGTGAATGGCTCCTGTCACCATGCACACAAATAAAGAAATATAAAGTTTACCTAACAACTTTCGCTTAGATAAAGGGGAATTAACTTGATAGACATAAGGACCGGCATAATCGATACCCGTTAGGGCGAAAGGCTTACTAGGTTCGGAACGAAAATATGGCAAGTTTCCCATAATTTGCGTGATTGGCGGGGGCTTAGATTTGAAACAAGGTATACATTTACGAATAACAGAAGAAACTTCATGAACACCGTTAATGAGCCAATATTTCTCGCGAATTAAACAAAGCAAAGTGCGGGTGCCAGCGTGCAAATTCTGATAATGAAATTTCTTTACGATAAGAGTAGTAATAGGATGTCTAGAAGGGAGAATAATGGGATGTTTTTTCTCATCTGAGTAACTAGAATATTCTAGCCTACCCCCCACTCTTATTAATCCATCTTGGTCCAAAAAAGGGGTGAGAGGTAACAGCCTACTAGACTTTGGTAAAGCTTTTTTGCTTAAAAGCGTCTGATACTCAAGAAAGAATACTTCTTGTTGCATGAGAAACAAGATTCTACGAGTAGCAAATTCCAATTCCATTTTAGTGAGAAAGGGTTGCGGTTTCACAGGCTGATCAAGAACAAGAAATTTCCATCGAAATAAATATGCTACCACACGAATTAATTTATTAAATGAAGAGTAACGCTGAAACAGACTAGTAGCAATAGAAGTTAGAAAAAGGGAAGCGGTAACAATGCGAGCATCAGGAACATCTTCTGCGAGTGGATTAGATGAACGAGGCCAACAAGAGAAATCCTGACTGAGCCACGCCGGACCATTCCAGTATAATTTAAGAGAAATTAATTTCTTGGGCAAGCAGCCACGTGAAATTATATCAGCGGGGTTTTCTTTTCCCGGAACATGATTCCATTGGTCAAAATGAGACAACTCTTGTATTTTAGAAACGCGATTAGCCACAAAAGTGGTCCAATGCGAAGAAGGTTTTGAAAGCCAAGCTAACACGATGGAAGAATCACTCCAAAACCATGTGGTCGAAAATTTCAAATTTAAACTGATTTTTAATTTGCTGGCTAATTCCACAGCCATTACAGCAGAACATAATTCCAATCTAGGCAAAGATATGGATTTGAGTGGGGCTACCTTTGATTTTGCGCAAATTAAATTGGAAAATCCGGGTAAAGTATTGGAAGAGCGGCCTACTAAATAGGCGCAGCAACCGTATGCCTTTTCAGAACTATCTGCAAATACGTGCAAATCGAAATACTGACATGAAAGGTCCGAAATTAAAGTGCGGGGAATAGAAATTTGAGAAAGATCTAACAAACTCTTGCGGTATTTCAACCACTCATCCAAAAGGGGGGAGGGTACCTCCTCATCCCAACCAATTTTCAATAACCAAAGTTTTTGCAAGAAAATTTTTGCAGTAATAACCACCGGAGCAATGTACTGCAAGGGATCAAAAACTTTTGCTATTTCTGATAATAATTGCCTTTTCGTTTGAGGGTGAAACTCAGATAAGTGTACCTGATAGCAAAAGGTATCTGAAGAAGGAGACCAAAAAACACCCAAGGTTTTAATAGCTGATTCCTCAGTAGGAAGCGCAACACATTTGTCAACAGGAGTTACTTGTGAAAAGTTAGATAAAAATTCGGTTGAGTTCGAGTTCCACTTATGAAGGGTAAACCCACCACCGGAAAGAAGAGAGTTTAAATCTTCACAAACAAGAAGTGCGTCAGAGATACTAGGAAAAGAATACAGAAAATCATCTACATAAAATGCAGTTTTCAAAACTTCAGAAGCTAGAGGATGAAAAAGATGACCATCTTGTTCGGCCAACATGTGAAGAGATCGTATTGCGAGAAAGGCAGACGGCTTAAGACCGTATGTCACTGTTCTTAAACGAAATATTTTTATAGGTTTTGCATTGTCGTCTCGCCACAAAATTCTTTGCAAATCACGTTGTTCTGAATTTACTAGAATTTGCCTATACATTTGCTTGATGTCAGCAAGGACAGCAATGGGGAATAGACGAAAGTTAAGTAAAACTGAAGTAAGATCTGTCTGAATAGCGGGTCCAGAATGCAGAGTGTCATTGAGAGAAACACCATTAGCATCTGGAGATGACCCATTAAAAACCACTCTTATCTGTTCTCGGGTGGAAGAATTTTTCCAAACCGGATGATGATTAAGATATACTATTTCTTTAGGAGGATTACTAATTTCTTCAGATTTTGCAACGACTTCCATGTGATTCGCTGATTCGTATTCTTCCATGAAGGAAGTATACTGAGTTTTTAAGAGAGCATCTTTTTTAAAGCGATTTTCAATTGCGAATAAAGCTTTGAGAGCTCTGGAATGTGATTCTGTAATAACAGGGGGGTTAAAAATGCGAGGAAGAGTAACCACGAATCTGCCTTCAGTAGTGCGAACAGTGGTTTCTACGTAGTGTGTTTCACAGATCTCATTATTGAGAGAATGAGGTGAGGTGACTTGAATATCCTCAATGTCCCAGAACTTAATTAATTCTTGATTTAAATCAGCACCAACAAAATAACAATGAGATTTTTGTTGAACGGGGTTGCGGTATATTTGCCCAGTGGCAATCCAACCAAAATCAGTTCTACGAAAGAAAACATCACGGGCAACTTTAACCTTTTCCGGATGTAAACATTGCCAAAAAATGCTGGCACTTAAAAGAATTTCTACAGATGAAGCTCTGTTGAAATTCGGATCTGCAAGTTGCAAATGATGCGGAATATTCCAACCCTGGACTTGAAAAGAAGTAATGGGGGTGTCATTACCTATGGAATTTATAATTAAAAAATCTAAATTTAAATGAATGCCAAGATTATTGGAATCTTTTACATCCACTTTAGCATAACTCAGAGATTGCGATTTGGAACCATTAATTCCTGTAACTTCTATAGAAGTAGGGCATATTTGTAGACCTAACTTGCGAACTAGCGATTCACTGATAAAATTGTTAGTTGCAGCATTATCTAACAATCCCCTTACAGAAACCCATTTTCCGTGAACATTCTTCACTAGAATTTGGACAGTGGACAATAAAACTTGAGTTTTACTGAACGAAACAGAGCTTTGAGTAAAAGACTGAGCGTTATTCGGCAAAGTCTCAGAATGAGATTTAGCGGATGAACTATTGGTTGCTGATGACCGCGATCTTTCATGCCTATGCAGGAGAGTATGATGCTTTGCTTTACAGTGAAAACATAACCGTTCAGAACGACAATTGCTTATCATATGTGTCGCTGATAGGCAATTAAAGCAGTGCTTGTGGGTGGTAATTAATTTGCGTCTTTCATCCACAGATAAAGATTTGAATTGAGCGCATTGGTACAAGTTATGTGGTTGTTGACACAAAACACAAGCTTGTGCTTGATTGGAAGACCGAATATTGGTAGAAAAGACATGTGACCTTAGTACTCTCTGAGTGGGGCTGATGTCCTTACTATTAGAGGGAGGTTTGAAGGTAGCGCTACTCTTTTGACTGGCTACAGCAGAGAGAATTTGGCATTTCGCCTTTAAGAATTTAATAATAGCTTCATAGGTACACAATGAATGTTGCGACAGAGCTGCTTCCCAATCTTTTAAAGTTTTAGTGTCTAATTTAACAGAAATAAGATGAATCAAAAATAGATCCCAATGGTCAACTGGTTGGTCCAAATTTGCAAGCGCACGAATATGAAGTTCCGCAGCATCGATCAGATTACGAAGCGAGGCAAGATTATCAGCTTGAACAATAGGTAAATTGAATAAACCCTGTATGTGACGTTGAGTTTTTAAACGAGTGTTCCCAAACCGATCTCTGAGAAGTGCCAAAGCTACTTCATAATTTTCATTTGTCAACGTAAGCTCTTGGATGAGTTTAAGTGCGTTGCCTTGCAAGGACAAACGCAAATAATGAAACTTCTGTATTGAAGGAAGAGAATCGTTTTCGTGAATCAATGAATTGAATAATTCAAAAAATGGTTCCCATTTAGCTTCATCTCCGGTAAATTTAGGTAATTCTATTTTCGGTAATATAACACGGGAAGGAAAAGAAGAAGATTCTGAAGGAATTTTCTCCTGCTTTTCCTGCAATGTTAAACTTCTTAAAAGCTGCTTCGCGTCTGCGAACCCCTTATAATATAGATTTTCAACCTCACAACGGTCACTTTGCTGATCGGGATCCTTGGTCTCAATATTACTTTGGATCTCATCATATTTTTCAAAGGCCTGTTCATAACCTTTCAGTCTTTGAGAAATTATGTCACTATTACGTTCTTTTTCCGGGAGCTCATCTAGAAAAGTGCGAAAACGCGTTAACTTGCCTTTGACAGAAGCTCTGGCATTAATGAGTTTCTCGTCAATCGGCATTATGAAAGTTTGTTGTGTACTCACGACTATACTGTGAGCTGGTACACCTTGCTTCGGAAGAAGTTGACAGTCTGCCAGAAAAGAGAGTGCGGCTTCCCCTGCGGTGAAATACGGGCCTGCTGTTTGTCTCCCTTCTCAGTGCCAACCATATACACTCGAGCTGAAACTTTCGAAGTAGATTAGAAAACACAATTTTTAAAATATTAACACACTCAATGTTCAGTATGGCATTTAAATTTTGAATTAGTTCCAACATTAAGAAATTTGAAGATTTGGTTAAACAGAATGTTTACAAGCATCCCGGTTATGGGCACCAAAGTGGTTATGTGGAGAACAGCCCAGATTCATCAACATAAACGGGAGGACAGCATCAGGCTTAAGGCCTGGACAAAATAACTTCCTTGAGAGAAGATTAGACTGAAAGGATTGGGCTAAGGAAATGCGGCCTGGTTCTTTCAATACTAGACTGAACATTGAGAGTAAATACAATACTTTTATTTTTAGGGTGAAACTTGCAAACACATTAATAAAGCCTTAATTAAAAAATTAGTTATGCTGGCCCGCCTGGGGCAGTTTCAAATGTTCATTAATTTTAATTAGGTTGGCCCAGCCATGGGCTATTACTCAAAAGTTCATTCTGCTTGATGCACACACAAATTTAATATTCTTGCACTTGCTAGCAAACACTTAAAACGAAGATGATTAAGATAATAATAAAAAAGGCACAAACTTATCTTTAGTGGCGATGACTAGAAGCATGCTGACGGAGACTGCCGTGGCCAACACTAGATTTTTTGGTAGTAGAATTTGAAATGTCCAGCATCAGGAAAATAACTTCGCCAGGGCGACCAGCGCTGTACATTGGCTAACATCGTTAGGTTTTGATGCTATTTCTTGAATGCCAAATAACATGGCATTTAGAACTGCGATTTGATGCAGCTTCTTGCGGTTTGGAGTAAAAACGTAGAATGCACTTTCTCAGTGCTGAAGCTCTCTGCTGTTGCGTTTCCTGGTAGTTTCACTCATAAATGCAGATTAGGCCTGAAGTTTAGAAGGCCCCGGAGAAGGGCGGAAGGCACGAATGCCTCTCGCTAGTTGAAGAAGACCGTAGAAGGTTTGAAGAAGGAATGCTGATGGAGAGCAAAACGCCGCCACTTAAATAATAACATCATGGAAACGTCTGGAAGCCAAGCTGGCGGGCGATGATTGGCCAGGGCAAGCTGTGACGTCAGTCATACAGGAAGGCAGCAAGCAAGTCGACACCCTTATCAGTATGCGATCGTAAGCTGGAGGCGCATGACCTATTAACACGCTGAGGTAAGAGTCTTAGATATATATATAGAGAGAGATTAAACACTAGTAATAAACATTATAATGTTAACAGAAATGAATAAGTACATATGTTTTCGTTCGGTGGTCTCAAAAGCATTTAACTGACAAATGCGGCACAAAAGAAAAACGCACTATAAACATCACGAAAGTGATCACCCTCCCTTTAAAAAAATTCTGTGCGGCGATGGTAATTTTCTTTCCATGGCTTCGAATGGGTACACCTCGACCAGGTCTTGACAATACCCAAACTGGATGTATCCTCAGTCTACCTCTACGTGAAGTCATCCTTTTAAACGTCACCACTCGCAAGCAAAAAAAAAAGCTAACTTTAATCTAATTCACTCTAGCCTATGAACACAAACCTAAGCTTAAACTGACTCTAACACTGCTACATTAATAAATAACGGACACTAATGAATTATAAGTATAAATCCTACAAGTAAAAGTAATTAACTAATTAACTTAAATCAAAACAATTATAACTCATAAAAACAGCAGATTATGAAACGCAGCAAGGCGAGTGTGCACTTAAACCAAAACAATTATAACTCATAAAAACAACAGATTATGAAACGCAGCAAGGCGAGTGTGCACTGGAGGCAACCAAACAAGCCAGCTGTCGACGACAATAACGTGGCCAAATAGCATCCTACAAATTGGTAGCGCTGTATGGTTTCCATGGCAACAAGCCTTGCAGACGATCTAGTCGTTAACTGTTTTTGCCCAGTGGAGCCGAACTGTCAGATTCCAACTCTGGAAAATACGCCTATAGGCATGGTCTAACCTACAATTTACATATGACAGGCAATATATTCTTAAAGTACACATATCCAATGGTTCTTATCATTACCTCTGTAAAATCAGCATCAAATGGTATGTTGATTACAACTAATGAATTGTCATAGGATGAGAAAATGAGAAAATTACAAACTTCCAATCCACTTAGCAGCATTTGCAGCTGCACCTGACCGTAATATTGATGATTTGTCTTTAAGGATAAAGTATTTTCCTCAATCGACCCATTTAAATATTTTAGGGCCTGCACTACGTCAACTGCAGTCTGCGTTTCACCTGCTAGAGGGCACTTAACCTCTACACAACAGAGTGAACTAACCACACCATCCAGACTTACACCTAACCATGGGGCACTTGGAGGAACAATGATGCCCACTGGTTCCACTTTATTTTTAAAAGCAATTTCATAAGCTTCTAAGGCTACTAGTTCAAATTTTTTCCCATGAACAATTGCCATGTTTCCCTTGAAATCAGTTTTGAACAGCCTACTCACTTTTAAATTCCAGTCAGGGCTTTTATTTTTGCTGTAAGCATAACGAATAGAATAAAAAGTGTGATCTCTTCTCCCTCAATAGCATGTAATGAATACGGATAGGGTTGGCACTCGCCGCTACGCAGCGCTACAGTCGACTTGAGATTGTTGATTTCCACATATGTTTATGTGTTTATGTGCGCTATATTAAGTATTTAATCGGTCGGAGTGTTTTGGTGGTGTTCTGTGCAAACGTTTATTGATATACAAGTGCTTACATTATTACTTCATAGTATTAATACCTGAAATGCTATTGTAGGAAGCATTAACTAAAATGGAATTTAATTTCTTGTCGTGTGTTGACGTTATCTTCGTGTGTTAATTTTATTGTTAGTTAATGTAAGTAAACATCAGTTTAGCCCTTACATTTTCATGAGTGCTTAATGAGAGTAGTGAAGATGCCTTGCTGTTTTGTACCAGTATGCAGATCTAGCTATGGGGACTGTAAAGAGGTTAGACGGTTTTTCAAACCTCCTAAAGATAAGGAACGTTTTATCAAGTGCAAAGGGGGCATACCAGGAAAGGATAGGGAACTCACTGAAAAGTCCTACATCTGTGAAGCTCACTTTTCAGAAGATTCAATTGTTAAATTTGACAAATTTGTGATAGAAGGGAAGGAAGTAGTACTTCTCCCAAGAATCAACTGGCGATTGAAAGACTATTCTGTTCCATATATATTTCCTAATTTGCCTAAGTATTTGTCCAGTATGGTGTAAATAAAAATGCTATTGATGCCATTAAATACTACTTCTGTGAAGAAAGGGATGAGAATAAAAAGACAATGAGTTTAAAAACATATATCTACCGTAATGCTGAAGGAGGCGTGATCAGTTTTAGGCAATAGCCTACTCCAAGAAGTGGTCATGACTATGCCTTCTATGTCTATTTAATATTAAGTTCTTCTGAAATGATATTAGTTTACTAATTTTGGTGTTTGTGGAGTGAAATTTATGGTTATTATTGAATTTTATAGTAATCTACGGTAAAGTTGAAAGTTGCGATCGTACGGCTTTTTTTGGCTGTGTTGCAAGATGTTAAGGGAATGCAAAATGTGTAACAATGTGAAGAAATCCTTTCTGATAGCGAGGTTAATTTTTCCGTTCTTTTTTTTAAATTTACCGATAGCTGGCAAAACGAATTGCATTTTGAACTTGCTCTCTGTCTTCGATTATTGTCGAAACTCGACTATTACAGGAGACGACTTATTAAATTATAATTGGGCACAGTAAAGCAAGTGGAGATGTCGAACTTATTAGCGCCTATGAGGATATCTTGCGGTGTTTTAACATGTAAAAGAGGTTGCAAGGTTTTAAAAGTCTCGTAAGCGCCAACGCTAACTTACATCACAGATCGGTGCCAGCGCTGCGCTGCGGCGGACCAGACGTACTAGGCCAGTGATATCACTTCTTATTCTATTCGTTATGCTGTAAGTAAAAACACTGTAACAAGTAGTACGGTACCAGTTAATCTTACTTTTCTTGCATTCTTCCAAATTTCTCCAGATTGGGTAAGAGTTGTCGAACATAATTTTACACTGTCTTCATATGTGAGAGCTACCTTCTCATTAAAAAATTGAGCAATGTCACCTTGAAGTTCTGCATCAAAATCAACCATAGCACAAAATTGTGGCTACAAGTTGTTGTTAGTAGTGGTTTTTGGGGGGTTCAGTGACCACCGCCACCGCTCCACCGCTGGAATTTAAAGATGGCGATATCTTTCGAGCGAATTATTGGAGGAAGTCGTGTCTTGTGTCAAATTACTCGGGGTGAAGCCCCCTTTTCAACCCATTATTTATTTTTATTAAATTCTGACAAAGGGCCTAACTACACATTTTGAAAATGTTGTCATGGATGGTGCGCTTTTCAAATAAAGATGGTGAGCACAGCTTACTTAACCTAGCCTATCCTAGTCAAGCTATTCTAGTCTAGTATACCTAATCAAACCTAATTGAGGACATGCCAAGGGCCTAAGTGCAAAACTTGGTAAATGGATGCTCTATAGCGCTGAGGGTAATGCATACACCCAAGTACACGGGGCACACGAACTATTCCTTGCTGTTTTTTCTGAAGGGTGGGGGAAAGCTAGCGCCGGGGCTAATGCACACACCAAAGTACATGAGGCACAGGCAACTATCCCATACTGATCTTATAGAGGGTAAGGTAAGTCTGTCATGTGTGATTTTAAAACATGCCAACTCTCGCAGTGTATGTCGTCACGTGAAGCAGGTGTTACAACCGGATGCAAGATCAGCGTTAGGTTAAGAAAGTGTGTGAAACATAATTCTTGCTGACGTAGAATGTCAGCGAAAAAAGAACTCACCACCGGATGCAAGGTTTAGTGTTACAAAATAGCAAGTTTGTGAAACATGATCCTTGCAGACGTAGGATGTTAGTAAAACATGATCTTGCCACTGTAAGCAAGGTGTTGTGTTACAGGATGCAGGTGTGTGAAACATAAATCTTGCAGATATATGATGTCACGTAATGTAGGCGTTTATTATCGACCATGAGAAACGTTACATCGACAGACATTTGAGACGACACAGGTGCACACATGACATAGGCGTGTTTGTGGTATAAAAGGCTAGGGAGGGGGAAGGCCTTTCTCACTTTGTACTTGAATCTCGTGAACGACAGTTGACAACGTGTTATCTCTACAGCTTACCTGTGTGGTGTAAGAGGACTTGAAAATACATTACTATTCTGGTAAGTATGTTTTCTTTTAAAAATATATTTAGTTGGTTATAAGCACTCTATCAAGTTCCAATGTTCACCACTATGTGTCAGTGACAAGGGTGTTTGGTAACCGAAGTTGGAACTACTCAACAATCGTGTGAAGCTAAATTTGAAGGTTGGATTTGATTAACACTCTATCATGTTTCAATGTTTACCGCTAGGTGTCAGTGACAGTGCCATACTTATACCAAAGTTGGAACTACTTGACAATCTTGTGAAGCAAAATGTATAGGTTAGATTTGATTAACACTCTATCAAGTTCAATGTTCACCGCTAGGTGTCAGTGTCGGTGGTATATAGTAACCCCCAGTTAGAACTACTTGAAATTAGACTTGCTGAGAGTCCACAGATATTCAATTCAAATACCCTACTATGGCCATTGGCTGTAATATAATTTAAATATTTATATTTTACTTTGTTTTATTTTTATTAACATTGATGATTTCTTTTTTTATAGGCAATTTTGGAAAGTGATTGATAATCATCATGTTGAAGTGTGGTGAATGTAAAAAACAGTTTTCAAGACCTGACAGCCTTCAACGCCATGCAAGTACTAAGCATAATCTTAAAATGTTTGTGTGCAGTCATTGTGCTATGACATTTAACAGACAGGATAGTCATACGCGACATGTAAATTTAAAGCATGTCAGTTCAGCACCTTTCTCGTGTTCAGTTTGTGAACTTGGTTTTTCTACTGTAAAGCGATATCAATCCCACATGGTTGAAGTGCATGGAGAACAACAGGAATTAAGAACTGAAAAACCATCAACTAGCACAGACCCTTTAAACAAATGTGATGCTCAAAATCGTAAACGTTCTCAAGATTGTGAAAATAGTTGTACAGTAAAAAGAATAAAGAATGGTGAACCTTCGATAACGCATTGTGATGTATGTAATATTGATATACCTTCTTCAATTATTCATGGACATTTACGCAGTATTCATCATAAAAATAACGCTTGCCGTGAACGAAATTCTGCGAATATTCATCAAATTGGTAGTGCGTTTAAAAGTCGAATTGCTAGTTACAGACTTCACAGTGAAGAAAAAACTCAAAGTATTGAAACATTTTTAAAGACTGTTCAACCTAGTGTGTTTGGCTTGGTAGATAATATTTTAGTAGAGCATAAAACATTTAAAATGAATTTCGAACTCTTTGGGCTGTATGTAAAACCTGGGAGTGAAGGTGAAATTATGGATATCAAATCCTTTAATACAAAAAACGTAATTGTTAGTGAATCAACTAATATCAGTGATATGTACCAAGATATTGCAAGTGATATCATTGTAAAGAGTGAAGAGTTCCAGGAAAGGGAGTCAGGCTGGGCGTTGGTTGAAGTACTTTATTTAGAAACCAACATCATACATCATCATACATTGATTTACCTGCATGGATCAAACGGAAGAAAGCTGTTGCGAACGTTTGGAATTGTGATCAAGCATGTTTTGCGTGGGCTGTAACCTCAGCTCTCCATTCAGCAGTGGGGCATATGGATAGAACATCATCTTATCCTCACTATTCTTCAGTTTTCGATTTTAAAGAAATGGAATTTCCTATGGAGATAAAAGACATTAAACGTTTTGAAGAGCAGAACAATGTAAGTATTAATGTGTATGGAATTGAAAAGAAGAGTATAATAGGTCCTCTATATTATACTCAGGAAGAAAGGATGCTCATGTTATTTTACTATACATAACTAAAGGTGAAAATGCCCACTATTGTTGGATAAAACATTTAAGTAGACTTGATGGTAGTCAGGTATCAAAACATAAATCGAAGAAGTGGTTGTGTGATGGTTGTTTGCTATATTTCAGAAAAGAGGGCCAACTAACTCAACATCAAAAATGGGGTTGTAATCATGTTTGTACGGTATTACCGACTCCTAAAAATAACATTCTAAAATTTAAGGATTATGAGAAACAGCTTCGAGTACCATTTGTTATATATGCTGACTTTGAGGCTTTGCTAAAACCATTTAATACATGTTCATCGAATCCAACCAAACCTTTTACCAACACTACTCACATTCATGATCCTCTTAGCTTTGCATATTATATTAAATATAGTTATGATGACTCTTTAAATAAATTTGAGCTCTATAGAGGACCTGATGCACCTAAAGTTGTTATCGAAAGACTTGAAAAAGATGCCATCCGTATATCCTCTATTTTAAATACGATCATTCCAATGAAGCCACTAACTTCATCAGAGCAAATGAATATTGAAACTGAAACTAATTGTTTTATATGTGGTGAATTTTTATATACAGATAGGCTTCGCGATCATGACCGTTTAACAGGGAAATATCGTAGTACTGCTCACCAAGAATGTAATTTAAAGTATAGAGTAAGTAAATTCATTCCGGTCATTGTACATAACGGTAGCAAATACGATAACCACTTTATCGTTAAAGAATTTGGAGCTTCAGATGTGATAATTGATGTGATTGCAATTAATAAGGAACAATACATATCGTTCACAAAATACATCAAAACTGTCAATAAAAAAACTATTAAACTGCGATTTTTAGATTCATTCCGCTTTATGCCAAGTAGTCTTCATAAGCTGGCTAGTAATTTAAAATCAGATCAGTTTCATGAAATTCAACGTGTCTTTCCTAAAGAAGATGATTTTAATTTGATTCGTCAAAAGGGTATATTCCCGTATGAATATATTAACTGTGTGGAACGTCTTGAAGGAGTGTTCTTTACCACCGAAAGATGCATTTTACAGTTCCTTAAACACAAGTCATATCAGTGATCAGGAATATTTACATACACAACGTGTATGGACACAGTTCGACATTCAAACTTTAGGAGAATTTTCAGACATATATTTGAAGACAGATGTGTTGTTATTAGCAGATGTTTTTGAAAATTTTCGGAATGATTGTATGAAAACGTATGACCTTGATCCTCGTCAGTATTTCACTGCTCCTGGGTTAAGTTTCAGTTCAATGTTGAAAAAAACGAAAGTAAATTTAGAATTAATGACTGATATAGACATGATCAATTTTATAAAATCATCAATTCGAGGTGGATTAAGCCAATGTCTTGGATGGTACTCTAAAGAGAATAATAAATACATGCCTAGCTACAACCCTTGTGAAGAGTCAAAGTATATTGTCTACCTCGATGCAAATAACCAATATGGTTGGGCTATGAGTCAATATCTACCACTGAAAGATTTTCACTGGCTGACACAATCTGAAATTGATGTCTTACATGTTAACACTCTAAATGATAACGATGATAAAGGATATATTTTAGAGGTAAATCTTGAGTACCCTAATGAGATACATGATGATCATAATGATTTACCATTCTGTCCTGAGACTATGAAATCACATCACGAACGAAAATGTTAATTGCTAATGAGAATGATAAATGTAAATATGTAATATATTATCAAAACTTGAAACAGTGTCTACAGCATGGATTGAAATTAACTAAAATTCATCGCGTATTGCAATTTCATCAGTCAGCATGGCTCAAACCGTATATTGATCTAAACAATAATTTAAGAACACAGTCAACAAACGCGTTTGAAAAAGATTTTTATAAACTCATGAATAATAGTGTTTTTGGAAAGACCATGGAGAATGTTGATAAGCGAGTTGATGTAAAGCTGATAACAAAGTGGGAGAATGATTGTAAAAGGTATGGTGCGAGCAACTTAATAAGCATTTCAATAGCATAGCTGTTCAATTATTCATGAGGATTTAGTTGTAATACAAATGAATCGTCTTAAAGTAACTTACAACAAACCTATATATGTGGGTTACACCATTCTGGAATTATCAAAAACACTTATGTATGAATTTCACTATGATTATGTAAAGAAAAACTATCTTGATAATGCTAAATTACTCTAGACAGACACAGATTATTTTATTTGTGAGTTTAAAACTGATGATTTTTATGAGGATATCAAAACTGAGCTAAATAGGTTTGATACAAGTGACTATCCCGAGGATAATATTTACCATTTACCTCTTGTAAACAAAAAGGTTCTTGGGAAATTTAAGGATGAAAGTGCTGGTGTTATTATAGACACCTTTTGTAGGCACAAAATCTAAATCATACAGCTATATGACAATTGATGATGTAGTAGTAAAAAAATTAAAAGGAGTGAAAAAGACTGTTGCTAGTAAAGAGTTAGATATAAGTGATTATAAGAATTGTATAGTCAGTAACCCAACTATATTATATAAGAAAATGTGTGTATTTAGAAGTAAAAATCATCAACTGTATACTAATTTGATGAACAAAGTTGCTTTAGGTAATGAAGACAACAAACGATTCATTATACCCAGCTCATTTGATACTCTCGCTTGGGGAAACAGTCGCATTGACGACTATTACTTTACTTAAGTCTGATGTTCATTATATTGTATTATCATTTGTAGTTGTATGTTTATATTGTAATATATTTGTAAAAACTCTAAGTATAATGTATAATGTGAGGCTACTGTAGTTTAGTAAAAAAAAAGAACATAAGTAATACATTTTAGTGTAAAATGTTTGCTTTTTATATTACGGAAAATATTTTCAAAAATGTACAGAATGTGTGAACTAAACAAGGGGAATGTAAAAAATGTAAAGTGGAAATTGTAAATATCCATATGTGAAAAAATGAAATGGCTATCACCATTTTAAAATTAAAAGACATAGTGATTTGGTAAACCTTAGTTTTTATTTCACAACAATAACAATAATGTACAAAATGTGTGAACTAAACAAGGGAAATGTAAAAAATGAAAAGTGGAAATTGTAAATATCCATGTGTGAAAATATGAAATGGCTAGCACCATTTTTAAAATTAGATAGATAGATAGATTTTTATTAATTCCATTTGATCAAATACATGCATTCAATACATTTTTGATATAGGA
The DNA here is from genome assembly GCA_946902985.2 of Meconema thalassinum. Taxonomy (NCBI): domain Eukaryota; kingdom Metazoa; phylum Arthropoda; class Insecta; order Orthoptera; family Tettigoniidae; genus Meconema; species Meconema thalassinum. Next base: position 524,614,040 of record OX336389.2, on the reverse strand, counting down.
CACGTCAGAATTTACATGCATAAAATAAAAGAACTAACAGGTATATATTACTAAGATTAAAACTATTTATAACTTATTATAATAGCAAATCTTAATAGATACAATCTTATTGCACAACTATTTACACCTCACTCTATTATCATAATATGAAAACTTAATTCTATAAATACAAGAACATACAGCTAGGTATTAAAATTAAATTAAAAAAGTAAAATATAGTTATAGATTCCATCACTCCTATACGCTAAAATATTCAACTACTGAGTAAAAACAATGGCACTGCAGATAAGCTTTCAACATTCTATCAAAGGTTTTTATTTTTGGGGCCAGTTTTATATACTGGGGTAGTTTATTGTATAATTTAACTCCAGTGTGAAAAGTTCCTTTTTGATATATGCTTGTGTGTGTGTGTGAAATATGAATGTTTTGATTTTGTCTTGTGTTATGCCTATGAACATCATTGTTTGTTTTAAGAAAAACATCTTTATTCATTAAATTCTTTTTAAAAAACATAATACTTTCAAAGATATATATGCAGGGCAGTGGGAGAATGTTTAAATCTTTAAACAGAGGTCTACATGATTCTCTAGAGTGTACATTTGCCATAATTCTAATCGCTCTCTTTTGTATCCTAAACGTGCTTAGTACATCTGGCGACATACCCCAAAATATGATCCCATATCTTAAGTATGAATGGAAATAAGCAAAATAAGTATTTCTTAATGTGTGCATGCTAGTGCAGGTTTTCAAAATACGTAACGCAAAGCACATCGAGTTCAGTTTAGTATTCAGATATTGTATATGTTTATTCCATTTCAAGTCTTGTTGTATCCATAGTCCTAAAAACTTTGTTTCTGATTTATTTTCTATTTGATGACCATTTAATGTTATATTGGGCATCGCAGGATTCCTATTCTGTATAGTGTGGAAATTTAGACATACTGTCTTTTTATAGTTTATTATGAGGCGATTATCTTGTGACCATTTGGTTAACTCTCCTGTAACGGAGTCAGCAGACTGCTGTATGACCTGTTTAGTTTCACCTTTTATTACGAGTGTTGTATCGTCCGCAAACAAAATTTCCTTATGTGAATGAACGTTCTGTGTTATATCATTGATATATAGAAGAAAGAGTAGTGGGCCCAAAACCGATCCCTGGGGTACTCCAAATTCAATAATTCCCTCATTGGACAATGTTTCATTAAGTAATTTGGTTCCATCATCCTTGTGTCTCAAGCTTACTATTTGTTTACGCCTTGTTTAGTAAGACTCTATCCATTTATTAGCTAGACCTCTAACACCATATTGATTTAGTTTGGTAAGGAGGATTTTATGGTCAACTACATCAAATGCTTTCGATAAATCCAAGAATAGGCCAGTTACATGTTCCTTATTGTCAATTAATTTCAGTATACTATTACTACATTCGTAAATTGCTGTCTGTGTAGATTTTTCCGTTCTAAATCCATGTTGTGAGTTTGATAATATTTTATTTTTTTCTATGAAACTTATCAGTCTCTTATACATAATTTTTTCCACAATTTTTGCAATACCAGTTGGTAAGGTAATAGGACGATAGTTATCTAATTCATCTTTTGAACCATTTTTGTGCACTGGAATTACTTTTGATAACTTCAAAATATCCGGGTAAGTTCCTGAGAGAATTGAACTGTTTATTAAGTGCGTAAGTGGATTTATTATATTTTCTGCACATTTCTTTAAAATTGCATCAGGGATGCCATCAATGCCAGCACAGAATTTATTTTTTAGCTCTTTTATAACTATTCTTACCTCTTCACTTGTGACATGATTTATAAATAAAGAATCACTGCATATATTTATTTTATTATTAGAATTTAGTGTATTTACCTGTGATTTATTTAATAATTTTTGCGGAATTTCCAGAAAATAGTCATTAAAAGTGTTTGCTATTTCCTCTGGATTATTAATCACTTTATTATTTCTGGTCAGTGTAATGTTCCTTTGTATTTTAGCAGATTTTCCAGTTTCTTTCTTTATTACAGACCACATAGCCCTGTTTTTATTAGATGATTGGGAAATAAAATTATCATTATGCATTTTCTTTGCTAGTCTTATTACCTTATTTAATATGCTAGTGTATTTTTTGTAGTATAAATTGAATTCAGGTGTTGTGTGGTATTGTTTATATAATTTGTGTAGAAATTTCTTTCTTTGACATGAATTTATAATCCCTGTTGTTATCCAATTGCTAGTTTTGTTATTTTGAACAGTTCTTCGTTTAAAGGGGAATGCTATTTCAAAATAGTGTTTTAGGGTACTGTTAAATGCATTAAATTTATCATTTACATTTTCTAGTTCATAAATTTCTGACCATGTTTCCTTATTTAATAAGTCATTGAAATATGTAACATTTGATTCAGTGAATGACCTGCACTTTGATTTTACTCCATTATCATTATTGATTACTTCGGATACTTCAAAACTCAGTATTTGTCCATGGTGGTCACTAAAACCCGGACAATAGACTTCTATTGAATGGTGATATTTATCTGTATTTATAAAAATTTGATCAGGAGTGGTTTTACTAAATTTTGTTATTCTTGTTGGTGTATTTACTGTAGGTTTCAGTCCATAGGAAATTAGTAACTGGTTTAATAATTCACAATTTCTATCAAGTTTTAAGAAATCCACATTTACATCCCCACAAATTATTATATCGAAATTTACTGTGCTCATGTTATTGAGTAACAATTCTAGTTTATCTATAAATAGAGGAAACTTTCCTGACGGAGAACGGTATACGCATACAATTATTAACTTAAACTGCTGAATTTTTACGGCAGAGAATTCAAAATCCTGTTCCATAATTAGATAATCATAAGCTGTTATCTGTTCATGATCTAAATTATTTCTTAAGAAGATGCAAGTACCACCATGGCTAATATTAGATCTAGAGTATTTACTAGCTTGTATAAACCCTGGGAATTGAATTAATTCGAGTTGTTCCTCTTTCAGCCAATGTTCTGAAATACATAGTGCTGAGATGTCTTTAAGTTCATTTTTAAGCATTAGATTTATGTAATCAATTTTATTATAAAGAGACTGGACATTCTGGTGGTAAATTTTAAATTTGTTACTTTTGCAAGCTTGTGTTGGTGATTTATTTACATTATTATTATCATAATTGTTATTATTATTGTTGCTAGACAAATCCGAAATACCATTGTTGCACTCCGTTAAATTTGACTTCAAAAGATGTGAATGCCAAACCTCACGTTTGGCTTCTTCTACCAGTTTCCCTGCTTCCACTCTAATGATATTACTGTTGAATTATTCTTACCATTTGAATTTACAATTTTGCAGATTTCATCACTAAGATACTCTTTTCCTAATCTATTTAAGTGTAGGCCATGCCGAGTGTGGAACTTCCTGTCTAATTTACTTACATCTACAATTTGGACATTTGGAAAACTCTTACAAATTTTATGAATTTTTCCATTTGTAGCCTCTATTTCTACATTTACACATGACTTGGGAATTAAATCGTGTCTCTGCGGAATATTTACAATAATGACATTTGTTTTTTGCATGGATGGCAATGTACCCTTTAAATCTTTGATTACCTTTTTACTCTCATTTCTATACACGTCGTTTGCTCCAGCGATGATCACTGCGTAGTCCTTTGCAGTAAGGGACGCACACTCTCCTATCATCCCGTTCGTGACTTCTGCAATCTGAGCTCCTGGCTTCACTGTCGAAGTGACCTCCATTTCTCGGCTTCTCTCCAAAACGCTTGCTGCTACATCTCGCCCGTGGCTATCCGCAAATATCCGCATCTTCCTGGATTTTCTCTTTATCACTTTCTTCTTTTCTTCTTGAGGAAAGTCATAAAAGGTATAGTGATCTGGTGAACCTTATTTTTATTTCACAACAAAAAATGTACAGAATGTGTGAACTAAACAAGGGGAATGTAAAAAATGTAAAGTGGAAATTGTAAATATACATGTGTAAAAAAATTAAAAAAATAAGAAATGGCTATCACCATTTTTAAAAATAAAAGACATTGTGATCTGGTAAACCTTGTTTTTATTTCACAACAAATAGGGCTTTACAAAATAGAATACAAAGAAATACCAATTCCTCAATCCTTTTCATTGTTCATGTCCACTCATCATTAACTTTCCTTTTATAGCCAACCTCTTTCCCACTGAGGCATTATAGGATGTCAAACGTTGTTTAGCTCTTTTCAACAATACTTCATCCGCCACACGTCTTAAAGCAGAATGACTATGACGATATGAAAGGTCGTGTTCTTTACATGCTTGATCCAAAGAATTAATAGATATTCACTTAGCATAGGGTCTTGCGACCATGATTTTGGTACATGTTGCCAGATTTCTTTCACGGTATTGACTGTCACATAATAAATGAACAACTTGGAGAATACTAATAATTCTTCTTTGGTAAAACAATCTGCATATCGAGGGCAGATAACCTTGTAGTTCCACCCTTAAAACAACAACACTACCTCTTGCATAGTATGTGATGTTGATGGCTCCTGAGACGTGGAATATGGATTAAACATAACTTTTACAACAAGTTGCTCAATAAACAATTCTCAATCTTGAGTCCCAGTTTTTTTTTTCATAAAACGTGATAGCAAAACACTATTGATTATCATTCAGCATTAGAGTTCTATATGAAATAGATAAGAAAAGGGCCATACTATACTTTTATATAGATAATAAACGGGTCATACTATACTCTCAACTACCCTAGTTTCAATTACGTTTCAAGGTCACTCTCTTGAACATTGTCGGGGACTATAGATAAACACCTATGTTCACACGGCTCACTCTTGCGGCGCGCGCGGGCATGAATAATTCAGGATGATGTTAATGGCTTATGTGGATGGCTTAGGTTGGTGGCTTATGGCGGTGGTTTATGGTGGTTTTTGTTGGTGGCTTTCGGTGGTGGCTTACGGTGGTGGCTTATGTTGGTGGCTTACGGTGGTGGCTTATGGCGGTGGCTTATGGTGGCTTACGGTGGCGGCTTAAGGTGGCTTATGGTGGTATTACAGGTTCGCCAGGTAGCCTTACCTGTGGCCGGCTGACCATACTATTACCGCGTATTAAGTGTAAAGACGGCAAACATGACCACGTAAAACCGTGAGTTCATGTTTCGCTGACGTAATCGTATGTTTCCACGCACTTCCTGGTGTTTTGCGCGCGTCTTAGTGGCTAAATTTGAAACTCTAGACGAGATGTTTTGGCCGGCCACAGGTGGGGCTACTTGACGAGCCTGTAATACCACCATAAGCCACCAAAAGCCACCACCGTAAGCCACCAACGTAAGCCACCATAAGCCACCGCATAAGCCACCATAAGCCACCGCCATAAGCCACCAACATAAGCCACCATAAGCCACCACCGTAAACCACCAACAAAAGCCACCATAAACCACCGCCATAACTTAACTTAACCTTTGATTGATCCCTGTTGATTGACCCCTTTTGATTGATCTCTGCTGATGTATCCCTTTGGACTGGTCCCTGTTGACTAGCCCCCTTTGGACGGGTCCTTTTTGAAGAGAGTCATTTTTTGACGGGTCCCGGAGGACGGGTCCTTGTTGACGGGTCCCTGTGGGCGGGTCCCTTTGACATAATTTGAATAAAATGCATGGGCCAGTCCATAGGGATCAGTCCAAAGGACAATTAGTTTCAGTTTCAAAATTCATTTGCTCTGATGACGTTAGTGGCTTCATTGGAATGATCGTATTTAAAATAAAGGATATACGGATGGCATCTTTTTCAAGTCTTTCCATAAAAAATTTAGGTGCATCAGGGCCTCTATAGAGCTCAAACTTATTTAAAGGGTCATCATAACTACATTTAATATAATATGCAAAGCTAAAAGGATCATGAATGTGAGTAGTGTTGGTAAAAGGTTTGGTTGGATTCGATGAACATGTATTAAATGGTTTTAGCAAAGCCTCAAAGTCAGCATATATAACAAATGGTACTCGAAGCTGTTTCTCATAATCCTTAAATTTTAGAACGTTATTTTTAGGAGTCGGTAATACCGTACAAACATGATTACAACCCCATTTTTGATGTTGAGTTAGTAGGTCCTCTTTTCTGAAATATAGCAAACAACCATCACACAACCACTTCTTAGATTTATGTTTTGATACTTGACTACCAACAAGACTACTTAAATGTTTTATCCAACAATAGTGGGCATTCTTACCTTTAGTTATGTATAGTAAATTAACATGAGCATCCTTTTTTTTCCTGAGTATAATATAGAGGACCTACTATACTCTTCTTTTCAATTCCATACACATTAATACTTACATTGTTCTGCTCTTCAAAACGTTTAATGTCTTTTATCACCATAGGAAATTCCATTTCTTTAAAATCGAAAACTGAAGAATAGTGAGGATAAGATGATGTTCTATCCATATGCCCCACTGCTGAATGGAGAGCTGAGGTTACAGCCCACGCAAAACATGCTTGATCACTATTCCAAACGTTCACAACAGCTTTCTTCCGTTTGATCCATGCAGGTAAATCAATGTATGATGATGTATGATGTTGGTTTCTAGATAAAGTACTTCAACCAACGCCCAGCCTGACTCCCTTTCCTGGAACTCTTCACTCTTTACAATGATAGCACTTACAATATCTTGGTACATATCACTGATATTAGTTGATTCACTAACAATTACGGTTTTTGTACTAAAGGATTTGGTATCCATAATTTTACCTTCAGTCCCAGTTTTTACATACAGCCCAAAGAGTTCGAAATTCATTTTAGATGTTTTATGCTCTACTAAAACATTATCTACCAAGCCAAGCACACTAGATTGAACAGTCTTTAAAAATGTTTTAATACTTTGAGTTTTTTCTTCACTGTGAAGTCTGTAACTTGCAATTCGACTTTTAAACGCACTACCAATTTGTTGAATATTCGCAGAATTTCTTACACGGCAAGCGTTATTTTTATGATGAATACTGCGTAAATGTCCATGAATAATTGAAGAAGGTATATCAATATTACATACATTACAATGCGTTATCGAAGGTTCACCATTCTTTATTCTTTTTACTGTACAACTATTTTCACAATCTTGAGAACGTTTACGCTTTTGAGCATCACATTTGTTTAAAGGGTCTGTGCTAGTTGATGGTTTTTCAGTTCTTAATTCCTGTTGTTCTCCATGCACTTCAACCATGTGGGATTGATATCGCTTTACAGTAGAAAAACCAAGTTCACAAACTGAACACGAGAAAGGTGCTGAACTGACATGCTTTAAATTTACATGTCGCGTAAGACTATCCTGTCTGTTAAATGTCATAGCACAATGACTGCACACAAACATTCTAAGATTATGCTTAGTACTTGAATGGCGTTGAAGGCTGTCAGGTCTTGAAAACTGTTTTTACATTCACCACACTTGAACATGATGATTATCAATCACTTTCCAAAATTACCTATAAAAAAAAAAGAAATCATCAATGTTAATAAAAATAAAACGAAGTAAAATATAAATATTTAAATTAAATTACAGCCAATGGCCATAGTAGGGTATTTGAATTGAATATCTGTGGACTCTCAGCAAGTCTAATTTCAAGTAGTTCTAACTGGGGGTTACTATATACCACCGACACTGACACCTAGCGGTGAACATTGAACTTGATAGAGTGTTAATCAAATCTAACCTATAAATTTAGCTTCACACGATTGTCAAGTAGTTCCAACTTTGGTATAAGTATGGCACTGTCACTGACACCTAGCGGTGAACATTGGAACATGATAGAGTGTTAATCAAATCCAACCTTCAAATTTAGCTTCACACGATTGTTGAGTAGTTCCAACTTCGGTTACCAAATACGCTTGTCACTGACACATAGTGGTGAACATTGGAACTTGATAGAGTGCTTATAACCAACTAAATATATTTAAAAAAAACATACTTACCAGAATAGTAATGTATTTTCAAGTCCTCTTACACCACACAGGTAAGCTGTAGAGATAACACGTTGTCAACTGTCGTTCACGAGATTCAAGTACAAAGTGAGAAAGGCCTTCCCCCTCCCTAGCCTTTTATACCACAAACACACCTATGCCATGTGTGCACCTGTGTCGTCTCAAATGTCAGTCAATGTAACGTTTCTCATGGTCGATAATAAACGCCTACATTACGTGACATCATACCTCTGCAAGATTTATGTTTCACACACCTGCATCCTGTAACACAACACCTTGCTTACAGTGGCAAAATCATGTTTTACTAACATCCTACGTCTGCAAGGATCATGTTTCGCAAACTTGCTATTTTGTAACACTAAACCTTGCATCCGGTGGTGAGTTCCTTTTTCGCTGACATTCTACGTCAGCAAGAATTATGTTTCACACACTTTCTTAACCTAACGCTGACCTTGCATCCGGTTGTAACACCTGCTTCACGTGACGACATACACTGCGAGAGTTGGCATGTTTTAAAATCACACATGACAGACTTACCTTACCCTCTATAAGATCAGTATGGGATAGTTGCCTGTGCCTCATGTACTTTGGTGTGTGCATTAGCCCCGGCGCTAGCTTTCCCCCACCCTTCAGAAAAAACAGCAAGGAATAGTTCGTGTGCCCCGTGTACTTGGGTGTATGCATTACCCTCAGCGCTATAGAGAATCCATTTACCAAGTTTTGCACTTAGGCCCTTGGCATGTCCTCAATTAGGTTTGATTAGGTATACTAGACTAGAATAGCTTGACTAGGATAGGCTAGGTTAAGCTGTGCTCACCATCTTTATTTGAAAAGCGCACCATCCATGACAACATTTTCAAAATGTGTAGTTAGGCCCTTTGTCAGAATTCAATAAAAATAAATAATGGGTTGAAAAGGGGGCTTCACCCCGAGTAATTTGACACAAGACACGACTTCCTCCAATAATTCGCTCGAAAGATATCGCCATCTTTAAATTCCAGCGGTGGAGCGGTGGCGGTGGTCACAGAACCCCCCCCAAACCACTACTGTTGTTGACTAAAAGTTTATGGCATAGGGATAATTGTAGCAAATCATCACCACTCGAGACTTGAATAGTAGTAGCAGTTGTCTCCCTTAAGCGCAAAATGAGATCCAGCTCGGATCCCTGTGCCCCAGAAAGTAGAATATCCACTATATTATTCTCGCCTGCACTACCGACTAGGCGACTTTGTAGGGTTGATTTGACATTTGATCTTCCCATGTGGCAAAATTTGTTTACAGGAATCGCTTTGTCGTACATGTAGTTGTCTTTCTTTAACTTGCCCCATTGCTGCTTCAAATCTGTGGAGCTCAGGTCTTCCGAGTTTTCAATTGTGTGCCTATTACGAAAAGAAGAAAAAACAAATACAGTCAACTTGTACACTCTTCGATTTATCGGCTTCAACAGTATTATATCTTCTAAATTTAAATGCATCTACTTACCGAAATATGTAAAGCAATGTACCGACTACATGCTTACATTTTCCTGAACTTCCAGCCTTACAGGTACACGAACAAGTTAACTTTTTCTCGGCAACTGGTGATCGAATCTCAATTTTAATCTGGCGAGGAACTCCCTTCAAATTACTGGTTTGTAAGCATAAAGCTTCAAGTCTCACTAAATCTTCTGTTTCGGCTACTCTCCCACACATAATTATGTGTTTGGCATCTAAAATTGCCTGTCCTTCAACGAGAGGCCGCCTAGAATTCCCAACAACATTCAATACATCAATCAAGTCTATCTCCATTGCGTCCACCATTTTGTCGCGACCGACGTGCCACCTACATTCGATTGAGTTCGCGAATAACAAAGAATCATGATATTTACATGCACATGTAATCTACCAGTTGTGTTATCCAGAGTTGAAATCTGACAGTTTGGCGCCACTGGGCAAAAACAGTTGACGACTAGATCACACGCAAGGCTTGTTGCCATGGAAAACATACAGCGCTGCCAATTTGAATGACGCTTTGGCCACGTGTTTGTCGCTTGACCAGTCGCTTATTTGGTTACCTCCAGAGTGCACACTGACCATGCTGCGTTACAATTGTTTTGAATTAACTAGTTAATTACTTTTTTGTGTAGGATTTATACTTATATTTATAATTCTTTAGTGTCCGTTATTTATTTATATAGTGTAAGTTTAAGCTTAGGTTCGTGTGAATTAGAGTAAGGGTAGCTTTCTTTTTGTTTGCGAGTGGTGACGTTTTTAAGGATGACTTCTCGTAGAGGAAGCCCGAGGATACATCCAGTTCAGGAATCGACAAGAGCTGGTCGAGGTGTACCATATTCGAAGCCACGGAAGAAAAATGATTACCGGTATCGCCGCGCGGGATTTTTCGAAAGGAAGGGTGAAGGGCGAACTATTAATTCCATTCAGTCGTGCGCAGGAGCGTACTGCCTCTGCTCTTGGAATTAGTAACACTACTGTCTGGAGGGTAACTATGGAGAACTTCACTTCGCCCGAGGACTCTACATCAAAACTCAGCACGCCGGGGAAATCAAGACCTAGGAGTGCCAAGGTCACTGAACTCGATACCTTTCAAGAGGAGGCTATACGGCGCCACATATATGGCTATTATTCTAGAAAAGATTAGTTTCTGTCATCTAAAGGGTGAGTTAATAGCCTATACAATGAACGTATATTTTGTAATACATTTATGTGTTTCTTGTGCCTTGAAACTTATTCTACAGGAGATATAAATTGCTAAATAACACGGAAACAATCACGTGTTGTCGTTTCGCTTTGTACATTTTTGCTTTATGATATTAGGCTATTCGTAATATTGCTATTGCTATTCATTACAATATTTTAGGCCTCTCCTCAATTTGACGGGCTATTATTTTATTTTACAGTGTGCAAAGAACAGTTTTAAGCATTGCTTTGTTTAAGATGTTTGAAAACCATCTGAGTAAAAAATGTAATAAATGTAATAACGGTGCTAATGATATTATGAGCATGATGAAAAGAACGGGAGGATGGAAGTACGCACGTGCTGGCCAGCAGCATTCGTGGCAACGCTGCCTTTAGTTCAACGGTTCTCCGCCGAACTTGTGACGTCCGAGACGTCTTTTCCACAAGGGGAATAAATAAGTAGACCATATTATGTACACTACAGCCCGCACGCTAGACCAGGCGAGACAGTGGAGGAAGACAAGTCACAGCCAAGACACATAGTCAAGTGGCTTCTCGAAAGGTCGGCTGACAGCTCTCAGCCCAGGGTAAGGGGAAGGGGGGATTGCGTCACGGGCCCATAGCATTTATTCACAACTTATACCAACTTATACTTATGAATAATATCATATACAAGGAGTATACATAAACAGTACATATATTACACTCCTCCCTCTTAAATAACAAACATAAACAAAAGAAGAATCAATCAATAAATAATCAACTTACAACTAAGAACATTTTTTTTTACAAATAAATATTCACAAATCAAATCACAAATCAAGACGTTCAACAGGTTCCCCCTCGCGTACAGAGTAACGACTCTGAGAACGCCCTGCAGGAGAACTAATAACAGGTTGGCTAACTGGACTCGATGTAGGAGTTGGCTGTCTAGCAATAGGCTGTCTAGTACAAACAGCTGATGCTGAAGCTGTCAATTCTGAACGTACATCAACCTGCTCAGCTGACTGAGATGATAAACTTTCAGCTGATTGACCTAAGCACTCCTTAGCCGGCTCGCTCACCTGAGCATCAATAGCAATGAGTTGATCAATATGTCTCTTCCAAATAATACCAGATCCTATTCTGACAAGATACATGGTAGTACTTAGTTGTTAAATCACAGTACCCTCAATCCATTTACCTTGTGATCTATAATCTCTAATTAGAACGGATTGATTAACATGAAAGACAAGTGATTTACTACCCTTCGCATAAGCTTTCTGCTTATCCTGCTTAGCCTCCACTACCCTCCTGACGCTTGGTCGTAAAAGATCAAATCTAGTTCTTAGTGATCTATTGAACATTAGTTTAGCTGGGGTCTCATTAGTAGTGGTATGTACAGAATTGCGATAATCGAACAATATTCTATCCAAAGCTACTGAAACATCTCTAACATTATCTCTAAAAGCACATTTCAGTTTAATTTTAGCATACTTGACTGAGTTTTCAGCCTGATCCATTGCTCTGAGGGTGGTATGGAGGTGAAAAAGTATGTTTAATACCATTCTTAACCAAAAAGTCGTTAAACTCTGCCGAATTAAATGGAGGTCCATTATCACTATGGACTGACACAGGTAAACCAAAACGGGCAAAAGATGGCGTAAATTAACAATAGCTAAGTGTGCAGAAGTGGAACTAGTCTCAAATATTTCTAAACACTTAGAATGAGCATCTACAATTATTAGGTACATTTTTCCTTTAAATGGCCCCAAATAATCAAGATGTAGTCTTTCCCATGGTTTATCAGGACAATGCCAATGATGTAGTTCACTTTTGGGTGGATTACATCTCTCCAATAGGCAGGAAGAACAGCTGTTGGCAAGGTTTTCTATTTCCTGATCAATATTAGGCCACCAAAAATAAGCTCTCGCTACAGATTTCATTTTAACCATGCCTAAATGACTAGCATGGAGATCTCTCAAAACAAAGTTGCGTAAACTACCAGGAATTATTACCTTGTAACTGCACATTAAAATACCTTGTTCAACAGCTATTTCCTCTCTCCTTTGGAAAAACGGCGATAAATCATGGTCAGAAGGAGACAAATAAGTTGGCCATCCATACATTATGTAGCCATAAACTCATTTCAAAAGTGGATCGTTCTGAGTTTCCACTCGGACTTGTTCACAAGAAATAGGTACTGAACTCTCATGAATAAAATTTAAATATGTACCTAGGGATGACAGATCGGAAGTAGTTTCCACATCAGGAACTTGCAAAGGCAATCTAGATAGTGCATGAGCTACATTATCATTGGAATTTACATACTTGATATCAAAATCATAACCAGACAAAAATAATGGATATCTCTGCAATCTGCTTGTTGCAAACACAGGCAACCCCTTTTTGGGCCCAAAAATACTCAATAATGGCTTGTGATCACATTTCAAGGTAAATTGTCTGCCATACAGATATTGGTGAAACTTTCTCACATCATAAACAATCGCTGTTGCTTCCTTATCAATTTGAGAATAATGAGATTCTGCTGAGTTAAGTGTTCGTGAGGCATAGCTTACTGGTCTTTCTATACCTTCTTTAGTAAGTATGCTTAGAACACAGCCTAACCCATAACTAGACGCATCTACAGTTAACACTATGGGAGCTTCTGGGTCGTAATGTGCTAGTATTGGGGCTGAAGACAAACGCTTCTTAATCTCCTTAAATGCCTGCATACATGTGTGATCAAATACAAAGTCAGAATCTTTTTTAACAGGTTATACAAAGGTGTTAACACCGCAGACAGATTAGGCACAAACCTGCCATAATAATTTACTAATCCCAAAAAATATTTAGTTTCAGTCACATTCTTAGGAACAGGTGCATCTACAATGGCGTTTACCTTAGCTTCCGAAGTGTGAATACCATTCTTGTCTATAGTGAAACCCAAAAATTCTAACTTAGGTACAAAAACTGACACTTATTCTGCCTAACTGTAAAACCATACTGTTTTAGTATGTCAAACACTCCTTCAAGCCTGCTTAAGTGAGATTTAGTATCTGGTCCACTGACAATGATGTCATCAAGAAAAACCTTCACACCAGGTAAACCTTGTAAAGCCTGCTCGATAACCCTCTGAAAGATACCCACAGCACTAGAAATACCATAAGGCATACGCTTAAAAGCAAAACAACCCTTATGCGTGCTGATAGTACACAATCTTTGTGAGGTCTCATCCAGTCTTAACTGCATGTAAGCTTGGGTCAAATCAATTTTACTAAATGATTCACCTTTCTGTAGTTCAGCAAAGAGATACTCAACTCTGGGTATAGGGTAACGATCTACAACTAACTGCGGGTTAATAGTAACCTTAAAGTCACCACAAATTCGATTACTTCCATCTTTCTTTAGAACAGGTACTATAGGCGACCCGTACTCTGAACTTTCAACTGGATACAATACATCGGCTTCATTTAACCGTTCAAGTTCCCTTTCAACCTTAGCTTTCAAAGTATAAGGTAATGGTCTAGGCCTAAAGTACTTAGGTACACTATTCTCTTTCATTACTAGCCTAACCGGTTCAACCGTACACTGACCTAGTTTGTCCGTAAACACCTCAGGGTATTTTTAACTACCTCTTTAAGTAACAATTCTGGTATAATGTTATCACTAGGCATACTAGATTCATTGCCAACAACTTCAGTGGCAAATAACTGCTCATCCGTTGCAGGTGAAATCTGAACATTTAATGCCATGATCCAGTCTCGACCTAACAAGGGATTAGCTCCATTTTTAATTACATACAATTCCAGATTTTTAGCAATGCCTCTGTAATTAACATTCACAGTAATTACCCCAACCAGCTCAATAGGAGCATTAATGTATGAACTTAAGCGTAGATTTGTAGGCTGTAACTTTATATTCTTAAAATTTTCCCATTAAAACTTTTCACTAACCACACTGACGGAGACACCAGTATCAATTTCAAAGGTTACAGGTCTGTTTTCAACCAGTACACTAGTTTTAAATGGTTCAACAGTACTTAAACGGGTTATAGGGTGGCTTTCATGCATAGTAAATAGGTTAGGAACATCAGTTAATATGTCTTCAGATTCAATGTCAACTTGGCCTACAAAATTATGAACACTTCTGTTTTTATTTCTAGGAGATTGATTGAACTTACCACGCATCCTCGCCTTACACATTTTGCTAATGTGGTTTCTTTTTCCACAAACATAACACACGCATCCGCGCAAACGGCACTCACTACTCTTGTGGCCAAACACACCACGGCAATAACATTGCACTGAACCACGGTCGGCTCTAGACAGGTCGGAAGGGTGAGACTTGGCAACATGTTCATCAGTCATACCCTTGTCATGCGGGAACACGAGGGAACGTTCAGTCTGGCAGGTGTTCTTGCTTATCTCATAGGGATATTTCCTTCTATATTTTGTTTCTTACGCTTTTTACGTTTATACGCTTTATAGTAGCGTTTATACTACCCTTCCAGATGAGTTTTTTACTGTAATCCCTAATCGAGAACACACTGACGAGTGTGCTTTGTATCTGGAAAATATGGTATTTTTAAATGCCTACGGTACATGGAATTATCACATATCGTACTTCATGTTTTAAACTTTGATTTTCCTGGAATGTTTCGGCACCGTAACAAATGCCAGATACAAGTTGTATCCCCAACTGTAATGCAAATTAACCAAGTAAGGGAGGCTACACATCAGTGTTTAGGTTCCCAAGTGACGAAAATCTGCGCCAGGCCTGGATTAGGGAACCTTCGAAATGGTTTGTAGATTGCATAAATTAGTCAAGTGAAAAAATACTTTCAGTTATTGCCACTGTATTGCTAAACAATTATTCGCAGGCAAGGAATGATGCTGTTGATGTCAGAAAACTTGGTTATGGGAAGAGAAAGTTGCAGCACTTTAGGAAGGAAACAGAAGTAATCTGATACAGTTTTGGAATACCAGCAGCAACAGACTATATCTATAATGGTAGTAAATTATCTACATACATGTGTGGCGGAATCGAGGGTTTATTATAGGCCTACAGCGTGAAGATGTTATGGATGATAGCCTACATTTTTGCATCACATAACCCTCAATTGCATCTACTTACTCCATATTATTATTATTATTATTATAACACCGCCAATTGTTTTATTACCATACTTCAGAGTAGTAAAATACGAAAAGAAACCAAAATAATTTTCTTTATTTTGCTAAACACTTTTGTGTTGGTAAATTATTTCCGTGTCACTCATGCCTAAGATTGTAACACTGGTGATGTGTAAATAAAAATCAACAGATGTTTTGCTAAACATGTACATTATGTTTGCCCAATATTTATTCTGTAGTTTTTGTCGCCTCCCTTGCTAGCAAACAGCTGTTTCAGTTCAGACGCTCGTGACGAAGTATGACTGACAACAGCCGTAGCTACAGTGTTGTCAGGTTGAACCTTCCGACCTTTCTAGAGTCGACCGTGACTGAACACTTCTGCTGGGGACTGCTCCGTTGTCCTGGTGTAGGTTGGCAGCGCTGGAGAGATCCGCCGCTGGAGGATGGAACAGCCACGCCCCTTGTCTTCTTCCCTCTCACAGATGACGTACCGGACCGCCAGGAACAGGGAGATGATGACGTCATGCGGTGAAGCTTGTCTCCACCGCCAGGCATGAGTGACGCTGCATTCTTCTCAGCTGCTTCTATGGACGAAATAATCGAGACCGCCCTCTAGAATGTTAAGGAATGTTCACCCAACAGTCTCTGCTTCGTAGATTCGCTCCGTATCCCACTGACTAAACGATCACGGAGATAATCGTTAAGATTGGTACCAAATTCGCAGTGAGTCGATAAATGCTTCAAACTCGCTACATACTGCGCAATAGTCTCATGCTCCAACTGATTCCGAAGGCTAAACTTATACCTTTCGGCAATAACAGAAGGTGTTGGATATAAATGTTCCTTAATAAGTTAAATTAAAACCTCATACGTTTTAGATGACGGACTGTCCGGTGTAAACAGATCACGTAATAACTTGAAAGTTTTCACGCCCACGACGGTCAAAAGGGCACTGACCTTGAGTTCCTCAGTGCAAAAATAGTTCAAATATTTCGATATAGGACTCCCACTGTTCTTCAGCTGCGTCAAATTCACCGATATTGCCTATAATTCCAGACATAATCGGAATTTCACCAAATTTGAAAATGGCACTAATATCAAACACTTCCTCTTCCTCCAAAAACGACATTAACAGCGTAATGGCGGACGCAAAAACACGTGGTAGACAGTGCTAGCAAGCCATATGTCAACCTAGTACGACACACGCACAAAACCAAATCAACAGCCAATTTCCTCGTCGCCACTGTGACGTCCGAGACGTCATTTCCACAAGGGGAATAAATAAGTAGACCATATTATGTAGACTACAGCCCGCACGCTAGACCAGGCGAAAACAGTGGAGGAAGACAAGTCACAGCCAAGACACATAGTCAAGTGGCTTCTCGAAAGGTCGGCTGACAGCTCTCAGCCCAGGGTAAGGGGAAGGGGGGATTGCGTCACGGGCCCATAGCATTTATTCACAACTTATACCAACTTATACATATGAATAATATCATATACAAGGAGTATATATAAACAGTACATATATTATAGAACTGTCAGATTCCAACTCTGGAAAATACACATATAAACTGTTATACTCTATGGCGTTCGACTGCAATAAAGTTTATATATTATTTCATTTTTGGAACGATATCGCCTCCTGTGGTGCAATAATGCATGCTTTTGATTCAATCTCAGACACTGACAATCAGTTTCGACCGTAGTAATGTGCGTTCGTAATGATCAGAGTCAATCGTAGTTACTTGGTATGCGATATTGGTAGCCACTGTAGCCCAAACAGTGTCACTGGACCTGAAATTTGAGCCAATAACATCGTCTGGAAAATTAGCATTGAGTTTCGTCTCTGGGGAGCGGACCCTCAAATTTTGCTACTTTTATAACCGCTCTATCGTCAGGTCTTCCATGGAGTACGGTTGCCACTTTTATGACATCATGCCCCAGTCTCGTCTCACGATACTAGATAAATTACAATATGCCGCTCTGTGAATTATCTTGGGAGCTCTCTCCTCTACGCCCACGCAGGCCCTTCTCGTCGAAGCTACAGATCCACCTCTTGGTCTCAGACGGAAGTACCTGTCTTCTCGTTATCTCCTTCGCAAAATGGCTCTTGCTGCTTCTCCCATTCTCCCGAAATTACAATTACTACAAGAATATCATCAGCAACACTTACTTAAAAAATATTCCCCCTCTCTATTCTCTTATCTTTTATCGGTCTTACCAGTCTTCGTCCAGACATTCTCCAAACCCGGAAGGCGCTATGCTATAATGCGCCCTTCCCTCTTTATCAGTTCCTTCCTGATGTTCCCCCTACTTTTCTCAAAAAGCTTCATTTCTTTCCCACTCTATCGCCCGTCGATATGTCTGTCAAATTGAAGAAAGTGCCTCCAGCTGTACCACCATATACCCAGATGGCTCTAAATTCGACTCCCCGCCCGGCGTGGTGGTGGCCTTTTATGTCCCCGCCAAACAACATCTTGCTTCCTTTACGTTACCTCCGCAATTATCTATTTTCTCGGCTGAAGCTTTTGCTATTCGTCAAGCTCTCTTATACGTCAAAAGGAATGTGATATCTCGCTCTCTTATTCTATCTGACTCCAGAAGTGTTCTCCAGGCCTTGCAAAATGTGATGCACATCGACAACTGGTTCATACTTCATATACTCAGGTTGACGATTGAATTGACTCAGTCGGGATTTACGGTTGTTTTTTCTTGGATCCCCGGCCATACAGCTATTTTAGGAATTGAATACATTGATCAGGCCGCTCGACGTACTGCTTGTGGCCACGGCACCCCCATCGCCATTGCCACTCCCGCCTCCGATCTTATACCTCTTCTGAAAAATCAATTAAAAGAAGTCTTGTCGACACAATGGAGGGATTATTCAAGGGAAAATGCTTAGTTTTATTATAATCTACAACCGTCGATACCCCATCTCCCTTGGTTTTATAATGGTCGCTATACTCGTAGTCACATCATTACCATTATTCGCTTATGTTTTAATCATGCGCGCACCCCTGTCTTTATGGCTCGGTGTAATTTGCAAGCCTCCGAGGTTTAAGCATGTAATACTGCGATAGGTACTATTAATCACCTCGTTTTTCAGTGTCCCTAATATACGTCTCAACGAACTACGCTACTTTATTCACTTAGTACTGTCCCCGTTTACCTGGATAGTAGGCTGTCAGATATCCGCCCCCTCAATCGGATTGCCAATTATCAATCGCACCGGCACAGTTACATCAATGAAAATGGCACTGACAGATACTATCGAGATAAGAGCACAGAAGTACACAGGAAATCATTGTGGAACACACCAAAATAGACGGGGGTTCATACTTACCGTTACTCACCTCTTAATTATCTCGGGGTTTGAGTTGACAACAGGATCACTAAAGTCTGTTCACACAATAACCTCCACCATGACATTTAAAAATGAACCAAGACGAAGACGAGAACTTTGAACTGTACAAAAGCTTTATTTCTAATAAAGGGTATGATTTTACCAACACAACAAAAACAACGTGGCTATCAGTAGCCCAAGTCAATCTGACTACGTCCTCCAGTAGGACTTGCAAAATTATTATACAACATGATATTAAACATTTTAGCTCCCAAGAGCTTCAAATAACGTAATATTCATAACACTATTGGATTGGAGAAGGACGTCAGGGTGTGACATATATAGAGCATTTGGTTTCCTTTTAATAAACATGAGAATGGTATTTATAGTCGCAAGGCCAGAGTGTGTACGACCTCACTCCCTGAGAACCAGATGATGGCACAGCTGCGGGCTGCCCTCCAGCCTGTTGCATACTGGTCAAATGCACTCCCTTCTCACATGCTATGTTACGTAAGAATACAGCTTGTTCTCTCAAACTTTTAAATGTCTACGAGATAACTCACATTATATTTACGCAAATCTTTCAAGTACTTTGCTCACATCCTATTGGATCATTATGTTAATTTCTTAAACTTGTTAACTTCAATCCAAATGTTTAATTAGCTCTTAAATGTTTATAACAAAATCACATAAATTATTTATAACAATTGGAAATTGTTTATAATATTTGTCAAAGACAATAAAAATATTATAAGCACGCCTTTAACATCACTCTCGTTCCACATTATTTTCAAAAATATTTACAGCAATTATTTACAATATTAACATTTAAATTGTTTAAATTATTAATTTAAGAAATACATTAACCACATGTTCATTCGGTTGGTAATTTTCATAATCGTGATTAATATAATCGACCAATGAAGGTTAGTTATACATGTTAATGTCACAATCTAGTTTAATAAAGTTTTTAATAATGATTTGTGACGGCAACCTTCATTCAAAATCTTATCTCAAATTCTTTCAAAACTCGTGTTAATTATAACAGTAATTCACTTGATTAATTTTCAACGAACTATGACAATCTTACTCCAGCGGAAAATCCTTCGCTAACAAGTTAATGCACAATCTGCATTAAAAATATGCCCAAAATCATCTTATATTAATCTATATGGCATTAAAAACTTCCACATAACTTACAAAACTTCCACAAATAATTCTTTAACATTAATTCCTGTGGGAACTTCCTTCATATTCAAGGGCATTATATCTCAGCGACTTTCAACACGCGCTGCACTAGCGATTATACATTCATAGTTCCACTTAAAAATTTTTATAATCATTAATAGTTTCAAAACTGTTTTTCTATTTAACCTTCGTGGATTTCATTCATGAACCGAAATGAAGTCAAAACTTGCCAATCACAAACAAATTTAATAGTGAATACGCTTATATACGCCTGTCTGGTCTATCAAAATTTAAGATTAACATCTTTAAAAAAAATTGTAGTATGAAAATACTATCTTCAAATAAAGTGCGACTAAAATGCAAAGTAGTCGAATAGAATCCATTTAGACTGGGGAATGCAAACATCGTTATATAAATCTCTAATTGAGAAAAACTCCTAACAAAAGTTCTTGACTTTAATGCATTCAATAATTCCTTATTAAAGTTACTCTTTCACAAAAGTGTCTATAATGCAATGTTCATTCATAACTGACGATAAATGTCTGTGTTGCAATCAATTCAAATAACGACTAGTATTTCCAAGATCGTCGACAACGTAAGAGATTTTAACGCTCTAAAATCATTTAAATGTTCTTCCTTCTTGATGATGACAGAAAATTGGTCAAAGTAATTAAACTGGGGTAGAATTACTTTAATAAAGTGACACGCTGTCTGAATTTAAATCTGCCATAAAAAAATCATTAACTCACAGTCAAATCGTGACTACAAAAAAAAAATATTAATTACTGAAAAATCTAAATATCAGTCTCAACTGATTCAAAATCGTTAACTATGCCCATGACATCACAATGTCTTAATAAATCGTCGAAAAAGGCATAACTCATCAAGGTGTACTGAGAATATGAATCTCAACAAGAAAATAGGGCAAAAAACATGAGGATAAAAATATGGGAAAAATGGTTGCTCAAACATTATTATGAAACTCAAATACAATAAACGTTCACGACTACCTTATCTGCCGATTGACGTTCCAGAGGAAAATTCCCCAAAGAAGACTGCTGATGGATCCATTTCACCACGTTAAAGCTGAGCTCCATCCTCGAAATAGGAAATAGCACCCTCGGAGAATCGAACTGCTTCCTTCTCCGTGAATCGCTCTGCTCCTCGAAGACGAATAGACATCCTTCCGGCAATAATCTTCTTTGTGAGTCGGGATATCCCTGACCTCTCTTGAAAAATTCCCTGAAGTTCCAGTAGACAATCGCCATGAAGTTTTGTAGAAATTTCCGAAGAAATTATTCATATTCAGAGTATGAAATTGTTTCTATGGCTGTTCGATGGTATTCAGCCTTTAATTACGAAACATGGGTGTAGATGGTATTCACCGCATGTTCGCTTGTGTGGAATAGCAATTAGCGAAGTTCCATGTCGCTATCTTACTCCGTTGAAGTATGTCCCAATTGCAATAAGCCCTTTTAGCCTTCCATCTGCTCTTCGGTTGTAGTGTCAGAAGAACAAACTGCCGTATTCAATTGCTCCATTATACTGTATCGTTCTGTAACCAAGCAATCTGAAGTCTTTCTATTCCACTCGCAGCGTCAGCCGTTGCGTTGATTCTGGCTATACAAAAGTGCTTCTCTTGTGGCGAGATAATCACTTTTGTCAGTCGTATAAAACTGCTAATACCTTTTAAACTAATCGGTCGAAATTGTTCAGCTTTTCTCTATTCCTTTATGTAGCACTGCACAATACAATTGGCTTATCGGTGACCGCTAACTGTTCGAAGCTAAACTTATAGAAGCTTTCTAAGGTCCGTTTCAACTTCACCTAGTTTGACTTGGATCTCGTTAATATAGTGGCCTCGCCACGCGTTATAAAGACGATTCTTTTCACTGCTGTTCACTTCGACGTCTCACTATAATGAATGTATAAGAAAAGAACTTTCACAATAGACTTCGATGATCTGACAATGAGATCTCAGAATGATCAGAGAACGAAAGGAGACTCCTCTCTTCTGCGCAAGCCCTTTTATTAACTTCCCGAGGGGCGTTTCCATCCCTTCCAAAGCGTGATACTGCGTCATCGCTAAAACTTCCAACTTCGTTAATACATGACGGATTTTCAAAATTCAAAAACTGAAAATAAATTTCACCAAAATTCCAAATCAATGCTTTTACTGCAAATGGATTTCCACAATTCTGCATTCCAAAAGTAATAAAAATACCATAGTTTCAGCAATCTCCGTCTTCCTTGAAACTATCGTTCATTGGTTCAAGCCTCTCCTCCAATAGCATAGTTTCTTCCTCAGCAGAATTCCTCGTTTCCTGCGACTGCGTCGTAAATCTTGGAACATTCTCGACTAAATGCTGACGTCACTGAGAATCTCAGCTCAAGTAACCTGCTGGTATAACATTTACGTCATCCGTGCTTACGTCATGACTACCCACGTCATAACTATGACAGCCATAACTCTCCTTATAATTTCAAATATAGCCACCGTGGTCTCTGTATAATTCAATTACGGGGGCATTCTCCTCTCACCACGTTTTAAAAACAGTTGCAAATTGTTTTTAAACCCAATGTTACAAGTATCTCAACTCTCTTGAACACGAAATTGAATTATTACTGGCTTACTCTAGTATGATATTTCCTCTATGTTCCTTAATCATAAATTTCTTCTACTCTGGGTTGTGTGTGGTTAATGTATTCTTTCCTCTCTACTTTCTCTTCTGACCAGTATTTCTATTTTCTAAGTTCTGCTGGCTCGTAGAAGGCCCAGGATCGATTACAACATCCTGCCTTTTCTTTTGATTGTCAGCTTCTTTATCCCTTAATTCTTTTAAGTATTGCTGGCTTTCCTTCTCTCTTTGCTGATACTGATCAGGTGTCATAACCTGACCTTGAGTATTCTGGTTTCTATTTTGGTTTTGGTTATTCCTATTATAGTTACGGTTATACCCATTATTGTTGTAATATCTGCCTCTTCCATTGTAGTTTCCTCGGTTGTAGTTCCAACCTCTTCTCTGTTGATACGGTCGGTAACCTTGTGATCTGTAATTTCTAAACTGATTATTCCTGTGAGGACCTACATTGTCAGTTTTCTCCTCCTCTGGCTTGTCAGTTTGTTGGACTTGGTCCATATATACCGTATTGATTTCTTTAAACTCCTGCCTTTGACCTTTCTGGACTACGTTAGGCATTGGACTTGTGTAGTCTAACCTTCTTAGTAATTCATCCATGCTGGATAAATCCCTGATGTTGGACGAAATTATGAGTCTTCTGACCTCAACTGGCAGCATACGAGAAATCGCATCTATTAGTTGCTCCGTGGACAATGGGGGTTGCAAAAATCTCAAGCGGGACAACTGACTCGTAAAGAAATCAGCGTACCTCGTTGGAAGAGTACCTGAGTATTTTCTTGAATACACCTCCGCTCTTAACGAATTCTGCGCTTCTATGGACCAAAATCGTTTGATTAATGCCTCTGCAAACTCGTCAAAGTTACTGAATGTGTATCTAAATGCGCAAAACCATTCAAGGGGTCCTCCAATCAGATATCTCTCTACTATCTTCATCTCTCTCTCTCTGGGAATGTGAGCTTCGATGAAATAATCTTTGAGATTCCTTACATACTCTATAGGTGTCAAACTATCAGTGTTACTGAATTTTTGTGGTTTGTCTTCGAAATTCCTGATGACCGTCACGTTCCTCGGATATGAATCCGGATAGTTTTTCCCACTATCTCGGTAGTTCCACTCAGGTTCCATATTCCTCTCGTCATCCTCCTCTCTGAATCTGGATACACGTTCTTCAGGAGTCACGTCTCTTTCTTCTGGCTCTAGGTTATGTCTTCTAGTATAATTCCTATTCAATTCGCAAGCTAAGCCTTCTGTATCCTTGTCGGTGATTTCTGTTAAGACTTTCTTGATAATCTCTTCTTTGTAGTTCTCCATTAAACTAGCCTCTCCTAACTTCAAATTTTTCAGTTTACTCGTCGTTTCATTTACATCCGAGACAACTTTATGAATTTGATCCTCTAATGTAGATTTTAAAGTTTGCATATCCTGATCTAGTTGTGTTCTATCGTCAACTTGTTTTTCGGATAGCGAATTTATCCTGACCCTTAAATCTTTCCTAATCTGTACTACTTCATTGTTAATTTCTATCTGCGTACTGGCAAGTTTTCTTTCAATCCTTTCCTGAATTTGGGTTACATGTTCCCCACTTGACTTATTCCACTCGTCTTTCCATACCGCTACGTTTGCTGTTAACATTTCTGCTATGTCTACTTCGATATCCTCTTTTAATACTCTATTGTGGTCTAATACCTGTGTTCTCATGACCTCTACATCATACTTCAACTCTGCTAAAGACGTTGTTGTTCTAACTGATTCATCGACTAACCTAGTCGCTAATGCAGTTATATTACGCGTACAAAGAGTTTTTGAGTTTTCGATGTCTTCCCTGACTTTATTTACATCAGTTTGGACTTTAGTCATATCTACGAAAACTGTGTTGACCTCTACCTGAATCTTAGTTATGTCACTTTGCACCTCAGTTATATCCGCACGAATGTTATTAATGTCTACCTGAACATTGGATACATCAGTTCTAGCTTTTTGAATTTCTTTTTGGACTTCCTCGACCTTGTCTTGGACAGTCGCTACATCGTTTTTGACAACACCTACTTCGGCTCTAGCTCAAGAAATATCCCCTCGGACATTAGCTACATCTAGATTTAACATTGTAAGGTCTTTCTGTACCTTAGACACATCAAATTTAACATCATCAACATTTTTATGCACATTAGATACATCTGTGCGGATGTCAGTTACAGTATTTTCAATTCCTAGGGTATTAATCTGTAAACGCGACATATTATCCTCCAAATTAGCAGCACTAGTTTGGATACCCTTCAAACTTTCATCCATGCTAGCTTTCAAATTACTAGCATTCTCCTCCATTCTTGCATTCAAATTAGCAGACAAATTACTAACATTCTCCTTCATGCTTTCATTCAACATCTGCTTCATACTGCGATTCATGTTAGCAGACATCTCCTCTAACATTTTCTTCAAACTTTCATCTGCCATTACAATATTATTCAAAAATGGATTGCTGTAGGGACATACATCAAAAGAGCAAAATAACAACATTTGAGCAACACTTTTCACCATATATAATTTTGATCAACTTTCTGTCTTAAATCTAACTTATAACTACCTTATAATTAACCTTCGAAGATACTTCATGTTGAAACAAACTCAAGCACATGTTCAAATTTCCCTGGCTCATTTTAAAATATCCTAACACAAATAATTTACATTTACAATCCAAATAATTTAATTTTATCCTTAATATGACTGAAATGTCATAAGCCGGTCAAATAAAATAAGATTCCAGATCATAGGCGATTTTTCTAAGTTTTCAGCCCATTTAACCTTTCTCAAGTTGTATAAGATCTGATCTTTTCTGAGTGTAATTTTCCTAATACAATACAACATTTAATTCCTATATAATCACACTCTTAAATACTACAATTGGCCCAGACATCTAACAAAGAATCAACCTCTTTATTTGAGTCTAATCGAACCCTACGTTTTAGGTTTGCCACTCTTTCTGGCGTTCAACCTGGTAATCCAGTTTTGTTGAATTCGCCCCACGTATTAGGGTCGCCAATCTTTCTATTGTTCAACCTGGTGATCCAGTGTTGTTGAACATGCCCCACACGTTGACTGCGCCAATCTTTCTGTCCCCGTTTACCTGGATAGTAGGCTGTCAGATATCCGCCCCCTCAATCGGATTGCCAATTATCAATCGCACCGGCACAGTTACATCAATGAAAATGGCACTGACAGATACTATCGAGATAAGAGCACAGAAGTACACAGGAAATCATTGTGGAACACACCAAAATAGACGGGGGTTCATACTTACCGTTACTCACCTCTTAATTATCTCGGGGTTTGAGTTGACAACAGGATCACTAAAGTCTGTTCACACAATAACCTCCACCATGACATTTAAAAATGAACCAAGACGAAGACGAGAACTTTGAACTGTACAAAAGCTTTATTTCTAATAAAGGGTATGATTTTACCAACACAACAAAAACAACGTGGCTATCAGTAGCCCAAGTCAATCTGACTACGTCCTCCAGTAGGACTTGCAAAATTATTATACAACATGATATTAAACATTTTAGCTCCCAAGAGCTTCAAATAACGTAATATTCATAACACTATTGGATTGGAGAAGGACGTCAGGGTGTGACATATATAGAGCATTTGGTTTCCTTTTAATAAACATGAGAATGGTATTTATAGTCGCAAGGCCAGAGTGTGTACGACCTCACTCCCTGAGAACCAGATGATGGCACAGCTGCGGGCTGCCCTCCAGCCTGTTGCATACTGGTCAAATGCACTCCCTTCTCACATGCTATGTTACGTAAGAATACAGCTTGTTCTCTCAAACTTTTAAATGTCTACGAGATAACTCACATTATATTTACGCAAATCTTTCAAGTACTTTGCTCACATCCTATTGGATCATTATGTTAATTTCTTAAACTTGTTAACTTCAATCCAAATGTTTAATTAGCTCTTAAATGTTTATAACAAAATCACATAAATTATTTATAACAATTAGAAATTGTTTATAATATTTGTCAAAGACAATAAAAATATTATAAGCACGCCTTTAACATCACTCTCGTTCCACATTATTTTCAAAAATATTTACAGCAATTATTTACAATATTAACATTTAAATTGTTTAAATTATTAATTTAAGAAATACATTAACCACATGTTCATTCGGTTGGTAATTTTCATAATCGTGATTAATATAATCGACCAATGAAGGTTAGTTATACATGTTAATGTCACAATCTAGTTTAATAAAGTTTTTAATAATGATTTGTGACGGCAACCTTCATTCAAAATCTTATCTCAAATTCTTTCAAAACTCGTGTTAATTATAACAGTAATTCACTTGATTAATTTTCAACGAACTATGACAATCTTACTCCAGCGGAAAATCCTTCGCTAACAAGTTAATGCACAATCTGCATTAAAAATATGCCCAAAATCATCATATATTAATCTATATGGCATTAAAAACTTCCACATAACTTACAAAACTTCCACAAATAATTCTTTAACATTAATTCCTGTGGGAACTTCCTTCATATTCAAGGGCATTATATCTCAGCGACTTTCAACACGCGCTGCACTAGCGATTATACATTCATAGTTCCACTTAAAAATTTTTATAATCATTAATAGTTTCAAAACTGTTTTTCTATTTAACCTTCGTGGATTTCATTCATGAACCGAAATGAAGTCAAAACTTGCCAATCACAAACAAATTTAATAGTGAATACGCTTATATACGCCTGTCTGGTCTATCAAAATTTAAGATTAACATCTTTAAAAAAAATTTGTAGTATGAAAATACTATCTTCAAATAAAGTGCGACTAAAATGCAAAGTAGTCGAATAGAATCCATTTAGACTGGGGAATGCAAACATCGTTATATAAATCTCTAATTGAGAAAAACTCCTAACAAAAGTTCTTGACTTTAATGCATTCAATAATTCCTTATTAAAGTTACTCTTTCACAAAAGTGTCTATAATGCAATGTTCATTCATAACTGACGATAAATGTCTGTGTTGCAATCAATTCAAATAACGACTAGTATTTCCAAGATCGTCGACAACGTAAGAGATTTTAACGCTCTAAAATCATTTAAATGTTCTTCCTTCTTGATGATGACAGAAAATTGGTCAAAGTAATTAAACTGGGGTAGAATTACTTTAATAAAGTGACACGCTGTCTGAATTTAAATCTGCCATAAAAAAATCATTAACTCACAGTCAAATCGTGACTACAAAAAAAAAATATTAATTACTGAAAAATCTAAATATCAGTCTCAACTGATTCAAAATCGTTAACTATGCCCATGACATCACAATGTCTTAATAAATCGTCGAAAAAGGCATAACTCATCAAGGTGTACTGAGAATATGAATCTCAACAAGAAAATAGGGCAAAAAACATGAGGATAAAAATATGGGAAAAATGGTTGCTCAAACATTATTATGAAACTCAAATACAATAAACGTTCACGACTACCTTATCTGCCGATTGACGTTCCAGAGGAAAATTCCCCAA
This sequence comes from Meconema thalassinum, assembly GCA_946902985.2. Taxonomy (NCBI): domain Eukaryota; kingdom Metazoa; phylum Arthropoda; class Insecta; order Orthoptera; family Tettigoniidae; genus Meconema; species Meconema thalassinum. The sequence goes on along the minus strand of OX336389.2, from coordinate 524,585,572 downwards.
AGAAGACTGCTGATGGATCCATTTCACCACGTTAAAGCTGAGCTCCATCCTCGAAATAGGAAATAGCACCCTCGGAGAATCGAACTGCTTCCTTCTCCGTGAATCGCTCTGCTCCTCGAAGACGAATAGACATCCTTCCGGCAATAATCTTCTTTGTGAGTCGGGATATCCCTGACCTCTCTTGAAAAATTCCCTGAAGTTCCAGTAGACAATCGCCATGAAGTTTTGTAGAAATTTCCGAAGAAATTATTCATATTCAGAGTATGAAATTGTTTCTATGGCTGTTCGATGGTATTCAGCCTTTAATTACGAAACATGGGTGTAGATGGTATTCACCGCATGTTCGCTTGTGTGGAATAGCAATTAGCGAAGTTCCATGTCGCTATCTTACTCCGTTGAAGTATGTCCCAATTGCAATAAGCCCTTTTAGCCTTCCATCTGCTCTTCGGTTGTAGTGTCAGAAGAACAAACTGCCGTATTCAATAGCTCCATTATACTGTATCGTTCTGTAACCAAGCAATCTGAAGTCTTTCTATTCCACTCGCAGCGTCAGCCGTTGCGTTGATTCTGGCTATACAAAAGTGCTTCTCTTGTGGCGAGATAATCACTTTTGTCAGTCGTATAAAACTGCTAATATCTTTTAAACTAATCGGTCGAAATTGTTCAGCTTTTCTCTATTCCTTTATGTAGCACTGCACAATACAATTGGCTTATCGGTGACCGCTAACTGTTCGAAGCTAAACTTATAGAAGCTTTCTAAGGTCCGTTTCAACTTCACCTAGTTTGACTTGGATCTCGTTAATATAGTGGCCTCGCCACGCGTTATAAAGACGATTCTTTTCACTGCTGTTCACTTCGACGTCTCACTATAATGAATGTATAAGAAAAGAACTTTCACAATAGACTTCGATGATCTGACAATGAGATCTCAGAATGATCAGAGAACGAAAGGAGACTCCTCTCTTCTGCGCAAGCCCTTTTATTAACTTCCCGAGGGGCGTTTCCATCCCTTCCAAAGCGTGATACTGCGTCATCGCTAAAACTTCCAACTTCGTTAATACATGACGGATTTTCAAAATTCAAAAACTGAAAATAAATTTCACCAAAATTCCAAATCAATGCTTTTACTGCAAATGGATTTCCACAATTCTGCATTCCAAAAGTAATAAAAATACCATAGTTTCAGCAATCTCCGTCTTCCTTGAAACTATCGTTCATTGGTTCAAGCCTCTCCTCCAATAGCATAGTTTCTTCCTCAGCAGAATTCCTCGTTTCCTGCGACTGCGTCGTAAATCTTGGAACATTCTCGACTAAATGCTGACGTCACTGAGAATCTCAGCTCAAGTAACCTGCTGGTATAACATTTACGTCATCCGTGCTTACGTCATGACTACCCACGTCATAACTATGACAGCCATAACTCTCCTTATAATTTCAAATATAGCCACCGTGGTCTCTGTATAATTCAATTACGGGGGCAGTACGCTAGGGTTTTCTCCCCCCTTATCTCTTTCGAATACTTCTTTATTCCCCCACATTTCCTGTCCTCTCCGCTTTACTCACATATTTTTCTGATTGTCATTTAACTATTTAACTCTTTCCCTTACGTGTGACGCCTCGTGTTTGTTTATACGTAGCAAGTCGCCAAGATGCGTCACTTGGGCGTGAAGTTTAGCACCTTATTGTGTCCTTGTTTGTTTGTGGGTCATTCTCACCAAAAGGGTGTTTTTAAAGTCCCTGTGCCATAACAATTTGAACGTATACAAATATTTAATTTTGCTTTTATTGAAATAATCTTAAAATAATAAGAAATTAAAATGGCAAGTTATAATATAGTTATATATAATGAATAAAATATTATAACAAAATAAATAGGTTGAAAGTCCCCTACGTGGACGTCCCCACTCCTGTGATGTAGGTAAGAATTACTATCCCAGGTCTAATATCAGTGTTTTATTAAAATAGTAATATATGTGGCAATTGTTGGAATATGTGACCATGGTTTGTGTTGGTCATACTGTTAATCAGTAAACCTGCTCCATAGAGATATGTTTCTCTTTTGTTTTTGTTTTGGTGTGTATAAAAGAATGTTGTATCACCTTGTTCGTTCAGTTCTGTTCTAGTAAATGTCAAGTACATTAAACGTGTGTTCCATGACAATTGCCTGTATGCCTCGTAATCCTACAGGTTATGGGACCAGCCACGAATCCACCGTGCGAATATAAAGTGCGTATGATAGACTGCTCGTTATATGAACTGTGAATTTCGCTACGTATCGTAATTCAACATGTCTGCAACCAGCACCTCGTTACCGGCTATAGATAAGCTGCGAGGTAGTCTAAATTACGTGGATTGGCGATTCGAGATGGAAAACGTCCTAAGACTCGAAGATCTGTGGAGCTGTATAGTTGGCTACCCGGATGGAGATACTACAACATCTTCGAAGAAAGCAAAATACGAAAGTCGAGCTCGGGCCAGACTTAACCTCATGGTGGATAAATCAATTTTCCCAATTGTCATGCCTTGTAAGACCGCGAAGGAAGTCTGAGAAGCTCTTGAAAAGGCCTACTCAGATAAAGGAGTGAATCAGCGGATCGTCATCTTGAAGAAATTATGCAAAGTTAAATTAAAGCACTACAAGACGATGGAAGAGTATGTTAGTGAGGTTATGGGACTTGCTTAGCAACTTGCGTCTATGAATAAGGCAGTGGACGACGAGTTTGTGGCAGCTCTTATGCTGAAAGGTCTACCAGATGAGTTTCAGCCTATGATTATGGCTCTTGAAAGTTCCGGAACAGACCTTACTGCAGACACAGTCCGAACCAAGTTGCTACAAGATACTACTTGGAGTGGGAAAAGTATTTCCAAGCCATCCAAGGATTCTGTTCTGTTTTCACGAGACGACAAGACGAAGAAGAAGCCCTTCTGCTGGAAATGCAAAAAGCCAGGACACTGGAAGCGGGATTGCAGGAAAGAGGAGATGCAGAGCTCAACTCAACAGAAGTCGAAGAAAGACAAGATGATGCTGGCGACCGATGGACAGGCATTAAGTGCAAGGGCCTCTACAGGGGCCTGGTTCGTTGACTCTGGTGCTACTAAGCATATGAATTCAAGCAAGACTGCGATGGTGAACTTCACTGCTGGTCCTAATCTGGAGATCAGTACAGCAAACAATCAAAAATTGTATGGCCAAGGATCTGGTAATGTAACTGTTCAATTAGAAAATTATATTTCACAAACCTTGTCCAATGTAGAATATGTTCCTGGTCTCACTGCTAATCTTTTATCTGTATCTGCTGCTACTCAAAAGGGTTTTGTTGTGGTATTCACCGACAATACTTGTGAAGTTTATGATAATGCAAAATTTGTTGCTACAGGTAATGTAGCACTGACTGCGAGTAATGTGGGGGGTGTTTACTAAGTCAATGCTCTCAGTGCTCAAGCTAATATTTGTACAGAGGACTCAGAATATTTATGGCATAAACGACTAGGCCATCTTAACAACCACAGCATGAAGTTGTTAAGAGATGGTCTCACTCATGGAATTAATTTCTCAGACAATGGTTTTAAAAACTGTTTTTCATGTGCTGAAGGTAAACAAGCTAGGTAACCATTTAAGTCAAGTAAGAGTAAAACTGTATGTAAAAATAAGCTAGATCTTATTCATTCAGACTTATGTGGGCCTATGCCAGTTCCATCTTGTAGCAATGCTCGCTATTTCTTGACCTTCATTGATGATCATTCTAGAAAGGTTTTTGTGTATTTCCCTGCTAAGAAAAGTGATGTTTTGGATTGCTTTATTGATTTCAAGGCACAGGTCGAAAATCAGTGTGAAATATCTATTAAGGTCCTACGCACTGATAATGGGGGTGAATTTTGTAGCAAAGCTTTTGAGAGGCTACTTAAATCAGAAGGTATTCAGCATCAAACTACAACTAGCTATTCTCCACAGCAGAATGGTGTAGCTGAACGCATGAATAGAAATTTACTTGATAAATGTAGAGCCATGATGAGCGAGTCTAAAGTAGATAAACGCATGTGGGCTGAAGCAATAAATACAGCAGCCTATCTTGTAAACAGGTCCCCAACCAGAAAAATTCCAGGTAATGTTCCAGAGGAGATCTGGACTGGTAACAAGGTCAATATGGAGCATCTAAGAATGTATGGTTGTGTAGCACAAGTTCATGTCCCTGATCAAAGGAGAAACAAGTTGGATCCTAAAAGTGAAAAACACATTTTCTGTGGTTATTGGGAGGACAGTAAAGCCTATAGATTCATGCATCCTGTTACTCATCAACTTGTTAAGTCCAGGGATGCACAGTTCTTTGAAGATGTGTTCCAGGAGGTGTCTGATGTGTCTCCAGGTAATGTTGGCCCATCCTTGCAGATTAATGACCCAGCAATGGTGCAGATCTCAGTTCCCACTGACAGTGAGGCAGAACCCGACAACTCAGAGGATAGGGCAGAGTGCATTTCGGAACCTGAAAGCGTATCGCCCATTAGCAGTGCTGGTGTGGCTGAGACCGTTGACTCAGCTGATTTAAGCTACGTCCCTAGTGGAACAGATTCAGACTGCAGTGATTCTGTGGGCTCTGCCACCATCGTCAATGAGCCAATGGAGGGGGATGTCGAAGGTAATCAAAGGAATCTTAGGCGCCAACAAAAGCCTGTAGACATGTCAGACTATGTGACATACTTGACTCTCACTGATGACTCTGAACCTAGTACATTTAAGGAGGCACTGTCCATGCCTGATAGGGTTAAGTGGGAGCAGGCTATGAAAAGAGAAATGGAGATACTTCAGTTAAATGACACCTGGTATCTAGTTGATAAACCCCAGGGCAAGAATGTTGTCAGTAGTAAGTGGGTTTTCAAAGTAAAAAGAGACTCTAATGGTAACATTCAAAGGTATAAAGCCAGACTCGTGGCCAGGGGCTTCACCCAAAGGTACGGAGTAGATTTTACAGAAACTTTATCTCCTGTTGTTCGACACAGCACGTTAAGGATGCTGCTAGCCTTGGCTGTCCAAACAGATCTGAAGGTGGTACATTGAGATGCTGAATCTGCTTTCCTCAATGGAAAGTTAGATGAAGAGATCTACATGTATCAGCCAGAAAGTTTTGTCAATAAAGGTTCAGAGCATAAAGTTTGCATGTTAAAAATCTATTTATGGCTTAAAACAATCTTCTCGTTTGTGGAATGAGAGAGCTCACTCTGTTCTTGCCAAATTGGGTTACAAAAATTGTGCTGATGAACCCTGTGTGTACTTTAAGAAACAAGCCCAAGGTATGGTAATTATTGCATTATATGTGGATGATATCATTGTGGCTTATAATGATGAGTATGAGATCAAGTCATTGAAGACCTGTATTGATAAAGAATTTAAGGTACGAGATCTTGGACCAATCTCTTATATTTTAGGTATTAAAGTAAGGCAAGATACGAAGAATGGTACAATGTATCTTAGCCAAGAGCAGTACATCAGTGAGATTGCAAAGAAATATGGTATGCACGATGCACGTCCCATTGCTACCCCTTTGGAAACCAAACCAAATCTTGGTGTTTCTGGTAAGTAGGATTCTAAAGTCATATACATCAAATATGAGGACACTTCAAAAATGACTGCAGACATCCTACTCATAGGTTCACTCATGTATTTAAGTGTTTGCACGCGTCCAGATATAAGCTATGCGATATCATATCTCAGTCAATTTAATCATTGTTACAATGAATCTCACTGGTCTGCTGCAAAGCAAGTGCTGCGTTATTTAAATTGCACAAAAGACTTGTCACTTAAGTATGTCAGGAATGGAAGTCAATTCATGGGATTTGTTGACGCTGACTGGGCTATTGATAGCACTGACCGAAAATCATACAGTGGTTTTGTGTTCAAAATGGCAGGTGGTGCTGTATCATGGGGAGCTCAAAGCAAAAATGCATTTCCTTATCATCTACTGAAGCAGAATATGTTGCACTGAGTGAAGGTGTAAGAGAAGCTGTTTGGTTGAAACGTGTTTTGTCTAACTTTATAGATCTCAAATCACCCATCATATTATTGAGTGATAGTCAATCCGCTCAAAAACTGGCAAAAAATCCAGTCCACCATAATAGGACCAAACTTATTGACACTAAATATCACTATGTTAGAGATGCTTTGGATTCTAAAGTCATATACATCAAATATGAGGACACTTCAAAAATGACTGCAGACATCCTAACAAAGCCTCTTCCTAAGTCTATTTACTTTTGTAAAGACTTGAGTCTTGAATAATGTCCTCTACTCCCACAGGTTTAAGGAGGTGTGTTGGAATATGTGACCATGGTTTGTGTTGGTCATACTGTTAATCAGTAAACCTGTTCCATAGAGATTTTTTTCTCTTTTGTTTTTGTTTTGGTGTGTATAAAAGAATGTTGTATCACCTTGTTCGTTCAGTTCTGTTCTAGTAAATGTCAAGTACTTTAAACGTGTGTTCCATTTGAATTGCCTGTGTGCCTCGTAATCCTACAGCAATTGCTACAATGTATGTACTTATTGAAAATATCTGATTTTTATTTTAAGTTTTATTTATTACAAGATAATTAGATTACAAAGTCAGTCCATAGGTTTTAATTCCCCTCCGTGGACACACTTAAATTGCTAGATATTTCCTCCAGAAAAATCCACCAGCCAGCATGCATGTAGAGGCACTGAAAGGAAGGGGGCCAGCTTTGTTTTCAGTCTGAGATTGATGTGATCTTGTGAAATTGTTGTAGATTTTGAAAATGTTGTCATTTGGCAAAGTTCCTTGTGTCCACTCCGTGACCATCATAAAAAGGGTAAGAAATGAGCTATTTTCAAGTATGAGTTAAGAATTAAGTTGCTTGACTGGAAATGTACTACATTAATATCTTGTTAGTCTTACTTCAGACACAAAACAAGGAAAAATCCTAACCCTACTTTTTGTCCCCTCCGTGGACTCACACTGTCCACGGAGGGGACATTATTGTCCACGGAACGGATAAATCTTAGCACTATAAGGTAATATTTCAAAATGATGGGAAAGCAATGCTAGGCTAAAAAGAATAACATTTAAGGCTTTTGAAAAATAAATTATTTAGCCATGAAATCAATTATTACTTACTGTTATAAATCAGACAGACAGTTTATCTTATTTAATGCCTTACCGACCTTCTTACCATTAGTCACTGTTTTAATTATATTGTCTTTGAAATATTAATTAAAATGGGCACTAGGCCTAATTTAGCAGAACATTGATTAATCCAGTGAAATAATAATATATCTAAATTGCAATTATCCTGAATTTCTCATATACTTTGCAGTGTTATACATTACAGTGTTAGGCCTATATCTAATTTTAATGCTACTTATTTTAGGATTGCTAATACAAAAATGAAAGCCAATAAGCAGTCAGAAGCTTATATAATTCAAAGAAGAGAGCAAAAGAGAGAAAATATGAAGAAAGCAAGACTCAAAATTAAACAAAATCCCATATTGCTAGAGGAAAGTAAAGCAAAAGAGAGATAATGTTATCACAAGCGAAAGACTAGTGGAAAAATAAAATCTGTTTCGGAAATGACTAGCCGGGAACAAAGAAATGCAAGGAAAATGTGGAAAAAAGGAAAAGTAAATATCGCAAAGAAATAAAGAAATAAGGGATCAAAAAGAATTGGAACAGCGTTTGGAAGATCTTTCTCCACCAAGCACACCTCGTCCACTTAATGATGCAATTGAAAACCGAGAACAAATTAGTGGTGGCAGTTCAAGAGGAAAGAAAATGGTGAGAAGGAAACTATTTGTAAATAACAAATTATGCTAATTTACAGGCACTTGCTAGATAACTTCATCAGGAGATTTCCTTAATCATTTCCAGCTTCTCATACCACAGAAAAACTAAGATACCAAGATGTCTACAGCAGCAGTGATGATGAACAAGAAGACAAAGTCAATAATGTACCCGACAGCCAACAAACTTGTAACTTATTGAATAAATATGTGATTGTAGAAATCATAACAAAAAAAACAAAACAAAAACAACAACATGCAAACACTTCATAGGAATTGTGACAAATGAGGAACCTGAAACGTGCATTGTTAAATTTCTGAACAAGAAATCAGATTTTTCTTTTGTCTATCCTGAAAAAGATGTGTCTGTTGTTGAAAAGTGTCATGTTAATAAGGTGTTGAGTCCTCCTAATTTAAATAGGAGACAACACTATGAATTTAACATGGAACAGTTAACTAAGTTTTTATTCACCATGTCTTAGTGTTAACAAATCATATTAAGATTGACTAAAATATGTTTAAGAGACAATTTGGTCTAGTTTCATTTGGCCACGAGTCATGAGTTAATTTTGTTTTTAGCATTATAGTCCATGTAACCTAATTAAACGTTTCTCCACTAAGTTACTTCGTGTACTTTATTAATAATCCCTAAAATATTTTCGCTACCTGAAATTTGCCAAGATATATTATTTTATTAGACATTAAAGTTTACTTGGGGCCAACATTTTGTACTTTTAATTAATTTAGCATCATAATTTTTACATATATACTTGAATATCTTAAAACATGTAATTTTAAGCATGCTGTCATTTAATAAATACGTCAAGCATTCTAAATATCCCCTCCGTGGAAAATTGTGTCCCCTCCGTGGACAAGGCATATTTAAAAATCACTAATAAAAGGTTAAATATGACAGAAAAACTTAACCAGTCATATAGGGGTATTTTATAGGCATAACTGAAGTTATGTACCGACAGTAGTGGCTACGCTGGCTAAAGCTCAGCATTAGGTCATGGGGCCAAGCTCTCTGCTGACTCGGTAGACGCGTGGGTTCGAGCCCCACCGGCGGCCGTCCTTGAAATGGTTTTCCGTGGTTTACCATTTTCAACACCAGGCAAATGCTGGGACGGTACCTTCTGACAGGCCACGGCCGCTTCCTTCCACATCCTTGCCCAGTTTCATTCACCATCATTCATTTCATCTCTCATTAACTCCTCTCCTGGGGTTGGCGTCAGGAAGGGCATCCAGCCGTAAAAATCATCGCCACAAAGACTTCCATCGCATCTCATCCCCGACCCCGTTGGAAAACGGGAATAATAAGGGGTAGACATACATACATACAACTGAAGTTATGGACATTCAAAATTGTTGCATGTAACAAATTTTATAAAAATATTTTAATAAGTGGCATCTGGAACCTCTTGGTGAGAATGACCCTTAAATAATTATGTGTCAACCCCCATTCCACGTCATAATCATGCTTCCTCATATATTCTCCTACCGATAATAGAACATATTTTGTCACTCTCCGGATTAGTGACTGGGTAAAAGTATATGTACTGCGCCCAACACCCCTCAAGAGAGGGAGAGCAAATGTTTTGCGTCTCTCTTATTATATGCTCCTTGAAGGAGAGGAAGAGAAGAAGGAAAGTGTGGTTTGGTGTGTTCCTTGGGTGTGTTGTCCGTTGACAGCAACTTGTTGTTGTGTGTGTTGAATTTACGACAGTTCTCCTATTTTATACCGTCAAGGTCACATTCCGGTGGTGACAAGTGTCAAATATTTAGGGATTTATATTGACAGGAAATTGCAATGGGAGAGACATACGCAATACCTACAGAGTCATCTCGCCAGTAAAATTAATGTTCTAAAATCTCTCACTAGACGGAATTGGGGGGCGGACCCAGAATCATTATTAACGGTTTACCGTAACATCATCCGTTCTGAACTGGATTACAATTCCTTTTTTTTTGATTCCATGCCCAGCATTAGGCTCCTTCGGTTAGATAGAATCCAGTTTTCTGCTTTGCGTATAATCATAGGTGCGCTTCAATCAACCCCCACAGGAGCCCTGCTAGTTGAAACAGGAGAAATGTCACTTCAGCATCGGCGTAGATATCTGGCATGTATGTACCTGCTACGAAAAATGATGATAACAACATCACCTATCGTCCCTAAATTACAACTATTAGAGGAATATTATACGCGTCGATTATTGCCCACCGTTTCTCGTCCTGCGTTACTAACCGCATATTCCATGCTTCAACCATACCGCCATAATATATTAAAAGTCATGCGGTTACCGATATATACTATTCCGTATGCTGCAACGCACTTTCAACCTCCTATTCTTCAGAACTCCTTACCCCACGTCTACCAGACGTTTCAACATCATCCTGTAATTATTCCCCGTATTTTTCGGGAAATAACGAGTCCTTTGATCTCCTGTATCCTTTTTTACACAGATGGTTCTAAAATGGTTAACCCTGCGCGTGTGGGAGCAGCCTTCTGTGCCCCGGACTTACAAATCTCCTTTCAGTATACTTTACCCCCTGACATCTCGATATTTACAGCCGAAATTTTCGCCATACGTCAGACGTGTTTTTATATAACAAAACATGCCATTCGTCGTGCTTTAATATGCACCGATTCAATGAGTGTAGTGCAAGCACTTCAAAATGTTAGAGAGGCTGACAACTGGTTTTTATGGCAATTAGTGCAACAATTGCACTATTTACACACGGAGGGTTTCGAAGTCCGTATCATGTGGGTACCCGGCCATTGTCACATTGAAGGAAATGAACTAGCGGATAACCTTGCCAAAGATGCAGCAAAAGGACACGGAAAAACTTACAACATCGCCATACCAATGTCAGATCTGCGTTCTATAATTAGTTCGACAATACGGGAGGAATGGCAAGGCACGTGGACTAGCTACGCCAAAATTAAGGCCAAACACTATTTTGGGTTACAACCGACTATTGTAAACAAACCATGGTTTCATGGAGGGAAATACACACGACGACATATCATTACAATCATTCGTCTACGTTTCAACCACGCATTAACACCGGTGTATTTATTCCGCATAAAACGACGTGATGATCCTCTATGTTCGTGTTTACAAATGGAGGGTTCCTTAAATCATATACTATTTCAATGTCCACTATACGACCATCAACGAGCTTTAATGTTGAGAGTTTTATACGATTTAGGGTATGCACTTCCTTTAAATGTGGCCACATTGGTACATAAGCCTACAATTCCACTGGTCAGTAGCATAGTGGCATTTTTCGACAATATTAATTTCAAGATTTGAAAGGGTAATCCTCTCCCATATGGCACCCCGATTCTGTAACTTCACTCGTTAACAACCCACCAACATGGATACGACGGAATCGTAACCATAGGCATAACAACAAATGGCTAGCGAGGCTCAAAGTGGTATTCTGTAAGGCACCTTGTTATGACGCTTGTTACGAGTTCAGGATCAGGATTTCATAGCCATCTTCATAGTACGAAAGCTTTCCACTAGATAACGGGTAAATCGATTGGCGCGGTATTTCAACGTATTTCATACCATTCGATATCGCAATTAGTTTGTATCATTTTTTTAAACTATTTCCTATGTTCCATATTGCCTTAATCCATACTTTCGCCTGTTGTGGTGTTTTATTTATCGTATGCATTGACCATTCATACGGATTACTTCAACCTGATAAGATACACCTAACCCCATTTGCGAAAACATTTACGCTGTCTGTTCACATGAATATCTATTTCAGTTAGGGTTTTCTTTAGCTATTGCCTTAATTAATACCTGATTTTATTTCGGAGTACTGGTATCTTATTTATAGTACGGTATTCAACGGATACTGTATTCCAGCGGATCATGTCAACCTTATACACCCAACTCCCTTCCGAAGAGAAATTACATTGCCTGTCCACATAAATATTCATTTTAGTTTAGTAGGAATCAAATAGTGTGTTGTCTGGTTTATTACAACATGAACTGTATCAGAAATATAAGTTAAGATAAATGTTTTATGTGGCCAGTAAGCTATTGGGCAACTTAGGCCTAGGCCTAATTGACTACTGAGAGCAGTTTAACACATGAACGACAATACCGTTAAGAAAAGGGGTATACATTTAGAATAATGTTCAAAAATCTCCAAGAATGAGGTATTGACTCTTTGGGCAGTAACAAAATAGAAGTTAATGGGGGGGGGGGGGGGGGGGGGCGATGGTCCAATCTAGTATGCCAGTTTTTCTTCACGGCAGGCCTAGTGTAGTGTTAATATGAAATCATCGGTTCTAGTCAGAACAACACATTGCTCCTCTGGCTGCAGCCAAGAAAGTCAAAGAGTGATTTAATGACCCATCGTAATGCCAGCCTTCAATAATAAACCAGAGCAAGTGCCCTGCAGGTAAAACTGAGGTGGCAAGAGGTCCATGGAAATTGTAGGAAGCTAAGATCAGGATCATTTAGACTGCAGTTTAGTATTGTTCACCTTAAAGGTACTTCTCACATTAAGAACTTTGATCAGAAAGGAGTGGGGTATGGGTGCATTATGTGGATCTGTTGCACCTGGAATGATGAAGAGCAGCTCATGCCACTGGAACTAACCATAGAATCCCTTACACCCGTCAATTTATAAGTCTAGGACTGTTGCGTACGATAGGTCTACATGTTAAGTTTGCAAATTAGTAGAAAGAAAGTATCAGTAGGTCATTGATGTGCTAACTCCTTATCCTAGAATAAAACTACATACTACATTTTAGCAATATTTACCACTTAATGGAATTTATTCCAGTTTTCTCCAGATGAAGTTATTTAATAGCCTCCTTTTAAATTCAATATATTCTACCTAGCCTAATCCCTTGGTCTCTATATGGCCCTATGTCATGGCAATCACAATGACTCAATGCTCCTCCGAGATTCTACACAGAAGGGAGGAGGCACTCAACTACGAGTATCACCTTTGTTCCTCACACTCAATGTATTATTTCATGAAGGAAGGGGGGGAGAGAAAACAGAGGTTTGTATCAGCACCATGCAGATTAAAAAATCTCTGGGAAGTAGGGGGCTGGGGTTGATCCATCCCTAGCATGTCCCCACAGGCAACACCCTGTCCCTAAATACTACTACAAAGTTACTGGGAATGAGATTAAGACTAACTACATTGAAATATTATGTGGATAACATAACTCTCACCTGAATTCTTGACATTCTTATTACATACAGTAGTATGAAAAAGTCTACTTTCTAATTGCACAATCTTCATAAGGACATAAAGGAGGTAAACACAAACCTCGTGAATTAGGAGGAATGCCTACTGGTTCTGGAGGATCAGTTGGTGTTAGGATTGCAGCTGTTCATGAAGCAAGGCTCAAATCATACACAATGTTTTCTTTAACAAATTATTATTCAAATAGAACACTTAATTTATAACATAAAATTAAACATTTGAAAATACAGTTTGCACAGCAATGCACCTGTGGAATGTGTCCCATTGTAGAGATAATCAAATTCCGTTTCTTTCTTCGTCTTCTCATTCAGACCAGGTCACTGGAAGGTGTATCACAGATTTTTTTGGCAGAGAATCCTGGAAAGTTGAAAATCAATCCCTTATATTGTTACCAGTACTGTGACAAAAAAATATAAACAATTTTCTAGATTAATTTTGTATCATGACCTGGAGATGTGCTCGTGTAGCCTATATGCTACATTCTTAAACTCAAGTTAGCCATTATAGTGTAACAAACTAATTTAAACCGGCTACATCCTTATGCGAAAACAAGAATAATTATTTTAAATATTAATGTTTTTTTTATATTTTATTTTCTTTGAGGAGCAGTTTTGTGTAGTATTTTGCTAAATTTCCATGCTGGGAAGTGTCTGGAAATACTCGCAAGATATGAGAAAACTGCCCTTCCTATACTACTGAGCAAGACCAATAAATGCAATCACTTATCAGACTCAATCGTCACAAATGGACAACACACTAAGGAAAGCCTAACCTCATGTCAACCATCTTCAGTTTACAGATTAATAATATCATTTATTACCCATTCAGGCAGATGACCTTGATGTAGTCTGTCATTTCGATCACCACTAAAAATAAAATAAGTTACCCAGCAAATAATACAAGTGTACATTAATTTTGTAGACCAGCATATTAAAGCCTCCAAATGAACCTCGTATTTCGCATGATGGACCGGAGTTTGAGAGTCAGAGTAATAAAGTCGTTGACATAAACGAACAGCTGACGTGTCATTCCTCTCGTTAAGAATGCACTACCAAGTGCTTAGTCACAGAATGATGGTGTTGCATGTGATATGAAACGGCGATTCCCAAAGACTGTGTTCAGACGTTGTTGAACAGCCACTGCGAAGTGAGCCGTCACCCTTTCGTGTTGAAACCAAACACTGTTTAAGATTCCCAAATTTTGCAGCTGCGGGATGAGCCAGTCATTAGAACGATCAAAAAAATATGGTTCAAACAGATGCGTTTGTATCATGCCGGCCCAGATCATGACGTGAGGTGGGTTCGCTTGATTTCATCAGCTGTGCAGAGACCACGGACGGACAAATATGATGTTTTTAAATTCCTAAGATGTAAGTACAAATGTATATGTACTGACAATAGAAATAAATAATAATGAGTAGGGGTACACGGACTTTGTGCGCACACTGTAAGATTTTCATGCATTGTTTCGTCTTCTGGGGGACACAGCCAACTGATATTACTAACCACGGTCACTACAGCACCAGAAATATGTGTTAATATTTATTGCTCATTCAACGATGGCAGCCATGTTCGACAGTGCATGAGGTCTCTTCACCTGTTAATAAGACGCACACATTGACATCACCACAGGTTGGAGTTAACATTGTTCACGATTGGTCCGTATTGAGGAATGATAGTTTAAAATTTGTAATACACTTATGTTCCGTCTAGTCAATGTCCTAGGGCGTAAATAAACACAAAAAAAGTATTGACTAGACGGAAGATAAGTGTATTTCAAATTTTAAACTATCACCACAGTTGCCAACATGTGGGATACAAAATACACCAATCAGGTCTAGTCTGGATAAAGATTATTGATGCACGATTACCCCACTGTGCATGACAGAAACCAGGTGTGTATATATGGCTAACGGATATCTAGCAATTATTGGTATAGGCAAAGCCCATTGGAGTGGATTTAAGAAATTTCACTCTCACAAAAAACATGAATTACAGCAGTGCACAACGAACATTACTGTGCGAGACAAAAACCAGGGGTGTATTCGTGTAAATGGCTAACGCAGACCTCCACCTAATACTTATTGGCCCAGGCAAAAGCCATTGGTCTGCATTAAAAAGCTATTGCAAATTACTTTTATTGATATAGAAAAGGCCTATGATAGCATCCCTAGAACAAAAGTTTGGGAAAGCTTAACAAATAGGGGGATAGGCAAGAAACTGAGAGACATGATAAAAGGAATGTGCATGGAGTGCTACAGTAGTGTGAAGACTAGTCGGGACATCGGAATGGTTTAAAATTGACACTGGACTAAAGGAAGGAAGTGTGGTGATGGATGACATCATGAAGGTAGCAATGAAAGAATATAGTAGGGCAAAGATGAAGGTAATGTTGTTTGCAGACGACGACGTGATCTGGGACGAGGATGAGAGGGAGGTACAAGAACAGTTAGACGTAATAAATGAAAAGATTCAGCAATAGGGATTGAAGATAAATGTGGAGAAGAGTAAAACAGTGGTGATGACTGATGAGTAGAGAAAAGAAAGAAGGAAAAGGAGTACCGGTAATCAAAGTAGGAGATACCAGGAATTGGAAGTAGTGAAACACTTCAAATACTTGGGAAGTGAACTGACTGAAGATGGATTTGGAAATTAGCAGAATAATACAACTCGGGAGTGCTTTCTACCAACAGGTACGGGGACTAGTATGGAACAAGGATATACCAATTAAGGCTAAAGAAGTTATGTACAAAGCATATTATGTTCCTATAATGACATATGCAGCAGAAACTTGGACAATGACTAAGAGGGATTAGAGCAGAGTACAAGCAGATGAGATTCCTGAGAAGTACGGTCCAGAAAACGAGGAGGGACAGAGTGAGAAATGAAGATATATGGAAAGAACTGGGAGTACAGAACCTAAATGACAAAACAGATTGAGATGGTTTGGACATGTCAAACAGATGAATGAAGTAAGGCCACCAAGACGAGCACTGGAACGACGGATGACAGGGAAGAGAGGACGAGGAAGACCAAGAATGCGTTGGATGGACTCGGTGGAGAATAGTATTAGAAAACTGAACGTGGATTGGAACACTGTGTCGGAAGAGGAATGGTGGAACAAAGTGGAGAGGAACCATATTTGCCCCCACCCAGCGTGAACTGGAAAAGGGGAAATGAAGATGATGATGATGACTATTACAAAACGCACCATACAGATTCCGGCGTTTAGCTGTACACTTGACTTTGAGAGCTCAGCGGTAGGAGAGAAAAGGTATTTTAGCTTAATTTCAGACGCTATTTGATGCTGAGCAATTTTGCCCTTTAAAATAAGGTGTAATATTGCGTATCTTGCACCACATAACACACGACCCAGGTATGCAATTTTCCTACATTTGGTGGTAATCATCAGCTCCCACTTAGAATTTGGTCTCCGCAGTACCAGCTCATGAGAGATGTGAATAGAGTAGATTAGGGGGGAGGGCAAATGACCTCGTAGTTCCACCCCTTAAAACAACAATAACTATCACTGCTGCACAATAAAAATAGTCAAATTTCACTAATATTGCTTAAATGAAGGTTTTTATTTGTAGCTTGGTCAACGACGGCAGATGTTTGTGGCCGACAAATTGACGTCATATTACGTTGCCAACATGTCTGATACAAAATGCACCACATGACACCTTTGTAATTATGTGAAAAAAGAACTCCAATACCATCACGTCATCAACTACGTCATCAAGGTAACTAAGAATTCTCCTTAACGCCAGTGCATTGCAAGGTATAGACGAACCTTATTGGTCTAGGCGAAAACCATTGGTCTCCCGGATGCGATATATACTATCGAATGCGTGTGGTTGGCAATACTGTACACCGTGCTAAAAATGGCAGTCAGCTGGAATTTCATCTATATGTCGTGATCCTATTTGGGATGGCTGGGTGGGTTACAGACAGTGGAGAAGTAAACAACTATTACTATATTGTCTCAAGATACCATTACTGCAGGTATTTTGACTAATTTCAGTAGTTTAAGAATTTTTTACTTCAGTTCAGGTAAACTCCACTCTTGGAAAGCTTTACGCCTTGCTGCATGTAGTTAGTTCTCAAATGATAACACAATGAAATGAAGAAAATTAACGTACCTTTATGTTAGACATAAACTCCCAAAGCACCATGTTGTGATTTTTCTTTCTCATCTGATCCATTTAGATGACAGAGTTGTGTCACACCAGGTTATTAAAACTGTGAGCAACTACGTGTATCCAGTGCTAAGGTTTTAGTTTCCAGCAGAAGCATGCAATATAATCTTTTACATGAAAGTCCTCCCTTCGCAATGACAACTTGCCAAGCAGACTGACCACAAACTTTAGTTCATTTGGGGTCTGATATTATTTCTTATTTCTCACCTACACTGTTAATCGACTGCATGCATTACATGTAACATTAACTTCCCTCATTAGTTCAATATGAAAGCATAGTACAATACTGGTACGCTTTATGTTCCAGCCTGCCTACTAAGGCTATTTGCCAAGGTCTTAAATGATAGCCTATTGTTTATATACTATCAGGACTGAATGCTTTGACACTACCAGTTTTGACGATGGGGATAACAATTCATCTCATTCTCTTAGGGGAGTTTATTTCTGTTTGTGGAAGTCCATTATGATGATCATGTTGTCATGTCTCTTCACCACAATTAAGTTAATTTCCATAACCTAGAAACAAGCTTGGAGGACTACTGACTACAAGCTTCCGCAAATATGATTCGAATTCTACAATTAAAATGAAAGCTAATTATTTCCAAAGTAGTAAAATAGCACTTAAGTTTCTTCCCCATGAAATAATCGTTTTAGATCGCTTACGGCATCTGAAAACAAAAATAAAAGCGTAAGTTAATAACATTACTCGGGACGACATTATTCATATTAAGTATACTATTTACCATAATCGTCAAAGAAAGATATTTGCACAACTTGAAGAATCAAAAATATATTGTTTTGTACTTACCTTAGCCCATATTCAATGAATAAATTAATATTCAAGCCATTAAGTGATAACATACATATCAGCTGTTCGCTTCCATCTTTGATTTTTCATTACAAATTAGCTAACCATGGACCACTGCCGGCTGGATCGCAACACTCCTGGTTGCTTTAAACTGCCTGCCCATTCGACACTCACAGGCGTACAAGATATATGCATTAATTCACCGCTAGGTGCAGCACTAAGGCACTGGAATTTTCGCGGCTTTTTAAAGAGGAAGATACCTGAAACGAAGAATTTCTATGTTTGGAGGATCAATATCGAAATTGACGGACGTGAAAACTTTACAATAAGTTAGTTCTTTTGTTATTCAATCATCTAAAAGTATTCAGACACCTACTTACGGGCAAATTTTCAGTATTAAGAAAAGCAAAAATGCATGGTGGTGGTGGCGATTGTTTTTAAGGGGCGAAATGTCTAGCTCATTTGCCCGTAATTATACGGATGGTAATAAAATACAATTAGGCTACTTCCAACTGATTTAAATCTAACTTACATACTAGAGATTTATTTTTTGTCGTGTAGCCTCCTGAGAGGCCGAGTGCAGGTCTTTCTAGTCGACGCCCGTGGGCGACCTGCGCGTCGGGATGAGAGATGGAATGGATGAAGATGAATGAAACTGGGCAAGGATGTGGAAGGAAGCGGCCGTGGCCTGTCAGAGGGTACTGTCCCAGCATTTGCCTGGTGTTGAAAATGGGAAACCACGGAAGACCATTTCAAGGACAGCCGACGGTGGGGCTCGATCCCACGCGTCTACCGAGTCAGCAGAGAGCTTGGCCTCTTGACCTAACGTAGCGCTTTAGCCCGCGTAGCCACTACTGTCGGTATACTAGAGATGAAAATAAAGAATAAGGGCAATAAAAGATCAAAAAAGGGCCGCCGAAAATGGGATGTTCATTTATTCAGGGGCTTTGCGACATCGTGGTCATGTAGCACCATGTACTTAGATGTGTGTTGAATTTGTTTGATAACCCATCGTATTGTGATGACTGTATTAGTGTGTGTATTTTTAAGTCAAGTGAGGATTGGGAAGGAGACGACCGCGGCCTTAAATTAGGAACCATCCCGGCATTTGCCCAGAGTAGAAGTGGGGAAACCACGGAAAACCACTTCGAGGATGGCTGAGGTGGGATTCGAACCCACATCCACTCATTTTTGCCTCGCGATGACGAATATACCCCGTTCCAGCACTCAAACCAGAATTAAATTTCTTGGCAGACAGGGAATTGAATTCTACCTCCGGGGCTAGTGCCAAGCATCCTAGCTGCTAAACCACGAGAGAAGGATTGAGGGACTTGAAAGGAAGTAAAGCTATGAAAGGCAGATAGAAAAGGGTGTGGGAGAGATGACTTCGTATTTCCGCCCCTTAAAACAATAACGGATAGAGGGGTTAGCCCCGTCACGGGAAAAGGAGAAAACCGAACCCAGCTCAGAATTTCTTCCGAGATGCCTATTTCCAACCTCACTATCCATGAGCCCTTGAGGGTATATCCCCAACCCCAGGGATCACAACTAGTGGGACTTGGCTTCGAGACCACTGGACCCCAGCCTTGTCCGTTATTATTTCCACTTACTTGTGCCAGGCTCCTCTCTGTCATCTACCTGTCGACCTCCCCTAGCGAGCTCTTGTTCTCTTCCAACCCCGACTGTATTAGGGTATCCGAAATCTAGGGAGTTTTTCATTTTTCTGCCTTAACTGGCCCTAACATCATCTATCCTGATACCCTCCTTCTTCGAAGGGTCAGCACATGGCTAAGTCTACACCGTCAGCTTTTGAGCTCGGAAGTCAGCGACTGTGAGGGGTTCCAGAGCTGTAACCATTTTCCCCTTTTTATTGACTTTGGGGTGGACCCTCTCCTCTTTCCATTTTCTATCTGCCTTTTATGGCTCTAGTAGTTTCCAAATACTCAATACTCATTCTTCAAAGATTCTGATCCCACAAAAAATAGGAAAGAAAAAGACAAGAGCCAATTAAGGCAGGGAAATGAAAGACATCACAGGCCTCCAATACCCTAATAACGTTGGGAACAAGAGTTGGCAGGAAAGATGAAAGAGAGGAGCCAACCCACATCCCACTAGTTGTAAGCCCCTGGTGGTGGGACATGAAAAGAAACATTAAACTATATAATAATTTATGTAACCTTCAAGTGTTATGGTAATAAAATGATATTCCCCGGTATTCTAGCTTGCCCCGTTCCGATTTACAAAAGGGCACGCAGCAGTACACCATTATAAAATCACACAAAAAGCATTCCAAAACACGAATTCGCCATTAACATCAATACAAAACTTATGTCTGCTACAGAGCCTTGGTGCTGCTTCCTAGCGCCTTTATTTGGAAACGAGGTTGTACGCTCAAAACAATGCTGTAATCGTCGAATGGGCAGGCAGTTTAAAGCAACCAGGAGTGTTGCGATCCAGCCGGCAGTGCCATGGACTAAAACACGGCTAACAAGTGCTCGGAACATGCCTTTACGGTGGATGGTTCAGCGGTAAGACCTACGTCACATCATGGATGCGATTTGGCGTTACAGAATACCAATTCGACTGCTAACCAGTCTTTAGGGGTCCTAAAGACTTGTTGTAGCTTAACCATTTCTTACAGAATCGGGCCGCATATTTGTGGCCCGGTCATGTGTGTGTATGTGTAGCGAGTCACCAAGGTGGGTCGCTTCGGTGTGAAGAGTTAATACCATTTGTGTCCTCGTCTTTAATTCCTATGTTTTTCCTCATACGTATCCCTCCGCGTTGCGTCATTTTCTTGTTTACGATTCCCCGCTACTCACTGGTCTTACGCTTTCAATCGGTAGTCGACGGTTACCCAAAGATACATACCACTGCACAGTAGCAATTGGGTAAAGAGTTTACTATGCCCACTACCGTACCAAGAAGAAGAAGAAGAAGTTGTTGTGTTCTGGTTTGGATATGATAAGCGGAATTTTTGTAAATATTCTTAACTGCTAAACATGGCAGAGTTGTTGCTGGATTCCCATATACGAGTTTGGGTATTTTTGCCCATTGTCGTTATTACATTCCTGGTCGGTGTGGTACGGCATTATGTATCAATCCTCCTAGCGTCTCAAAAGAAGGTTGAATTACAGCAAGTACAAGACAGGTAAAGCTGCTGCATATATTCACTAATGGTTATTGGTGCGTTCAGGGTTGAAACATCTAGGTCATCTAGTTTCCTTAGATTCATTGTAGGGTTAGGTCACATGGTTGCTATCGTCGATCTGTTCCATTTAAGTGAGATTCAATTAGAACGAAAACTGCAGAAATCCTTTACGTTTTGTAGTAATCACATAATTTCAAAATTTGTCATTGAATATCCAAACGTATGCCAAAATTGCCAAAGACTTATCTTGTTATATACCATATAAAAAGAGTAACTGCTCTTTTCTTATGTTTTAATTCCGGTCTGTTTGCCTTTTTTATGATAATTTGTCGAATGATATGAGGCTGGCTGTACTGACGCCCCTGCCCATAACTGTCAAAGAGTAGAGGGTCTGGAGACAGCTATGAATAGAGATACATGTAAATTGCTGGGATTGACTCCTCAGACCTCTGCATGCATAGGCTAATATTCCATGTTCATTGCCTGGTGCCACATTGTGAAACCATTTCACTGGTGATATGGTCGTTTAATTATAATATGCTGAGTGCTTATAATGGGCTATAATAATAATATCGTATGGCCTCAGGTGCCGGATGCAAGCTTTGTTATTTGACACCCAGGGGGCAGCTTGCATTCTGAATTTTGTTGTTCCTTGGAGCACTATGAAAGTCAAGGGGACTAGATATCTAAGCTCCTTGACTCCATAGCGCTTTCTAGTAGAGAAAGGAGGAACGTTTGTGTTGGCGGAAAATCCCGAGATTAATTTTGTCATGAACACGGCCTACTGAATTCAAATGGGTTCTTTGATATGCCAACAACGTATGACATGCGTGTCATGATTTTTGGCACCTTTCAAAAATCATTTACCGTGGCCAGGAGCGAACCTTCAACCACTCATGCTTGAAGCCCTCCAGGATAGGACAATAACACCGTACATATGGCTAATCTCCAAAGGCTCTACACGATATAACAACAAAAACAACTTTTAATTCAATGACTATAATGTAATCTGTGTGAATAGGAGAGGACAACAACTGGACACAAATTATTTAAAATTCCTGGCATTGCAGATAGCAGTATACAACATAGATTTTTTTTGTCATATCTAAATTCCGTGAATATGATGTTCGTCGTTATCTAGTACAGTACTCAAAACAACGATAGATGAAAATGATAATAAATTAACATCATCTCCATAATACACTGCCGGCCAAAAAAGCATATCACACCGATATTTTCAACGAATGAACGCACAATTATTTGGTGGAACTTGACATGAACTTACAGTAATCATTTTAAAAGCTTCCTTAATGACATTTAAACTAAATGAAATACCAATGGGAATGTAACTTAATAATTTTATTAAACCTTATGTCAATAAATTGAATTAACTTAATATTATTTAATGTATATATCAATAAATGTCATAAGTTGTAATGAAATGATTAAATATGCATTGGTATTTCATTTAGAACTTGACATTACTGACTCCTTGGGAAAAGAATTCATTAATTCTGATTGAGACCAGAACGCGACTTAATACACTTGCATCAGACATGAATGTGGCTTTTACGTACCTTGTTTGCTTGTTTCTTCTTCTCGGTGATATTACCTTCTGAAATTAGTAACCTTGGTCACTACTGCACCTGAAGTATGTGCTAAATTACATAAATATGTATTTTTATTTATTGCTCTTTTAACAACGGTAGCCATGTTCTGACAGCGCTTCAATCTTGTTCAACCGTCAACAAGGAGCACTCTACGGCACACATCGAGGTGCACACATTGTTGCCAACATGTGGGATACAAAATGAATGTTGATTAAAGAACTGATCGGGACGCGTTGGGCTGTAACCATTGTCAAAAACCATTGATCTGGACGCATTAAGCTGTAACCATTGTCAAAAACCATTGAATTGAACAAAACGAATGTTAGAATGGTTGGGTTGAGGTGCGGCCTTGGCCACGCGCAGCTAGCGGGGCACAGTTGACAAAGAACCATTGATCTGGATGCGTTAGGCTGTAACCATTGTCAAAAACCATTGCATTTGCGCTTCTTTGTTTTAAAGAGTAGTATCGTAACGGCAGGGTTGGCAATACTGTCTTGACGATAATTCATGTGGACAATGGCGGACACAGATGGAATTTTGCCTATATAAGTCGTGATCATATTTGGGATGGTTGGGTGGGTTACAGACAGCGAGGAGTAAACATCTATTACAACATCATTCCCTGATTTATTTCTCATCGTTTGATAAGGTATTTTGACTAATTCATGTACTACGGTATAGAAAATGTTATCACTTGTTCGTATCTCATTCAGTAGTACTAATCATTCTTATACTGTAATTAGCCATAATACCTATTAATTCTTGCCGGTACCTACTCCTGGCTTTTACACTTGCACCTGGCAGATTACTGAAAACAATGTGTTTATTTCTTGCTCATTCAACGACGACAGCCATGTTTCAAGGGCACACATTGACGTCATATCACGTCCCATCACTGCTGCTAACTTGTCCGATACAAAATTTACCACACAACATGTGAAAATAATTCGCAAAACCATTGGTCTGGATTAAGATTATTGATGCGTGAAAAAAACCAGGGGTGTTTATATTGGCTAGCTACCTGACAATTATTGGTCTAGGCAAAATTCATTGGTCTGGATGAAAATATTGGGCTAGAAGAGGGCTTTTCTGTTTTACGATACCGGATATGAAATAGTACCAAATATGTGGTGTTGGCAATACTGTACTTGCTACTGAATCAGGCATATAATGGCAGACCCAGCTGGAATTTTCATCTAAATAAGTCATGATCAAAAAAATGGGACGACGGGTAGGTTATAGACAGCGGAGGAGTAAACATCTATTACTACGTCATCTCCAGATTTTTTCCCAATCATTAAGTTACCTGAGGTATTTTGGCTAATTTCAGTAATTTAAGTTTTTTTTCCCCAAGGAACAGGTAAAGTCAAGTTTAACAAAATACCTTTGATAATGGCTGGAAAAAAAATCTGGTGATAACAGATATTTACTCCTCTGCCTTCCCCTTTTTTGATCACGACTTATATCGATAAGATTCCACCCGGTTTTGTAAAACAGAAAAGCACCGTCAAGTTGATGTTTAAGTGTGCGAAGTTTCAGTCTTAAGTTAGACAAGGATTGTGCCAGTTGTGAGTTAACAATCTCCAATTTTTATCAAGAATATCATAACACATCAATAATTTTCATCCAAACCAATTTTTTTCCTAGCCCAATATTTTAATCCAGACCAAGGGATCAATAACTGTTAGGCGTTAGCCAATGTAAACACTCATGATTTGTGTTACGCACAGTGGGAGTAGACACATCAATATAATCTTTATCCAGCCAATTATTTCCTTTTTCCCATAATTACAACGTAACGTGTGTCGTGTTGTGTATTTTTGTATCGGACATGTTGGCAACAGAGATAGGACGTGATATGTCGTCAATGTGTGCCCCTGAGACATGACTGCTGTCGTTCAACGAGCAAGAAATAAAAACATTTATTTACATAATATAACAAATATTTCCAGTGCAGCAGTGATAATTGACAGTGATTTCAATTCCTAATGACTCCCAGAAAGGTAGGTGATTCATATATTTTCAATAATCTGCCAGGTAAAAGGTACCAGCAAGAATTAATAAGTATTTTTACTAGCATTATTTTGAAACTTAAATGCAAGGGAGGTAAACAGCAAATTCATTTTAAGGGAAACATAATTTTTCACTTAAAAGTGGCTGGCTGCGTGGCTCAGCAGTAACGTTCTCGCTTGCTGAGCCCAAGGTTGCAGGTTCATATCCTGGCGCAGTCAGCTGGCATTTGAGGGTGCGCGAATGCGAGGGAGCCGTGTCAGTAGATTTACTGGCACGTTAAAGATCCCCTTCGGGGAAAAATTCCGGCACACCGGCATCTCTAAAAGCCAGTGTAGTTAAAAGGGACGTAAAACCAATAACATTATTATTATTTATTATCACTTAAAAGTTTACTTTCAGATGAGAATATATGAAATTCTTTGATATTCGGGAAATTTTCATGAGCAGACATCGCTACTTTATTTCCAATATTTTGTGCTTAAACCAACATCACTGCCACTAAAATGTCACAACACATTCTTGCACATTCAGTCTTCACTCAATTGGTGGTGTTATCACCCCTGGCTCGAATTGTAGCTCGCATCCTGGTGGGCATGCTTGAAATTAGGGCACGAATGTCATCTTGCTGAACTGCTTTTCATTTCTCTAAAACAGCTGTCTGATGGGCAACCAGGTTGTGAACTCTTTGACGAACACGACGCCCATCCATATCCCACACATGCCGGATGGGATTTAGGTCACGGCTCCGTGCAGCCCACTCCTGGCGGACGATTCCAATTTCCTCCAATAAGTCCGATACACATCGAGCAATGTGAGGTCGAGCGTTTTTTTGCATTTGCATGAAGTCCTTGACGATGTACGGAAGACTAGTGCAAGGAGAATTTCCTCAATATAGCGGTGGGCTGTCAAAGCTCCGCTTTCAACAACTAACTGCTCAGATGTGCATTAGAGCTGATGACGCCCAACACCATAATGGACCCTCCTCCATATGCCGTTCTTGGTGAAAAGGTGCTGGCAGCATAACGCAGCTCAAGGTCATCTCCAAACTCTTTGCCTCCCATCTGGAGACCTAAGATTGAACCTCGATTCGTCTGTAAAGTGAACTAGGCACCTCTGTCCAATGCTCATGTGCTCTGGTGAATTGCAGGCGAGCCCTTCGGTGTTGTGGAGACAAATCTCCTCCTGTAGCAGGTTTTCTTGATGGCAGGTTTGCTTCTCTGAATCTTCTTCTGCACATCCGTACACTAATGTTTACAGTATGAGCTGTTCAAGTTCATTTCACGAATCTACTGTATTTAAATGTCTGTCTCTCAAGGCCTGTAGAGCTACAAAACGGTCATCAGTCGCCGTTGTACATCTAGGTTGACCGGATCCCAGAGTCCTGCTAAATGTCGGGTGGTCTCGAAACCATCTCATAGCTCGTAAATTGTTTGTGGGGCTATTTTTGTAACACCAGCGCTACATAACGATAACTGGGTCCATCGTCAACTAATGCAACAGCTCTTGCAGAATCTGCAGCACTTAAAGGCAGCTTGACTGCAACTAAACTTCTCGATGCTCTAGGAAATACTGAATAACAACATTAGATGAGAACCCAAAAATGCCTCACAAACTGCCATTCTCACATCCCAATTATAGCGGAAGCGCAAAGCTGTAGAGTTAATGCGGATGCTGCAGTACATTTGCAAACCCAACCCTTGAAAACAGAATCCCTTTATAAACTGTACATTTTCATATTCTTGTACAAAACATGAAGCTTTGCCCCGACAGTTGAAAGAAAACCATTATCATGAATTATAATGAACGTAATTGAGCGCCTCCGTGGCTTAGGCGGCAGCACGCCGGCCTCTCACCGCTGGGTCCGTGGTTCAAATCCCGGTCACTCCATGTGAGATTTGTTCTGGACAAAGCGGAGGCAGACAGGTTTTTCACCGGGTACTCCGGTTTTCCCTGTCACAATTTCATTCCAGCAACACTCGCCACTATCATTTCAGTTCATCTGTCATTCATTTACTCATTGCCCCACGGGAGTGCGACAGGCTTCGGCAGCCGGCACAGTTCATATCCTCGCCGCTAAAGGCCGGACGTTTGTTTTAGACGAGTGAAAAATCTTAATGGAAGCCTGGAGGCGAGTTACTGCAGTACCTGTGTTGTTATCAGCTGCCCCAAGCGGTCTGATGATTGACTAAGCTGTTTCACACTGCTGCTAGGAGTACAGTCATTGGCAAATATAATGACATTCTGTTCGTAACTACGTAACGTGTACTTCCGCGACACACAATACTTCGATGTGGACTGTACTGTCTGCTCAAGTCTGGAATTCCATTACATCAGATCGGTGGTGACAAGTGTAAAGCGATAGGGTGAGAGAGTGAGTATGTGTAGGCTCACCCGCTGGCTTCAAGGTCAAGGGCAATCGTCTAAAACAAACGTCCGGCCTGTAGATGGGGGTTCGTTCATTCCATTCCCTGACCCAGTCAGTCGACTGGAAGCAGGCTGTGGATTTTTCATAATGAACGTAATTACGAAACCCTTTCGACAACTTACATTTTCCTAAGTGTTACTTTTTTTTGCCGGCAGTGTGTTCGCCATGAGACATGAATAAGAATTCCATTGCTTCATAAAAAAGGAGTTTTATTGTAATCATTGTCTTCACAAAATTATTTATTTTTTCTATGGCACTAGTATATATCGCATTACCGGTACGTACCTGTCTAGGGGAACTTCTTAGTGTAGTTGATGACTTACAGATGTTGATGTTTTGCTTTGAATTTCCGCCATATTACTTGGCTGTATGAAGTTTCAAATAGTGAGTCGTTAAATGCAGATCTAGTCACATATGTTCAAATACGAGATTTGGTCGTGAGTTATGAATGTTCATCGCGATCTATACCTTATACTACAAAATTCAACTAGACACAAAATGGCGGCATCCATTATGTTATAGATGACACTAGAGATTTAATCGACATTTTAAATTCTGTCCGTTAATAAGGCATCAAGAGCCTCCGTGGCTAAGGCGGCAGCACGCTGGCCTCTCACCGCTGGGTCCGTGGTTCAAATCCCGGTCACTCCATGTGAGATTTGTGCTGGACAAAGCGGAGGCGGACAGGTTTTTCTCCGGGTACTCCGGTTTTCCCTGTCACAATTTCATTCCAGCAACATTCTCCACTATCATTTCATTTCATATGTCATTCATTTAATCATTGCCCCAGGGGAGAGCGACAGGCTTCGGCAGCCGGCACAGTTCACACCCTCGCCGCTAGATAGGGGCTTCATTCATTCCATTCCCTGACCCAGTCGGTCGACGGGAAGCAGGCTGTGGATTTTCATTTTCAATAAGGCATCACAAACACACACCTAACCTGGGGCTTACACCCCAGATCCCCTTGCTTGTGTTACAAGCATTAATTTTCGTACAGACAGTGGTCTAAGCTAGTAGTGGCCAATGGTTTCGTCCAGACAGTCGTTTAACCAAGTAGCGACCAATGGCTTTGTTTTACCATGGCTTAAATACCATCTTAGAAGTTGTTCTTATTTTGCCACCTAACCCTTAGTCCCTTTTAGTCGCCACCTAAATGCCACCTTGGAGATTGAACCTTGTTTGCTACCTTAATACTCCTTAGTACAACTTAGATGCCACTTAGAAGTTGTTCGTTATTTGCTGCTTTAGTATCACTTAGATGTCACTTTAACACCTCCTTAGAAGTTGTTCCTTATTTGCCACATTATTATTCCCTTACTACCACTTCGATGCCACTTAAATACCGTTTTAAATGTTGTTCTTAATTTTCCACCTTATTTTCTCTTAGTACCACGTAGATACTACTGTAGTACCATCCTAGAAGTTGTTCCTAATATACCAGCTTAAAAAGTTTTTCACTTTATTTCCTCCTTACTGCCACCTAAACCCTTGTGTGCCGCCTTGTCAGTTGCTGCTTTATATTTTCCTACGGAGTTCTTCAATACACATGCACGAACGAAGTATTGTATAGATTTATCGGTCGACCGGGGTTAGATCTGGTGGGCACTGAAACCAATGGTCCAACAAGGTTAGGCCGTCGGTTGACAACATATATGCGAACAAATTTAGGTTAGGTGCTGTAAGATAGGTGCCCGAATTACCTCATTTAACATGCGAATTGAAGAGTGCTTGCCTGTATTACAATGTATAAGATTATTAATGGCTGCACCTAGATTTATTTCTTGTACTTTTATTATGTTTTACCTTAGGTCTTTTGGGACTGTATTCACTCATGCTAGAGCTTAAGAATAAATCTTTCTGCCAGTCTAACATATGTGTTAATGGGCAATTATACACTATCTTCCGCATGAAATTATTGATGATCCTATCAGGCAGTAAAACATAGTGTGACTGTATTGTCAAGCAGTAGTTTCCAAATAATAAGTAATCCCACCATGGTTCTTTCACTGTATGTGCTTCCCTTGACTTCTGTGAAATTTCTACAAGGATGGTTGTGTTTGATTTATGTAGGGGCTTGGCGGTCTCCCATAAGTCCAACCCCTCGTCCACGTCGTGGGAGACGGGCAACGGCACAAAGTAAGGTATCGCCTGTAGGGGCGAAGTACAGTGGGGACTTCGTGTGCCCCGGGACCGTTACGGTAGCTGTGAAGGTGCTACAGGAACCCTGAAAAGTGACGGCTAACGGGGCTCTGGTGAAGCTACGATAGGCCCAGCAAGCCAGTAGTGGATGAAACCAAATGCTTTCAAAAATAGAACGAGCCTCGGACATGATGGATTTAATAGACGATGACACGGCTGCACACACGGACTAAGATTTGGAACTTTAAACCTAAGAACGCTGACGGGGAAGGTGGAGGAGATAGTGGATATGATGGAAAGAATGAAGTTGGATATATTGGGATTGGCAGAAACAAAGTGGAAAGGGGAAGGAAGGAGAAAACTGAGAAAAGGCTATAGACTGTACTGGAGTGGGAACGAAGAGGGAAAGAGGAATGGAGTGGGAGTAGTAGTACGAGATGGTTTAAGAGAAGAA
This sequence comes from Meconema thalassinum, assembly GCA_946902985.2. Taxonomy (NCBI): domain Eukaryota; kingdom Metazoa; phylum Arthropoda; class Insecta; order Orthoptera; family Tettigoniidae; genus Meconema; species Meconema thalassinum. Next base: position 524,555,744 of record OX336389.2, on the reverse strand, counting down.
GTGAGGAGAATAAGTGATAGGATGATGAAAGTGACTGAGGGGAGAGACCGTAGAAATAGTGCAAGTGTATGCTCCACAAGTAGGCTGCGCCTCTGAAGAGAAGGAGGAGTTTGAAGAGGAATTGCAGAAGCAGCTGGTAGGATGAAATATGATGTTATGGGGGATCTGAATACCCATGTAGGAAGAGAAAGACAAGCTTATGAGAGTGTTCTAGGACCAGAGGGTTTGGGCGGAAGAAATGAGGAAGGAAAGAGACTGTTGGACTTCTGCCAGAGGAACAGCCTGCTAGTTGGGAACTCCTGGTTTAAGAAAAGAGAGAGCCACACAATCACATGGTACAGTGATGACTTGACCAGGAAGTCGGTGGTCGACTATATACTGTATGAGAAAGAACTAAATAAGAACATCACGGACATCAAGGTTATACCATCGAAGAACCTAGATAGCGACCATCGATTGCTGGTAATGAACCTGAGAGGGACTAAGGAGAAGAAAGGGACTGAGAACCAGGAAAGACGTATAAGGATATGGAAACTGAAAGAAGGGGATAGAAGAGTCGAGTACCTCAAAATGGTAAAGGAAGGAATTCCAACAGATGAAGAAAGAGGGGTGGAAGAGGAATGGGCTAGATTTAAGAAGACACTAGTAGGTGCAGCAGAAGCAGTATGTGGGAGGACAAGTAGTAAGAAGAGGTGGAAGGAAACACCATGGTGGAATGAGAAGACAAAAGATATAGTAAGGGAAAAGAATAGAGCCTTTAGGAGGTGGTATCAAAATAGGACGGTAGAGACAAGGGAAGAGTACCAGGAAAGAAAGTAGGCGAAGAGGGTAGTGGCTGAGGAGAGAAGGAAGTGGATGGAAGAGTGGACAAAGATGATGAAGAAGGATAGTGAAGGTACAAAAAAGGTCCTGTATGGGATGGTAAAAAATAAGAGGCTGAAGGATCCTACGAATTATGTTAGAATGGTGAACAAAAGGGGACAAGAGATAGAAAATAGGGAAGAACTGAAGAAAATGTGGAAAGAATATTTTGAAGAACTTCTGAACTCAAATGGAAACCACGGCGAGGAGGAAGAAATCGGGGAAGAGGAAGATGAACTGCAAACTGAAAAGGACTTAACATTGGAAAGAAGTGGAAGATGCAGTGAGGAAGATGAAAGGAGGGAAGGCACCGGGTGGGGATGAGTTGAGTGTGGAGATGGTGAGAGCAGCAGGAGAGGTGGGGATACAATGGTTGTACCGAGTGATGAGGACAGCATGGAAGGAAAGGAAGACCCCAGAGGACCGGAAAAAAGGAATAATTGTCCCGATCTTCAAGAAAGGTAGTAGAACAGAATGCAGCAACTACCGGGGAATAACACTGATGAGTCATTGTGCAAAGATCTTTGAGAAAGTTTTGGAAAGGAGGTTTAGGACAAGGATAGAAGGAGGGATGAGGGAAGAGCAACATGGCTTCAGAGCAGGAAGGTCCACAGTGGATTTGATTTTTGCTGTAAGGCAGTTACAAGAACAGCACTATGAGTATGGAACAGATCTACTGATGGTCTTCCTGGACATTGAGAAAGCATATGACAGAGTATGCAGAAACAAAGTATGGAAGACCCTGGAGGATAGAGGAGTAGAGAAATGGACTATAAAGAGGATAAAGGAGATGTACAAGGGAAGCGTGAGCTGTGTGAAAGTGGGAGGAGAGAGATCAGACTGGTTGGAACAGAGAAACGGCCTGAAACAAGGAAGTGCACTGTCACCGTTACTTTTCATTGTGGTGATGGATGACATACCGTAATGACCCGAGTGGCACAAGTAATTGGGGAAGGAAAGATGAAAGCAATGGTGTTTGCAGATGATTTGATGATACAAGGAGGAGGAGGTACAGGAACAGTTGGACGTGTGGGAAGGAATAATACAAGGATATGGGATGAAATTTAGCATAAATAAGAGTGAGATGGTTATCACAACAAGGAAGAAGGAAAGAACCACAACGGGAATAACAATTGGTGGGGAACAGCTGAAGAAAGTGGAGAGTTTCAAGTATCTGGGAAGCCTGATACAAGATAATGGAAGAAACGATAGAGAAATAAATGAGAGGGGGAGGCAGGCAGAAGCATTTCGGAGGAGTGTGAGAAGCATGTTATGGAGCACGGATGTCCCTCTGAACAGCAATAAAGATCATATATCGGACGTACTATGTCCCTATCCTGACGTATGCCTCGGAGACCTGGGTTATGAAAGAAGGGAGAAGAGCAAAATAGAAGCCAGTGAGATGAGGTTCTTGAGAAGCAGTATTGGAGCTACAAAGATGGACAGAATAAGAAATGAGAGGACCAGAGAATTAATGAAGGAGGAACCATTACAGGATGGTATAGAGAAATCTAGACTTAGATGGTATGGACATGTAAAATGAATGGAGGAGAAGAGGATACCCTGGAGAGTATACGAGATGAAGTGGGAAGGAAAGACCCAGAGGAAGACCGAGAGACAGGTGGCTGAAGGGGGTGGAAGAAGACAGAAGACTGGACAAGGGTGGAGGCTGAGAGATGGTGGGAAGACAGAATACGTTGGAGAGGCTTGTGTTCCAAACAGACCCGGCCAGTGGCTGAAAACTGTGCAAGATGATGATGAGGGGCTTGGCGACATTGTGTTCCTGTAGCCCATGTACTAGGGTGTTGAAGTGTTGGATATGTCTGATAATGTGTGTCATTGTGATAGCTGTACTAATAAATGTATGTATGTAATCTTGATTGCCAGACTCCACGTGTAACAATATGATAATTAACAATAAAATTTACAAGTATAAACACAACAAAAACATCAATCACGAACACAAATTGAAAGGCACTATTTTCTATCAACAACCATAACCATACATACACACACTCAAACATCCTGGAATAAAATTATCTCTAGCTTTCATTCATACATACAATTCCAAATGTTCAAGAAACATCAAAATAATTATTTACAGAAAATTAAAAACTATCTACAGTAGACTAAACTGAAAACTGGAAACACAGAAAATGTCTACAAAAAGGCAGAACAAGCAAATGAAAAGATAAGAAGAAAAAGTTTAGAAACTGGAAGTAAAAAACATAATACAAAAGAGACATCTGAGAATCTAGAAAAAAACAAATGATTACATTATTTCAGTTGTTTGTACATTCAACCATTCTTTCATCCATGTATTGAGTCAACCTTTCAGACACAAAATAGAAATGAACACTATACATTACAGTATCTTACAGCCCATTTGAGATGTTTCGTATAACAGTTGACAAGAGTGTCTAAATGAATATCAGCAGCACTTTTACTCTCCATCAAACATGAATTTTTGTGAACATTAATTCTCGATCTTATCCATCTTACTTCCATCTGGTGATTCTCTGAGGGACTTGAAAATCCCAGTTGGCTTATTACCTGATTAGAATCAATTTCACCATTTACCAGCTTCCAAAAAATCTCATTTCACCCAGTGTGCATCAACCTACACGTCGCAATAACTCACATACTTAGCTCTATGGTACGGTCGTCCACTCCTGTAACAAAGCCATGTAACAAATCTCTTTTGTACATGTTTAGTGGCATCAATTTTATTAGTGTGAAAAGGATTCCAGGTAAAACTACAGTATTCTAATTTAGGCCGAAAGAGTGACTTAAATAATTTGGAAACAGTTATGCCTGAAAAATAATTTAAATAATTCCTTTTTAAAAATCCCAGGGTCCAGAAACTTTCATGGCATATTTATGAAATGTGCTCAACGAACAAGAGATGATTTGAGATTGTCACACCTAGATCTCTAATAGAAGTCACTCTACCTAGTGCTTAATTTTTTATAAAATAATTAAATCTGGGTAGGAGGTTACGTTTCAATGAAACTGACAAAACATTACACTTGTCAATATTCAGTTTCCATATATTGCACCATTCACTTCTTGCAGTAACTCACAGTCATTTATAGTTCTGATGGGCATATATAAGATACTCAATGTAAATTATAAGTGGCATATTGTTCACAAAAAGTACAATGAGTAGAGGGTCCAGTAAAGAACCCTGAAGAACACTGACAGTTTAAACAAATTTAGACTTATTATTGTTATTATTATTAATTACAACTGATTGGGTTCTATTTGATAGATAGCTTTTGAAGAAATGCAAAAGATTACCAGTCTTACCAAAGTTAGAAAATTTATGAAGCAGTATGTTGTGATGTATGCTGTCGAAAGCCCTAGAGAAGTCAGTATAGATAAAATCAGCACTACCACAGTTATTCGTAAAGGTGGATACATCATGAGTGAAGACGGCTAGGTTGGTAGCAGTGGATCGCCTAGGAAGGAAACCATGCTGAAGTTCAGTGATGAATTCATTCAAACACTCATGACAAAATAAACTTTTATGACACAGGTCTATTATTTACTACCATCTGCCTGGAGCCTTTCTTCAACACTGGGGCGATATGGACTGATTTCCTGTAATCAGGAAACACTCCTTCACTGACGGCTTGGTTGAATAGAATGTAGAATGGACAAGATAGCTGGTGGCATAAAGATTTCATTATTTCTATAGGAATGGCATCATGACCAGGAGATCGATTTCATAATGTATTTTTGATGCAGTTTTCAGAATAATATGGAGGTAAGATATGCTATCGTTACTAGATGGTGACAGTTCAGGTAAGGGTGGCAGTGTAGAATTTGCAGGAAGCAATAAAGTTTTGAAATAATCAGAAAGCAGCTCGCAGGCAGAGTTTGCATCAGTACAGGTATGCCCTTCGTACGAGAGTGTGACCAGTAACCTGGTGGTCCTGGATCTCTGTTTAATGAAGGATCATAGTTTGTGCGGATTAAAGTTAACACTGGAGTCAATGTCTTCCAGGTAGGCATCCTACTTGCAGCTCGGAGTTTCTTTGAATTCGGCCCTCCTGACCACGAATTCCATTGTATGGCATTCCAAAGTAGATCTTTTCCACTGACGTTGAGCCCTATTTTTAGATTGTATTGCACTAATTACATCTGCACCAAACCAAGGTGGGTAACGGTAGGGATTAACCTTCACAAGAGGAACTGCTTCTCAAACTGCGGACATGAAGAGATCGTAAAATATTTTAGTTATCTTTAGTGTTGCTCCTGATATCGAGGAGAGACCAGGGGCAATTATTTAGCAGTAATTTGATGTGATTCATGTCTGCTTTCTTCCAGATAATTATTTCCCTGCTAGGAATTTTTTGAAATAAACTAGGGTCGTGAAACTGAATGTTCCATGTTAGAGTAATATGATCAGATAGAATCCAACCCGGTTTTTCTAAATCTACATATTGAGAAATGTTAGCAGTATTTGCAAACAGCAGATCGAGGCAAGTAAATTAGTAAGAACAGCAAGGTCATCTGCCCCTAGATCGAAGTAGTTATACCCACAGGTTAGATGAGGGTTCATTTGGTGCAGAGAGAATTCCTCAATTATCTTGGAGAAGATTGAGTTCGCTGTACTTTCTGATAATTTTAAAAGGGCAAGGGAAGGCCCTCCCTGCTGTTCTCAAGAGATGTCCAGCATGTTAAAATCCCCAGACAATAGCACAATGTCATTGTCCTTCAGTTGGGCATGCACCCTGCTGAGGGAGGTTTGAAGTTGCTCCATGCAGTCCAATGAGGTACACACTGCCCACAAGCATACTAGACCTTCCCTGAATTTCGAACCAAATCTCTCATTCACTTTCCAAGTCCGCTCTTCTCCTCGCACTCAACTGAGACTGCATAGCAATGATAATACCACCACTGCGACTAGGCCTGTCTCTCCTAAATATGTCATGAGTCGTAGAAAAGGCGAGTTCTGCGTCAAGAAAACTGTCAGAAAGTCAAGACTCAATATTTGTAATTGAGGCTAGGATTTTGGCAGGAGGTGGCCATGGCCTTAATCTAGGTACCATTCTAGCATTGGTATCTAGTAGAAGTGGAAAACCACTTCTGGATGACCAAGGTAGGAATCCCATCTCAGTCTGCGTCACGAGGCTGAGTGAACCCCATTCCCGAATTAAATTTCTTGGTAGAGCCGGGATTCAAACCTGGACCTCTGTGGTGACAGCCAAGGATGCTAGTCGCTATGTCATGAGGTGGACTCTACACAGATAAAAATTGAAATTGATTTTACTTGGAGAAGATTGCTGTCAGTGCTCATATTGAGGACTTTTGTTGGGCTTCTAGCATGCTGCTACATAAAAAAAAATGTTTTGAGTTTGTGAACTAGAAACAGTATTGTAATATCTTTTAAATAGGTGGGGTTAGGAGACAGCCTGTCATGAACTAATCAAGGATTGAGGGTTTTTGCCTTCTTGGTAGATGAGCAAGATCCTCAGGTTTGGTTGAAAAGTAGCCACAGTGAATTGGACTACAGCTTCACAATTGCAACCATTAAGTGGGCTGTCAATGGCCTATTCTTAATCTGTATAATATTATGGCTCTCCTCTGGGTGGACAAGCAGCCCCTGTCTTGTAGACCTCTTTATTCCTTTCAGTTTACTGGGTTTTCATGAGTTAGCTACTGAAATTCCCATTATTTAAATATCAAGAGCAATGTCCTTTGCAATCAATTGTGGTGGCAATAGGTTAATTTGTTTGTGCTATTTCAATATGGCTTGAAAGGTACAGGAATGTTTGTCCCATTATGTCTTCATTATGGCTGCCCTGAGCTGGACTTTGACATGGGATATCTGGATGTGATTGGGACTCTTTTTAAATGTGTTATTGAGGTTTGTTCTACATGGTTGATAATGTAGTGTAGCCTTATAATTCTTTAAATATCTATTGTCTGCAAATGCCACATATTAAATATTGGTTATTAATCTTTCTTTACAGTCAAGTGATGATAAGAGCTCGCATATTACGAGAAAATGGAAAATACCTTCCCAAGCAATCATTCTTGATGCGCAGGCATTACTTTAATAATGAAGAAATTGGATACTTTAAAACCCAAAAACGGGCTGCTGTATCTCAGAACCCTATGACTGATCCTAGCATGATGACTGATATGCTGAAAGGAAATGTCACCAATGTTTTGCCAATGATTATGATTGGTGGCTGGATCAATTGGATGTTCTCAGGATTTGTTACAAGTAAGTAATTTTACTCGTAGGTATTATTGTTATTATTGCTGTTGCACTTGTTGTTAAATGTGTGTTGTTTTTTTAAATGCTAGCAGAGGAATGATGCAAGCAGCAATGGAGGTGACACTCTTCAACATCATGTGTTGTTGGGTCCTCAATAACCCTTTGGTCTGTGCTGTGTCATTTTCTCTTCTGTTATTGTTTTAGTGTTAGTGATATGTTACTAAAATACTTGTATGTATTGTGCTAAAGAGACTTGTACTCTGATTCCTCTCTAGGATAGGGGCTTATGTTCTGAAAAAACACTTCTAATAGGATTGTGTGTGAAGTCATGCTCCATCACTGCTCGCAGAATGTGGTGCTTCTTAAATTGGGTATCATCGCTGGTAGAATTCAGGCAGGTTCAGACAGATGACAGATATTAAGACCTAGTTTGGTTATGTACTGACCCAGCCAGTCCATATCCTCACTGAATGAAACCCAACCAACATACGAGGCACGTCCAGAAAGTAAGTTCCGTTTGGTAATAAAATTAAATTATGTACAGATACAGAAAAATTATTTATTGCACAACATTCTACTCCTCTTAAACTACTTTTCCACATAACTGCCGAACTTTTGCAGGCATTTGTCATAGCGTGGCACAAGTTTTTGGATACCTTCTTCATAGAAGTTTGCCGCCCGTGTCTTCAACTAGTTGGAAACTTCTTCTTTCAGCTCGTCGTCATTGTTGAAGTGTTGACCGCCAAGGAAAGACTTGAGATGTGTGAACAGATGAAAGTCGCTAGGAGCGAGGTCAGGGCTGTACGGAGGGTGGTCAAACACGTCCCAGCCAAATCCCTGTAGGAGGTTTTTCGTCACATTTGCAGTGTGTGGTCGTGCGTTGTCGTGAAGAAAAACAACACCTTTTGACAGCAACCCTCGGCGCTTATTCTGTATTGCGCGGTGCAATTTCCTAAGTGTCTCGCAGTAAGCATCTGCGTTGATTGTTTGACCACGCGGTGAGAAATCAATGAGTAAGATGCCTTTCCAGTCCCAGAACACTGTGCACATCATTTTCCGAGGTGTCAAGATTTGTTTCGGCTTAACCTTTGCTGGGGATGAAGTGTGCCTCCATTCCATTGATTGCCGCTTACTTTCAGGGGTGTCGTAAGAAACCCAAGTTTCATCCCCAGTGACTATCTGTGTCAGAAATTCTTCGCCGCCTTCATTGTAACGGGTCAAAAACTGAAGTGCACTACCCATCTGTTTTGTTTTGTGTTGCTCCGTAAGAATCTTTGGTACCCAACGTCGGCAAAGTTTACGAAAGTTCAGTTTTTCGGTAACAATTTCATGAGTTAGTGATCGTGAGATTTGGGGACATTGCATAGCGAGAGCACTAATTGTAAACCTGCGGTTTTCCCGGATCTTGTCATCAATCGTGTGAACCAGTTTTTCTGTAACCAAAGATGGACGCCCACTTCGTTCTTCATCGTGCACTTCACTACGTCCTTCATTGAACTGTCGGACCCATCTTCTCACCATTGAATCACTCATCGCATTTTGTCCATACACTTCGCAAATTTGCCGATAAATTTCAATTGGTTTCACTTTCCTAGCATTCAGAAAATGATTCACAGATCTGATTTCACAAGCGGCGGGATTTTCAATCAACAACGACATTGTACGAGTAAACATGCACAACAACGCGTACGTGGCTGACAGCGCTCTCCAAATGGCGCACGTTTCTTCTCCTTGATACAGAGCATCTACCGCGCATATGCGGAACTTACAACTTGTTGTAGATACAGGCGGCACACTTCTATGAAGAAGGTATACAAAAACTCGTGCCACGCTACAACAAATGCCTGCAACATTTCGGCAGTTATGTGGAAAAGTAGTTTAAGGGTTGTAGAATTTTGTGCAATAAATAATTTTTCTGTTTCTGTACACAATTTAATGTTATTACCAAACGGAACTTACTTTCTGGACGTACTTCGTAGATCACAGCTTCATAAATACAAGAGAGAAATAAAATTTTCGAATACCAGAAATACACCTAGCCATGAAGAGAATTGACAAACTGTCCTTTATTTGGGCCAGACTGAGATTCGAGCAGCTTGAGACATTGTTAACTACAGTATGAGTCTGTTAAAAGCCATGCAGAAGTATGTTGGACAACATTAGCAGCAGAAACCATTTCAAGATTCCAAATTGTTCAGAGGAAAAGAATTCTTCTTTAACCTACTGCTACCTCAAGAGAAATATTTTGAATAGATGATGGGTATTACCATCCGAAGTCCTCTTTTTATGCAATTGTTATTTTATGGAACACTTGGAGAACAGGGCTCTACCTTATGCGTTCATCTAACTGATAATTTGGAACATGAGGATACTGCCTTGTAATGAAGGCCAGAGGTGATGAGTTGGCGTTCATAAAGAGTTCAGTCACAAATATAAAATGTTAAGATTTTGATATTATTTTAAATACGGTACTTTACTCTTGTGCATTTCAAACCAATCCAGTCCCAAGCCATGAAAAGAGTTGACAAACTGTCCTTTAATTTGACCAGACTGAGATCCGAGCAGCTTGAGACATTGTTTACTATGATTGGTAAAAATATAGGGAACCAAACAGAAATAGTTTTGTCCACCACATGTGTTCAATTGGAAAAGGTTTAGTCACAACCAGCCAATCGTAGGGTATTTAATCATGCATCCATGGAAACCGTCACCCATGATGCTTTGTGTTTGTTGCTGTTTAATAAGCATTTTCATAAATTAAGGTTAGACTGAGTGCTTGTGAGTTTAATGTGTGTATTAGTAATTTATTTTCCCTTTATTTAAGTTAACCATGTAGTGTAATTTGATGAAAAAATGCATTTCTAGTTTTCAATGTAATAAAATTCTTTGTTCTTTTACGAATAATTTGATGTATAATTTATTGTAAATCGTTTATATTTAAGCCTTGAAAATTAATTTTTAACTAAGTACTGCACAGCTATTGCTCTGAAAGTACCACATCCACTTTAACTTCAATACTTTCTTGCTCATTATATTTTCATTTTTTCACTTAGGTGAATTTAATTTATGCTTGGTAAAGTTTAGCTTCATACAGTACGTTGTATGCTTAGTTTTTTGATATTGTTGTTAGTTTATTTACTTTCCCGGCAGTGTGTTTTTTTTTTAACATGGGTAGAAGTCAGAAAGTGTATATGAAACGTAAATTCTTTGGCAATAGACATGCTCTAAATATAATATAGACAGTGAACAGTGATTCGTTGTTGCAGTCACTTGTTAGTGTTGATTCTAACCCAACTTCTCAATGTGGTATTCCTGAAAATAGTTCATAGCCATCAAGTGCATCCAAAAGAAAACTTTCTAATGATCAATTTCATGATATGGATAGTATTGAGTTTATATCACATTCTAATGCTGGCAATGTAATTATAGGCTTAAAAGTTCTGTCAGATTTTATACAAACACATTGTGTAAGGTTTGTAAAATGAGTGATAGTTTATCAGTTGTGAAGGATGTTTGTGTAAGGAAAGGTGTGTCCTCCAAGTTAATTTTGAGACCTTCAAAATTAGGGGTAATAGAGGCAGTACTTACATTTAATGATGGTGTCATTTCAAGGAATCATGTATTAAAGGAAATGGGTGTGAGAGTTGGGAAAAACTGTCTGGAGTCATTGAAGTCCATCGACCAGAAGCATTTATATTAAGCTGATAAGAGCTGCTGAGGCCATGCAAAAGGAATTAAGAACCAAGCTGAGGTTCAAAAGGAAGTATACAAAGGGAGGGGATGAATCCCAGGATGATTATTCTCCTGGGATGTACTGAGATTAGACTTCAGACTCTTGTCATAATGTTTTTTGAGATTTTCTCAAAAACTATAGTTGTTGAAACATATGTAGCCTACCTTTTTCTCACAACTGGGTAGGACTATCAAGCTGATATTTTGTATATTGAATATTGATGGCTAGGATTATACAAATTGATCCAGTAGTTTCTCAGAAACTGTAATAAGTAACACCAAATTTTCATGAAAAATGAAACTTTTTTTCAAATTTCAAAAATTCATAGATAAGAACTTGTTTAACATAGAGTTAAGATTCTAGTCATCAAAATAGAACAGGGTAATTAGCTTATCTTTGTAAAATTACATTCACACATAGCCACTAGTTTCTGAGAAAAAGGTACATGAATATAGGCATTAGTTGAATTTTTTAAATATATTTTTCAGTGCATTATTACTGCCCTTATGACAATACTGTTCGACTGTGATCAATGTAGATTACTGTGTATACTCGTGTCTATCGTAAACAAATTACACATATTTCAAAATACTGACTTGAAAATGTTCTGAAATATTCAGATATTTGTAACGTTCTGCATTATTTGCCAGTTTCACACTACACAGTTACCTTAACATGAGCGAGTTACATGACATTTTTATAAGTGTAGATGAAGGGAATGATGGCTCGAGAAAAAGGGCAGTTAACCCCAGAAAAAAAAGTGGAGATGTGGAAGAGGTTACAATTTATGAAATTTAAATGCTTTTCAGTCGGTCAAAATAATTGTACACAAAATGTAATGGGTTCCCTAAACCTGAAAGGAATTACATGAGATTAAAATACACCTGGCTGACTTTTTTATTAATTAATCTCGTGTAATTTTTTATCAGGTTTAGGGAATGACACCCAATACAAATTTGGGTATAATCGTGTTGACAAACTGAAAAGCATTACATTTGTATTAACTAAAGGCACCACTGATAGATGGCTTCCATTACGATAACGGCTACAACTTATTCAATCCCTGCCCACATGGCTCAAGCAGGTCTTCTTGCAAATATTTCAAACCCACCGGCTGTTCTTATGTAAGAAAACAATTACGGTACTCTCTGCTCCTAATAAAGTGGCACCAGATAACTTTATTTCCAGTCTTGCTTCATTAAAGCCTGTCAAGAGCAGGAGAGTAAGGCCTTCAAGTAACAAGCAATTGCCTAACTCTTGCTCGTCTTGGTCTGCTGAAAGAATATGTGCCTCAGTTGAACTAGAACAGTTACCTATTCTTCACAACCTATTTTCGGCAAAGAAGGAAGAAGTTGACAAGCTTCTGCAACTGGAAGAACGACAACACACTCAAATGGTACCTTGACATCGTCACAAACAACACCCATGCCAATGAAGATTAAGAAACTAACAATACAGAGGAAGAGTGCAGCTGCGTGGATGATGATACAGAACTCAATGTTTAAGACAAGTGACAAGATAAAATTGTTCTGTATTAGACTGCTGTAAAAGAGAACATTCTTTTTATAGTAATGATTTCTATTTTCATATCTTACACTAAAACTAATGAATTTCGTGTTTTGGCGTTATTTTGTAAAATAATTGAACTGTTTTGTAAATAGTTGAGTGTTATTTTGCCCTTATCAATCAGATCACCTTTCAAAGAGCCAATCATAAACTAATAGGTCCTAGTTGACTTCATTCAAAAAAGGGGTTGTCCTCTGTGGCTGATCAAGAAAATTTAAGTCCAACATAAAAAGCATCATAATATAAAATATATCCATTTTTATCGCTTTTGGTTTTAAACAAGTAGTTCTGTGTGGAACAAAATAGCCTATTTTCATATATCCTACTGGTCCTTTCCATTAAGATCTCTCCCGGCTATTAAAAAGATTTTCCATGTGATGTATACTAAATAGCTTTTGGTATACGACCTATATCTCCACTAACACCATTTCTTTGAGAAATGATGTGCTAGAATATGTAACTTTCAGTATCTGTTATTCAGAGTCCTACTGCGAGATGTCATCTTTCTGTAACAAGTCGGGAGAAAACGGAAATTGATGATATTATGATTATTATAATAGCCTATCATACAAATCTTCTCTTCAATCGCTTGAATAGGTTACAAGAAAAACAAGGATTTGGAATTCTGAACTGATGCCATCTTATTTTTTGAAAACAACTGACCATGAGATGTCTCTATACTAAACTCTGAATAAAAATTCGCCGTTCTTAGCATCATTGCTCTCGGATGATTAGATTGCCAGAAAAATCATTTGAAATATTTGAAAGTCACTTGGCCACCATGTTGTTTTTGTGTTTTGTCAGGATTTTGAAATTCACATGTATGTACTAAGTTAATACTCATCGTACGCCATAAAACATTTCAGTATGATTGCGTAAATCGTTTTGGACATATTGTGAACCTGTGAAATATATTGTATGGACGCCATGTTTGATCGTTTCATATATAGGCTATTTAATTAAATGCCAGCAGACGAATATTATAATGATAGTCCATTATACCAACCTACATTTCTATTGATTAATTAGGACAGGAGAAATAAAAACAGGATTTAAAAAAATTGCTACAGCTGCCATTTTCAACTTCCCATAAAATACCATTAAATTAGACGTTAGCATGTTAAGGCTTGTATGAAGATATACCGTGCCAAATTTCACTGCGCTCAGATGTGTAATTCGTGAGAAAAGTCCATTAAGATTTTTAAATTTTGCATCACCACCATGTTGGTTTTGTGCTCATCAGGTTATTTGAAAGTCCCATAGGTGAACGTTTGTTAACAGTCTCTATTAACATATCAAATTTCAGTTTGATTGCTGTAATACACTGAAGAAAATGGAAATTGCAACACCATGAAGACATTGGTCGTTGGTGTTGATTTTCAAGATATGGAACGATGCCAAGTAGGTATGTAAACGATCAAAGTTTCAGACCCATTGGATTGTTGCTACAGGTCTCCCCAGGTGATTGGTCGCGGAGGAATCAACTCCAGTATACGGACTCTGGTGTAGCGTAGTTGACTTGCAGTCTGTGCAAGGATGTGTTCCCCGTCAAACATGCCTCGACGACAGAGAAGAGCACGCTATCAACAACTGTCGCCGTTTGAGAGGGCTCGGATAATTAGGCTATGTGAGGCTGGATTATCGCTAAGGACTGTCGCTGCACATGTTGGCCGACAGGCATCTACGGTACAACGTGTATGGCAGCTGTGGTCAAATGAAGGTACTCACACTCGTAGACCTGGCACAGGCCCAGCGCGACAGACAACTGTGAGAGAGGATCGCCAGATCATCCGGATGGCCAGGATGGAACCCCATGCAACAGCGGCGCAAATTCGAGCAGCTGTGGCACCCCACATTACACAACAAACAGTTGGTAATCGCCTGCATCCAGCTGGCTTACGATCCCGTGTCCCTGCAGAAGGTGTTCCATTGACCCCACAACAGCGACGTGTAAGGCTGGCCTGGTGTCGAGAATGATCGACGTGGGTCGACGAATGGCATAGGGTCGTCCTTAGGGATGAATCGCACTTCTGTCTTGCCCGCAGTGATCGCCGGAATCGTGTGCGCCGACGTACCGGGGAGAGGGGCCGCCCAGACCTTATTGTCGAGAGGCACACAGGGCCAATACCAAGCATTAGTGTCTGGGGAGCTCTTGGATTTAATGTGAAATCACATTAGTGCTTGTTGAGGGCACTATGACTGCTCGACAGTACGTTGATAGGGTACTCAATCCAGTGGTTGTCCCTATGATGGCGAACATTGCTAATGGGATGTTTCAGCAGGACTATGCCCGGGTCCACACTGCACGCATCTCCAGAGAAGCTCTCCACGACATCACTACCTTAGAATGGCCCGCCAGATCCCCGGACCTCAGTCCTATTGAGCATGTGTGGGACATAATGGGTCGACAACTGGCCAACCGTCCTCAGCCACCCACAACTCGGGAACGACTGACCCTTGCAGTGCAGCAAGCATGGGCCACAATTCCTCAGGAAGCAATCCAGGGCCTTATTGACTCCATGCCTCGCCGAATTCATCAATGTATTGCAGCTCGTGGTGGGCACATCCTGTATTGATTGTTGTCCAAACTTGCGGTCAGAGGGACCAGAAAGTGTAATCATCGAATCACAACCGAACTCTCGTCCTGCATGTTCAATTGCAGCAATGTAGCACCACTCCTTCTGGGTGTTGCAATTTCCATTTTCTTCAGTGTAGGTTCATAGATATTGAGAACCATCTAAATATTTTCGATGGTCGCCATGTTTGATTGTTCATAGGCTATAGAGTTAAGTATGAGTTAAGTACCATTAGATGACAATTATTACGAGGGTTCATTATTCAAACGTTCACTTCAATCACATGATTAGGATATAAAATATAAAAACTTAATTTTTAAATTTCGCACAGCCGGCATCTTAAGGTTATGAAAGCAATTGAACTAAATTAGATGCCAGTAGATTAAATCATGTATAAACATTTACCGAACCAGGTTTTACTATGCTCGAATTTTTAAATCTTGAGAAAATTCCATTTAAATATTTTACATTTGCTCGGCTGCCATGTTGGTTTGGGACGTAACACCTTTTTGAAAATGACATAGGTGAACGTATTGTAGTACCCTTTATCAACATACAAAATTTTCGGCATCTGCAGTGGAGAATACAGACTCCGGTACTGTGGCGATGGCGGAAGAGGCAACCCAGTACTCGGGGGTTAAATATGAATACAACCTCAACGGAATCTTCAGCGGAGGAGATGCACTTTGGAACGGTGGATATTGTGGACGAGGTAGCCCTTGCCCAGGGTTACGGGTAAAGTCCATAACGGCACCTTTGGCAGAGATGGCGGATGTGGCAACCCATCCTCTCTGGGTTTAATTAGAAGGGGATACCAACGTTGCTGCCTTGTAGAAATGGCAGGGGACTGCCAAAAGCTAAGGGAAAAAACCCTAACAGAAACTCCTCTCTAGTGTTAGGCTTAGCAAGCCAGCTGAAGAGTAATTTGGATTGCTTTCAAAACTAAAACGAGCCTCGGAAAGGAAAACAAATACCGGCCTGACAAATCTTCTCAAACATTTGTAACGTATGATGACCGAAAGGCTGATGATCTTTTACAATGTTATGCGAAGAAATCCCAAATCAAGAAAATCAAACACAGGATTGGATCACTAAACATCCTTACACTGACAAGTAAATGTGAAAAACTGGTGGATTTGATGGAGAGGAGGAAACTTTGCATCCTTGGCATAAGAGAGACAAAATGGAAAGGCACAGGAGTAAAACTACTGAGGAAAGGATATAAACTTCACTGGATGGGTAACAAAACCGAAGCTAGGAATGGTGTCTGATTGTATTGAGAGAAGATATAAATGCTGTAAGTGAAGTGATCTATGTAAATGACAGAATCATCAAACTGGATGTCTCTTTCAATAAGGAGGTGTTACCAGTCATACAGGTATATGCCCCACAGTCTGGATGTGATGAAGAAAAAAGGAGCAATTTCGATCTGACCTGGAGGAAGCTACTGAAGGAGTGGAAAATGTATTAGTGATGGGTGATCTGAATGCACAAGTGGGAACAGACAGACTTGGGTATGAAAATGTGTTGGGCCTGCATGGTTTTGGTACCATGAACCAGGAAGGTGAACAACTTCTAGATTTTTGTGTTAGAAATGGCTTAAAAATAAATAAAACCTGGTTTCAAAAACAATTATCTCACAAAATAACAAGGTATAGTTGGCATGGACAAACCAAATCCTTAATAGATTACATACTATCTGATGGAAAAGCTGGCCAAACTATTTGTGATGTTAAGGTTGTGCCAAGTGAGAGCTTAGATAGCGACCACAGACTGCTTCTTGCAATCATCAAAAATTTAAAAATCCATACACCACGAAAAACCAAAAATTCCGAAGATTAAAACCTGGGAACTGAAAAAAGTAGAAAACAAACTGATGTATACAAAAAAGGTGGCCACCAAAATACCTAGAGACAGAGCACAAGGAGGAAATACTGATTGGAACAGATTCAAAGAATGTCTTGTTGGAGCTGCTGTAGAAATATGTGACAAAACTAGTAGTAAAGTAAAAGAAAGAAAAACAGCCCGGTGGAATGATAAAGTAAAGAGTGCAGTTCAGAAGAAAAATGAAGCAAGAAAGGCTTGAGATAAAGAAATTCAGAAAGGAGATGGAAAAGATGAATTCAAAATGAGTGAATTACAACAGACTTACAGAGATTGTAGACTGCAAGTGAAACGAATAGTAGCAGAAGAAAAGCAAAAGTCTTGGATTGATTTTAAAAATAAATTGTAAGAAGATAGTAAAGCCAATTCCAAATTGCTGTACAGAGTTATTAAAAATACCAGGAGTAATTATGAGCAAATAACAGCTTTACAGTAACCAGATGGGAGTATCACTAGGGAAGACACGGAAATAAGAGAAATTATGAAATTATATTTTGAGAATTTATACAACGGTGTAAAGAAGGACTCCATTCCTAATGCACAGATTCAGTCAAGTGATAATATATCTGAAGAAATGCCACCAACTTGGAGTGAAGTAGAATCAGCCCTTAAAAGTATGCACAATGAACGAGCTACTAGCTTTGATGAACTAAGTGCAGACATGATTAAAGCTGCTGGCCCACAAGGAATTCAATGGCTATATAATATAATAATACCAGATGACTGGAAGAAGGGAGTTATAGTTCCCCTGTTTAAGAAAGGAAGTCGAAAAAAGTGCAACAACTATAGAGGGATTACTTTACTGTCCCATGGTTTGAAAATATTTGAGAAGATTCTTGAGAAAAGATTAAGGAAAATTATTGAATCCCAACTGCAAGAACAACAATATGGATTTAGGAAAGATGATCAACTATAGAACTCATATTCACACTGAAAATGATATTAGAAAAGCACTGGGAGAAAGATCGTAATTTGACATTTGTGTTTCTAGACATCGAAAAAGCATTCGATAGTGTCCCTAGAAAAACTATATGGGAGTGTCTTAAAAAGAAGAATGTGTTTATGGAACTCATTCAGAGGGTAAAAATGCTTTACGATGACTGTTACAGCTGTGTTCAAGTAGGAAATGGATATTCAGATTGGTTCCAGACATCTAGAGGACTGCAACAACAACCATTACTATTCATTACCATCATGGATGAAATCATAAAGGAAGTGAAGCAGAACACCAATATGGATCTTAAAGCATTTGCTTTTGCAGATATAGTTATCAGGGGAAATAGTGAGCTGGAAGTCCAGGAAAGGCTGAACGTCTGGAATGATCATTTGTAAAAATATGGACTGAAAGTAAGTGCTACAAAAACTGCTGCAATGTCTGTTAATAGACAGAGAAGTAAAGATAATATATTGCTGGAGGGTGTACAATTGGAAACAGTAAACCAGTATCAGTATCAGTATCTTGGATGCTTAATATCAAGTGACAACAGTATACAGCTTGAATTAAATAACCGTATTCAGAAATCAAGTCAATTTTATCAGCAAGTTTGATATCTACTCTAGAATAAGCCAGTGCCACTAAGATCAAAACAAACTCTGTTTCAAACATACTTTGTCCCTATATTGACTTATGGTCTGGAAACATGCACAACTACCAAAAAAGATGACAGCAGACTTCAGGCTTCAGAAATGAAGTTTCTAAGAAGCATGCTTCAAAAAACTAGGCAAGACAAAGTAAGAAATGAGAAGATAAGAGAACAAGCTGGAATAAATCAGTCCCTGAAGGAGACCATAACTAGGGCACGTTTGCGATGCTTTGGTCACGTCAAACGTATGACAGAAGGAAGAATTGCGAAACAATGATTACATACTGAGATTACTGGAAAGAGACCTGTTGGAAGACCTAGGAGGAGATGGCTGGACCAAGTGAAGGAAGATATCACATCCAAGGGAATCAACTGGGATGAAGTCTTGAAGTAGCAGTGGTACATGAATCGACTAAAATGGAGAGCGCTCGTAAACCACACCCGGGAAACTGGAGTGGAAACTTGATGATGTTGATGATTAGAGTTCGTGGTTTTTAGTATTTAAAAATCAGAGATTTAGCTTTTTGATTGTCAAATTTAGCGTTTTGTAGCATCTATACTTATCAAATTTAGCGTTTTGTAGCAAATTGGTTAAAAATAGGCATAATTTGCGAAATTGCTTACACAACAGTTCGGAGTAAAATCATACTGTTTAATCACACATTGCTTGTCATGCAGTTTTGAACGCACTATGGAAAATAAGAGAAACAACATAAGACTGCAAGAAGTATTAACACACACACAAATATGCATATTTACAAATTTACAAACACAGTTTCAAAGTGAAATATACTATTCTGAACGTATTCATTTATCACTGTACAACAGACCTACAAGGAAGAGGAATTTCAATGATGATTGAAGTACAACATGCCAACTGTTTGAATGGTGTCCTCCATTCGAGACTGCCTATCAGTCACAATCATGTTGTACTTGCTAAAAAACCTCCCTACATTGACACTGTTCATAGGGGTTCAAATGCAGTGCTGCTGAGGCAATGGAAGGAAACTTTAACTTAAGTGCCATCAACATTTGAAGAGTGTCAGTGTTTTTTTTCCATTTTAATGTTCTGCAGCATCTGTTGGTGATACGCCTGCAGCCCTCGACAAACTGATCTACAGTGACACTTCTAAGAAATGGCAACTTATGCTTCATAAACACAAGTGATTTGGGTTCTAGAGCACTGTTTTGCCCTGCAACTGCAGGATTAAATACATTGCACACTTCGTTGAAAAACACGTTTGTATCACTAACACTCGTGTGCTTCTAGAGCTTAGTTATGCATTTAAGCATACACTGCTTAAATTACACCTTAATTTCCTCTTTCTTTGTATTGATTCTGTAACTCTCCAGCAGGTCACTTGTTTCCAATGGAAGCCATCCGTCAGCACACCTCTTTAATTCTCCACAAATAGTAGAAAGATCATCCCACAACTTGTGAGCATACGGGTAGGACGATCCTTTCAGTACTGTGAGTGCTGCATTAATTTTCACAGATATCTGTGAAACAAACTTTATTTGAACTTTAAGCAAGGGAAGCATATCCTGATCTCTCAACATATCCAACACTGAATGGCCACTGCTATTTAGAGAATTCTCATCAAGAGAACTAAAGAATTCTACCAGGGGTGTGAAGTATTTGTCAAGATACTGGACTGAGCGAAACCAAGAGTTCCATCGGGTGATGACAGGAGCTGGGAACAACAGCGCATTCAAATCCGGGAATATATCTAGCAAAAAAATTAGATAGGAGTGCTTCAACTTCCTGCAGTGGAGAAAAGCCATCTTAAGTTTTGAAACCAAATTGTTCAACTGTGACAGTTCCTTGAGAATAACATCCCCCACAAGATGCAACTTATGTGCAAAGCACTGGAAGTGAAGAAGATGGTCTCCAATTTTCATCTGTAATGCCTGGAAACTTGTCCTCGTGTATCTGGCAAAGTCTGACACTAAACCCAGGACGTTTTCATAATCAATATTATAGTCTTTGAGAGCATCAATGATGGCTCGGCTGCATGTTGTCCCGTTAGCAACATCCAAAAATGAACAGCTTGCCAAATAAACTTGTTGTTCTGCACTTGGCGTGATCGTCCTGAATAGAACAGCAAAGACACATCTGCCTCGGTTGTCCGACGTCTCATCTACGATTACTACAATAGGCTTTCCGTCCAATGCTGCATTCACCTCTGCCCTTGCTGAATCTCCGCAACGTGGGACATAATCTCTGCTAAGGGATTACTACATTGAGGCAGATCTCCTGATCCTGGGATGTACCTATGGGGCCAATAAAATTTCGTTAAACATGCTAATAATAATAATAAAGTTTACAGGTAAGGACAAATACTTAAACATTTGGTGTAGTAATCGAAATCTACTTTCAGCATATTAGGTCGCGTTTCACGACACAATGCAGTCGTGAAAATTTAATATTCATTTGGTGAAGTGCTGGCCTAGAGAATATCTGAACGAGTTTTGAAGCTTTTCCCTAATGTACTTGAAAGCAAGCGATTATTTTACATCCTAGATGGTCTATTAAATTGTAACGTTTTAAAATAACGTCCATCCACATTTTTATTTTATTTTTTTGGTCGAAAATTTGAATAACCTAAGCTAAAATTCCACGTTAAGTCGGCATATTAGGAAACTTGCATCCACGTGGTTTTTGGTCGAAAGTTTAAGACCCCTAACCTAAAATTCAACAAGGCCGTATAGCAATCGCAATACTTCAAAACAACCATCCACATGATTCTTTTTTGACGGGGGAGGGGGGATATAGCTAGTTTATTAATATTTCACAGTAAGTTAGGGTATACCACTCAAGATGGTGTAAATGTATTTTAACCCCCTTAGCGTGTACGGCGCAACGGTGCGCCCACTAGCCTGCTACCTTCACAGCGTGTACGGCGCAATGGTGCGCCGTCGAATTTGAATCGCCCGCTGCGTGGACTTCGTAATAGTTATTTATTTGGTCGTAAGATAGCAGGAAGAGGCAACTTATGGCTACACTTCGAGCTACTTATTATTGCCAGGAGGTGTCGCATATCTTCACAGTCATTTATTTTTCAGATCTCTGCACACGTGTTCCCGCTTTTGCGGACCGTGAGTTTGCTTGTAAACATGGCAGGTCCTGGCACAGTTATTGATGACAAAGAAATAGCTAATTTGCTCGATAATAGTGCCAACGAAAGTGATTCAGAGTGTGACAGCGATATAGAGGATGCGTTCGCTATAACTTCAAGTGAAGATAGTGACGCTGACGATGTAATTTGTGATAGAACGCCAAGAAATACGAACACATTGCGCGACTGTGATATTGTCCCAGTATTGACGTGCCGCTGACAAGGGATAATCAGGTTTTTGAAAGTTTATAATATTATGTTATATGTTGTTGTTATTGTGAGTGTTTTTTGAAAACTTTTGCCAGTGCGTTTGGAAATTATAGCGAAATTCATATGATTCCGCGCTTACCATTGGGAGTAGGCTAGAAATAATGCACGTTGTGGGTGCAGCCCAGAGTTTCACAATATCACGCTTGAGGGGTTAAACACAAATATAAATAACGCCCAAAAGTATATCTGAAATAGGCACTTACTTTTCAAGATAGTCTCGGAAAGCAGGATGGTCCAGCTTGTGGATGGGGATATTAGTCTTCAGGCACATCTTCACAGTATCCTCAATGAATGTTTATTTCTCGCGTTTGCTTTTTTGCCTTTCTATCCATTTCTGCTATTGTGGCTTGCTGGTTGGGAACAAAATCGCTCCTTTTGTAGCACATGGTTTTTACTCTTGCAGTGTTTATCTAAAACATCTTTCTTCTTCCACTCAAGTATTTGATTGCAAAGTCGGCACATCAGTATATCTGTATCGCTTACATAAAAATGTTCTGATTTGTAACTCTCGGCACGCTGTTTGATCGTCACTTCGCTTCTACCCATGGCTACCAGTCAAAACAGCCGACTATTATCAAGGATCAACACAAAGTGAAAGAACGCGTGCTTGAAAGCTGTTTCTTCTTCTTCTTCAATATTTATTTGCTCTCTTGTTGAAAGCTATTTAATTGGTTGTTCTTTGCACTGCTCTTTGGCCGTAGAAAGATATTCCACACATAGCAGGTTTAAGGTGCCGTAATAATTCTTTCCCGTGAAATATATGTTGTTATTTATCTTATTTTTAAGAAAAACGCATCGTTTTTTAAAAGATATATGTGTATTTTGCATAAAACCGAGAATTTTGCATCTATTTCGCATAAATTGTAAAATTTTGCATTTTGAGCCAATTTCGCATTTTATCGCTAATTCGAAATCGCTAAAAATCACTCATAGAGGTCATATAAGATGTAGGCACATACACTGACAAAGTTTCAACATATTTCGCATTTATCGCTAATGCTAAAAACCTCAAACTCTAATGATGATGTATCTTTGTGGTGTTTGAAGCCATATTTTCAGTGTTGCCTTAGTAAACAAGAGTTTAGTGCTTTTCAGTCGGTCAACACGAATGTACCCAAAAGAGATGGGTTATGCCCTAATCCTGAAATAAATTACATGAGATTAATAAAACACTAGGATGACCAGTTTCGATCGTCAAGCGATCATCATCAGATCCAATACACTTAGGCTATAAAATCTATGTTTGAAATACAGGTGAAAATATTTACAATATGTACAATTATTTAGTTGCAGTATTGGTACTGCAACTGTCAGTGTATGCTAAATGCAGTATATATGTTAGGTGAAATGCTAAATGGTGATGGCTATCCGGAGATTGTACTTTAGAGAGATTATATGGCTGTAAACTATGGTTAAACTATAAAATTTTAGGCTAACTACTTATCTGATTGTCTTCCGTACTACAGCTATTCGCAGTTTCCATGCTCACTTGAACTCGCTGTGCGGTCGACTGCGGTGGTTATCTTAACGACAGGTTTTTCCCTGCCTTCCCCCCCCCTGTCCCTACGTGCTGTGGGGAGTGATCGCGATGTGTTTATGTGAGGTGTTGCCAACCTAGATAAGATGTATGTTATTGAATGAGGTGGATCTACAACTATTAAAGACCGTGGGATTAGTCCTCGCCACGCGTGGAGCATAACCCATTCGAACTAAGCGTTGACGGTCTTATGAGGACGTCCCGGCACCTTTAATACTGCCTCTAATATGGGCCTTGGTTTATTGCAGAAGAAAAGTACATCGTACACCTGATCCAGCTAACATTTACCTATTAAAAACCCCCTAATTTCCCCCCTTTTTTTTTATCTAGCTTGGCTGTGTCGCTAAATTGTGTTTTGTTTCCGACAGGGTGTGTTTTTTAGTAGCGTGAAGCGGGGTGAGCTCTCCATGAACGTGTGTTCATTTAGATTGTTGGGATTGTTTCGTTTGGCTAGGTGTATCTCGATTGCTTCCTTTATGTCAAGAGCTCTGCCTTTCGATTCGTGATGGATTATTTTAAGGTCCGACTCTATGTTGGTAAAGCTATGCCCTGCGTCACACATATGTTCGCACACGGCTGAATGTGTTCCGTATCTTATCGCATTTCTATGTTCATTATAACGTGTGTCTACTCGCCTTCCACTCTGCCCGATGTAATTAGCTTGACAATCGGTGTCTTGGCACGTTATAGAATATACCCCTGACCTTGAATACGGGTCACGTTTATTTAGATTACTATTTAGGAGGTGCCTAGCGGTTGTGTTTTTCGTCGTAAAAGCTATCTGTATGCCTTGCTTTTTGAATAGGTTAGTGATTTTATATGTATTCGCATTCACATAGTTGAAACGTGCAAATTTTTTTCTCATTACTGTCCGGTTGGGAATCGTTTTATCTTTATTTTTATGTTTGGCTATAATTTGATTTATTTTGCTTGGCGAGAAGTTGTTTTCCTTTGCTATTTGCATAATAGTTCTTATTTCCTTATTATAGTTGTCTTTTGACATGGGTATGTTTAAAGCCCTGTGCACCATTGAATTGAAACCCGCTAGTTTGTGCGTACTGGGGTGATTAGACTGATTGTCGATTGCATGCGAGGTTTGTGTTGCTTTCCGGAATATGGAATATGAAAGGTCGTTGTCTTTACGTTCAATAGTTATGTCGAGATAATTTATTTTCCGGTCTATTTCGGATTCCTTAGTGAATTTGATAGAATGGTGAAGGCTATTAATGGATTGGAGAATTGTTTCTTCGCTTGTTAGTTCAGTATCGTAGATGCAAATTACATCAACTACGTATCTTTTCCATATTACACACCAGCCTCGATCATTTCAACTAAACAAGCCAAAGCGCTTTGGATAAAAAACGAATTAAGATTTGCATACATAAGAAAGCAAAAAATTAACCAACAATTATACGACATTCAATTGCAACTAAGTAATTTCTGGCACGCAGCCCAATGGGACAGCTTCACCGAACACCTACATGACACCATCAAAATCAGAGCAACGAGGAAGCATGAAACGCTAGAAAATAAATTAAGAAAACTAGGAGAAACACAGAACCATCAATCTAACGAACAACACACGAATAACAATGAATTCAATTTCCACAGCAGAGTAAACAACAGAACGAACGTAACCTTTTCTCAAGGTGAAATGAATATGTTAGACAAAGGTTTGAAATACAACTGCACAGACGCACACACGAACCACAATATAAAACAGTTAATCACAGATATTGAGATAGCCAGTCACAAGCTCCCAGCAGAAGACAGGGAATTAACCAAAAATCTCGCCACCAACGAAGCCAAAAAAATCCTCAAACGAGAGGGCGATAGCAATAACATTCAAAACAACAAACAAATCAAAGAAATAAAGTCGTTGAAACAAAAAATAAAAGAACATGACTTAATCATCACAAAAGCAGATAAGGGAAACACTACAGTAATTTTGAACAAAACAGAATACATTGAAAAAACAGTCGAATTCCTAAACAACAACGAAATCAAGGAATTAACAAAAGACCCCACCAACAAATTCCAAAAACAAATAAAAAGTGCGTTAAAAGAAACAGAATACATACTGACCAAAGCCGAAAAATCAAAACTAATAAACATGAACCCGAAAATACCGTCATTGAGGGGGACAACCAAAAATACACAAAAAGGAATGCCCAATGAGACCAATAGTCAATTGTAGGAATGCCCCTAATTACAAAATCAGCAAAGAGTTACTAAAAATCTTAAAATGCCGTCTTTCCAACGACAAAAACAACTCTGTAAAGAACACAACAGAACTAGTAACAGCATTGAGCACCCTACAAATGAAACCTAGCTTCAGGCTAGTATCCTTCGACGTAACTAACATGTACACCAATATTCCGATTATTGAAGCAATCAACACTATCGAAAACAACTTAAAATCCAACAATTCGGTAAAAGAAATTGAA